>VZRQ01006986.1:0-101469 GCA_013397975.1 Machaerirhynchus nigripectus
GCTGGACGTCCGGCCCCGTCCCGGGCCGGGGAAGGGACACCGTAGGTGGAGGCCGCCGGGGCTGCCCGGCCCCAGCCCCGCGCCCCGCCCGCGCGGTCCGTCCTTTCCCGCAGCTCCGGGCGGTGGTTGCTGGCTCGGGACCTCCCGCAGCTCGTGGGCAGCAGCAGAGGCGGGTGGGGGGGGGCCGGGCTACANTTCCCGCAGCTCCGGGCGGTGGTTGCTGGCTCGGGACCTCCCGCAGCTCGTGGGCAGCAGCAGAGGCGGCTGCGGGGAGGCTGCGTTACACGAACCGCCCGTTTTTCACCGGTTCTCGAACTTGTCGGTGCCTGTGGTGGCTCTTGCCTTCAGAGGGTTTGCCCAGCGATATGTTCGGTCCCGAGTGCAGAAGGCAGAGACAGCCCCTGGCATTGATTTCTTATCAAAGATTTGATTTTATTTTTTACTTTTTTTTTTTACTTGTGTTATAAGAGGGCTAAAGAAGATCTGCTGTGGTTTTGTCTTTGGCTGTGTTTATGTGCCTATTTATACTTAAGGTGCTTAATAATATACTCTGGAACGAGTATTGTGCATGCACGATGTGTGTTTCCTGCATAATTTCATGGTACATCTCCAGGCGAAAGCTTTGTGGGTGAGCCATTAGAAAAGATAAACATTTTCTTATCCCAGTCACACAAAAAAAAATAGTAAAGAGAATTGTGGTTTGATCTAAGCTAACTAAGTAGGACTAGGTACAGAAACTACTCTGAGAGCCTCTTGCCTGATTGGTTTTTGTGTATATGTGTAATTACATAAAGAAGAGTGCTGGCAAAGGGTCCTGAATGCACAACTCTGATCTGGCATTCTTCAGTGTGTTGGGTGTCGTAAATATTATTTAATTACTTTTTGTTTCTATTTCAAAATTAAGACAGTTTAGTGCTCCAGAAGGATAAAGATCTGCCAAAAGATAGCACTTCTCACCTACACAAGCTATATCTCTTTGAATTTTATTCTTCTTGCTAGAACAGCTGAATTTTATTTTGCATATTGGATGCACTTACATGGTGGCTCCTAAGTTTTTCTAAACATGGGCATCCACATTTGCTGGCAGCTGTCATGACCTAGATTTAGTCCCAAAATCAGAGAGGAAATGCTCCTTGGGCCAGGTAGCTCCATCTCCCTTCAGATATGCACATGCTATAATGTGCACATCATGTTAAAAAAACAACCGCCCTCACTAGATCCTGTAAAGGCTAGGCCTTGAATTTTTTTTCCCTGAGGGGGTAGAAGTCACTGAACCAGAATCTAAACTCCAGTGTACATAGAATGCATTTGTAGCAGTTATGTGCTCAAAGATAAACTCAGTGCTAAAGTGCAGTGAATCAGTGCTGTGAGCTCACAGGCCGCTGCAGCTCTGCTCCTGACTTCTTGTCAGTAGCACTCCCTGGAGAGAGCAAATGATGTTTAGAAATCATCCTTGCAATCCCGTGGTTGACAGTGGAATTTGCAAGATAATTTGCCACAGTATTTGCTGCTCTTTAGAGAAACTGTGAGCAGCAACCAAGTCTGATACTGCAGCTGTTTGGAGAAGATGTAGAAAAAAAAAGACACCCAAAGGAACCTTGACGTTCAGTCCCACGCTACCCTTCAGCATGTTTGGAGAAGAATATAACTTCCCGCTTTTCTAAGCTCAGTTGGCTGCGTGGGGAGACCCCTCAGTTCCAAAATACCTGCTAACTAGAATGCTTGGACCCAGTTTCTGCTGCTCTGTGGGCAGTTGTGTACTTTGCTGTCTTAATCTGGAGAACAAACATCTTTGTAAAATAAATACAGTGTTGTGTGCCTTCAGTCATTTGTCAGTGAACTTTTGTCTGGGAATCTCACATTTAAAGACAATAAATAAAAAGAAGCATCTTGCTGAGAAGCCACAGCTCTTTGTGGCAGCCTGGCTAAGAAGGATGTATACATACTGTTTGTATAGTCACCTTCTGCATAGCTTCCTTTGTGGGTCCTTATTAAAAGACACTTCTAGGTTCTTGTTCTGTTCACTTCTGCTCTCTCTGACCAGCCTCTTGATACTGGTTTTATTTGTGGGTGATCGGTGCTTGTTAATTATTTTAGGCCTTGCAAGTGTGGAATCCCATGGTGCCATTTGTAACTAACTTCCATACCAATTTGGTATATTTGGCAAGAAAAATATTCTCTTAAATTCAATCTAGTATTGAGGTAAGGAAAAGGTGTTTCTCCTTCTCTGAGTATCAACTGTAATTAAGATTCTGCAGACCAACTCATGCCTGCAGTGCCAGTTCTACAGTTCCTTTGTAATCATTTTCTGCTCTGACACACTTGTCCAATCTTATTTCCTTTATGTGGATGACAAAAAGTGGAATTTGCTACTACAACTAGAAGGCAGTCAAGGTACAACTAGAAGGCAGTTAAGGTTTCTGAACATCACTTAACATTAGAAATGAATTCTAGTTGTACACTGAATGAGCAGTGCAAAGATGGCAGTTGCTTACCCCATTTTTGTTATCCATGCTTGCTGCTGTCATCCCTCAGGGATGAAGAGGAACTTTTGATCCTATTCTAATGCCATAAGTACTGCTGAGCTTGTTAAGATGTGAGAAGAGGGGAATAGTCAGGTACTTGTGGTTTATCCAGTAAGTGAGGTTTTCCTTGAGTAGTGTGGGTAATCAGAGGAAAAATAACTATAATTTAAGCTGCTGTAGTCTATGTTTATTGTCTTCATTTTCACTGGAATACTGAAAACTCCTGTCTTTTGTAGTATGGGTGGTAGAGACTGTTGGGGTTTTTTTTACCAGAGCTTGGTAATCTTGTGCTGTTGCCAGGATTTTCACTCGTATTGAATTGCTGTTGTGAAGGTTGTTCAAAACAGTATATTTAAATGCTGTTCATATATGTTTTCATTTCCAAGATCTGCACAATCTTTTGGGAACCCTGTCTCAGGTTTGGGAAAAAAAGAAAGTGCCTTTTTCAACAAGTCTAGCTGCAGGCATAAATTCCATGACCTGCAGGTCCCAGTTTGGTTGGAAGTTTTCTAATAGAACAACAGCTTCATTCCATGTAATCAGTTTTTTCTCCCTGTGTAAGTGACACTGTCTGGCTTTGTCCATCTTGCCCAGACCATAGTTCTTAGCAACAGCTTTAACAAGTGCATGTACACAGAACTGGCATGAAAAGAAGGATGGATGGATGGATGGATGGATGGATGGATGGATGGATGGATGGATGGATGGATAGATAACTAATAGTGCAACTTCATTGCTCAAGCAAGTATTCAGGAACATGCACAGATCTGTCTGGTCTCTAGGTAATAGTTATAAAACATAAATTAAGATCACAAGCTTGTACCAACACCTGTAGGACTACTGGAGAACTCTTGGGTACAGTCTTGGTCCCACAACAGAAGATGGTGAGTGCTGTGTAGAGGAAATTATTTGGGATCCAGATGCATCTGTCAGTCAGACAGTTGATGAATTGACGTGTGCATCAGAACTGCTTGCTGGAAGAGAGAGTTTACTTCTGAATTTGGATCCTTGAAAGCCTTTGGGATTTGCAGTGTGGTTGTCAGCAGAGGTGGGCTTCAGATCTTGCCTGGGAAGCTGCAGGACAAGGAAACCATTCCTTGCCAGGTTTCTCACAACATGGGATTGCTCCATTAAAAGCATCTTGAGCATTCAGTTGTTGTCTTACTTGGTGATGTTTGAATGAGTGACTGGTACAGGCTCCATCTGTGGAGCAGCCCATGACTGGGGCATTCGGCTGATGATCATTGGAGTGGCTTCAATTTCTTGTTTTGTCAAACTTCTCAGAACTTTGGAGAAAGTTTTAAGGGTTTTTTGTGCTTCATCATTTTTCCCTGCGTGAAAGTAGTAGCACTGCTTTGCAGAGTGCCAAGCGATAAGTGCAAAGAGCTGCACAGAAATTGGATTTCACGTAGATCTCAGTGGTGAGAGAACATTCCCAAATCAGGCTGAGAACTTAATGGCTATCAGCCTTAATTTCATTTTCTTCTTGTTCATGGAAATACAATCATGCAGGGTAGGGATAATTTCATGCTGATTCATAAAGATGAATGCTATGCATTTAGGTGCTTAGCATTCTGAAGATTGCTTTCAGTTGTAAGTGGTTTATAGAAGGTTTTATTCGAATTTAAAACTTTAAATTCTTGAGATTTCCCCAAATGCATTCAGGAGAGATGTCTTCCTTGCTGTAAGGAGAAAAAGCAAACAGACAAAAACCCCACCCAAACCACGTACATATACAATACATTTTTTTTCAGTTTCTTGTGTAGAGTGTTCCGTTGTCTACGTATTTCTTCATGTGTTAAAACTGCAAAACATAAATTTGGCTTCCATGCTTCAAATCAGATTAAACTATTTAGCAAATAATCACTTGCAAGGGTCATAACTCCAATGGTGAGAGCCCAGAGATGTTGTGGCTTACACTGTCTGTAACTGTTCATAGTCTTAAAATGTGATTGGAATTAAGGACTGCTGCTTCTTCATGCACTTGTGTTTTTTAAAAAGGGGACAGAGGAATATTTAAAGTACTGATACACTGTTATTGTCAGTTCTTAAAGGTGATAAGAGAGTAAAGAAGGGTTAGTATGGTAGGTTAGTCATAATAATATGGGCATCAAAAGCTGCCAGTTGTATGTAAATTGGATTAAATAATTGGAGATGCTTGCAGTCCTCTTGTGAAAGGACACCCTGACAAATAAAATTCTTAGCATGCAATTTTAATGACTTCTGTGAATATGACTTATCAGATTACTTGTGGTATTTTAAAATCCAACTGGGACTGCAAATTTCTTGTCTGCCACAATAAATTAGTGCCATTTAGCTTCCAATTACGCAGCTTACAACCAGGTTAATCTTAATTGATTATATGTTTTTCAGTGTGTTTGCATATGCCTGTCCAATAATCAAAACCTTTCTAGATGCTGGTGATTAAGTTTTTTGGAGTGTGGGGTTCATGGAAGAAAAAAATGTTGCTCAGAATTGTTTTTGTTTGATAGAGACTGAAACCGCTGCTGTGCTGCATAATGCCTGTGCATAAAGGGACACAAGTTTTTGCTTTTAAGGAAGGCTGACCTAGTTGCTTGACATTTGTTTTCATCTAAATTATTTTTCTATTCTGGTCAGTTTGGAACTTCTGCTTTCTAGGTGAAGGATCCCCAGCTGATGTTGCCTTTGAAGAAAACAGTTACCACTGGCCATGCTCAGAATACCTCTCTCTTTTCTCATGGTGTTTTTTGCCTTCATAATTCACAGGGAACTTTTAAAATACTCTTTTATGAGTACTTAACTGACTCTTAATTTACAGACACTCTCTGTTGTTTAAATGCACTGACCTGAATCTTGGGAGGAAGCGTAGATACTGTAGTGGCTCGTTCTCTGGGCAAGTGTTTCAAAGCTTCCAAGTGTTAAAATTCCTCTCCCAAATCCAAGAAGGCTTGGCTACAAGAATATAGAAATACTGTAGGGATTTTTATACTTAAAGAACATCATTAATAGAACATATTTATTAATTTCAAAGCTTGTCCTCCGTTTAATTTTACCAAGAGAATTTCTTAGAACATGTTTGAACATGTTTGCAGCATGGTGTTGATCAATAATATGTAAGTTGTGTTCTGGACATTAAAACCAAGGACAGTCATCTCCAGATGACCAGATTAGTGAGCGTTACCTTGCTCACTTTCAGGTTTCTTTAAAAGACTTTCTGCCAGTGGATAATGAATTAAGAAAAAAAATATAGTCTCGTTATTGGTCTCTTTAGCTCTTTTTTCCTGCTTGCTTTTTTTACACCCATTTGCCACTTTTTACTTATCCTTCAAGCTCTTTGGGGCAGGGACTGATTCATGATTACTTTGCTGGGGTCTTACACTGCATGTAGTGGAATGTCTCAGAGCCTTCATTTTTTAATTAGCTGGGTGAACTGTACAGCTTTAAGAAAATTTGCAATTTATTTCCTTTTACATTTTGCACCCCCCTGTTCTGCTTTAGACAGAGGGTTTGCTACATTAAACACACTGTGGACCTGTCAGTGTCCTGCAGCACTTTTCTGTATGGAGTGATGTGATTTGAGACTGGCCTGTTGGGGATAAATGCCAACAGCAGTCTCTCTTGTTCTGAAGCACAGACAGTGTTTGAATGAGCTCTAAATTTTCGGTAAGAAATTCATCAAGTGTAAAAGACTCAAGCAGTAGTTTTCACTGCTGTCTTGTAAAGGAGCTGCTATCCTTCCACCTAAAGAAAGCTCAAAATGGTGTTTTCACAGGGTTTGTCTCAAGTCCATTGTGACTCACAGTGCTAGGCTGTGTTCTGGGCTGGCATTGTTTGGGCTTAAACAATAGCCACAGCCTGCAAACAAGAGGACAAAAGCGTTTTCAAGGCCATGCTTCTAGCAAGCTAAAAAACCCAGACTCTTCAGGAAAGAGGGAAGTCATGGAGAGAAGTTAGCTATTGCCAGTGTTATGGATAGTGCAGTGTATGAGAGAGAAACAATATAATGAAAAAAACATGTGAAATAAGACAGCAAGAGTTTGTCGTGATGTTACTTTTTGCTATGGCTGTGCAGGAGTGCAGCCTCACTAATAAAGAATCCCAAATTGTGGAAGCCAGGTGTCTTTTCCAGAGAAGGGGGTAGATTTAGCTTGTCAGCCCTGTGTGGACAGTGCTTCTTACTGACCTTATGATGGCTTCTGCAAGAGTTGGTGACGTCTTTGTCCTTTCTGAGCATTGTGCTGCCAGTTGCTTTTCGCATTAAGTAGCAAGAAGTGTAACTCATGGCTGAGCAGTGTAAGCAAGGTTAAAGTAAGAGAATACAGTGACAGTGGGAGTCAGTGAGACTGCACAGATATGTTTTCAGTGTTGTTCGGACTACTAAAGGTAGTAAGGATAGTGCTCATCTGATGTGGCTGTCAGGCAATGGTGTAGTGTCTCTGACTGTAGAAAGTGTCTGGAGATGGTTGCCAATTCTGTTAAGGACAGGTTTCAATGCCTTGGTCTGTGCTTATATTACATTCAAGTTTGGTTTAGATTATGTGCTTCCCCCGGGGCAAAGTGTACAAAGATCAATGCAAAAATTAACTAGCAACCTTTCTCATCATGCCCGAGGCTGAATGAGTATCATATGTCTTTAAAATTGCTTCAGCTGTATCTTTGCAGGTTTCCTTGTAAGAAATAAGTAATTTTGTTAATTATGTGATTTTAAAAATATATATTTCTAGCTCTTAATCTGAATGTGGATGTTTAAACATGAGTAAAAATGTAAGTTCTTGCAAATATGTCTCAAATACTTACTTGTGGAGCTGCTAATTCATATATTGCAAAGGAATGCTTGTGTTGGGTTTTCCAGTGGGATCAAAACTTGTGATGAACTGAAGAAATCACCCTGAACTGCCTTGAACTTTGGGAGCAAAACCAGAGTGTTGTACAGAATTGGCTGCAGAAATGATCTTAAAGGGAGGAAAGCACATAAAGGGAGTAAAATAGATATCCCATGTAGGGAATAAATACAGGACAAAGTTTGCAAATAGAGTCTGGGATAGGCTTAAGACAACAGGAAACTCTTCTAGCCTGCTGAAGCTGAGAGCTTGCACTGCTTTCTGGAGATCTGTGTGTTTCCCATCTGGTGGCTGCCCAGACAAAACAGGAGAACCATCTGCCTTCCAGCTGGTCTGTCAGGAGGTGCCTACCAGGAAGCTCACGTTTGCTTGTGGAGCCTGTCAGTCCTTGCAGCCCAGAGATGGGATGTGAGGATCAACGGGAAAAGACAGAAAAGGGGAGAACAGGAAGAAGAGGGATGCACACAGAGAGGGTTTTCTCTTCATTGTTAGAAACTTTCTGTGTTGTCCACTTGTTTATGTGAAGGTGCATCCTTCCTCTGGTGTCATCTGAACAAGGAGTCACCGTGTAAAAACCAATACCTAATTTTTCTTAAAGCTTCAGACATATGATCTTACATCTGTTTGTCTTAACCTGTGTTAATTAATGAGTGGAAATCAGCTTAAAAGGCAGTGCACGGAAATCTCAAACTTGAATGGTGACTTCCCTCATCTTTCCTGAAAGTACGTTCAAAAATTATTAAAAGGATCTGAACACTTACTGACAAACAGTAGCTCCCTGTAGTGGAGCAAGACAAAAATGGCAGTCTTGCAGATTTGGCACAGTTTGCTATAAAATCAGAGATATTTTGCTTGAAAGTTCACTTTTGGTTCATGGATTGCTTATTGGCTTCTTTTTACCTGCTTTAAACTTTTATGGAAACACTTATATTCATAACAATGCTTAACATTCAGGAGACCTCCTAACACCACCTATTTCAGAGGCTTAGTCTGGGATTTTTTTGTTTGTTTGCTTTGCATAACGAGACATTAAATCATAAGAAGCAGAAGGATTGCTGTGAGAGTCAGCACATTCTGCTCTCCTTTGTAGTTCTGCAGTGGAAGAGAAGAGCAAGTGGGGCAGTGTCCGGCCGGGTCATGGACGCCAGGAGAGGTGATGGGATGGATGGAGGGAGCCCTGAACCTCTCTGGGTAAAGGAACAGAGCTGCTTCAGCACCTAATGAGGTTTACTAAGAACAGCAGCAGGTCCTTTGCCAGTCTTGGCAGGGGCCAAGGGTATTAGCTGTGTGCAGGGGTTGAAATAGAAATCAAGGTTTATTTTTAGCACCGGTCTCTTCAGGGCATATTGGAAACCTGATCAGGGAAGGGAAGTACTGTCATGCTCAATGTGAGGGAGGCACCTCAGCACCTGCACTGTTCTGATCATGAGCTGGAGGTGAAATTGGGAGAGTTCGATTTATCTAGAACCTCACCTCCTGGTGTTTCTGTGGATATGGTTTATCTCTGATTTGCTTGGCCAGACCTGTGGTGCTAAACGGTGATGAGGGCACAGAAGGAAAACTGCTTCCCAAATTACCTAATCATGTTATGTTTTAAATAGCTCTATTTTATTATCCATGTGTGCAGATATTATTATTGGCCTCATGCAGGTTTATACTTTTATTCATTTTACCTGGAGCATTTAAAGGTAGACTACTGTAAAATAAACACACATGTTATGCTGATCACAAAGTATTGTTGTGAAAGACTACTGTGGGAGGGCCAGCTCAGAATAGAAATGAGATTTAATTTGACTCTAAAACAATTTTTCGTCTCCAGGGAGTTTGCTGAATATGTCCATGAAAGCACCCCCCCAGTAATGCAACATGTGACACAGATTCTGGTGAAATGGTTGTTAACTGGTTTCCTGTTCTGGGGTATCCTGATTCATTACAGAAGTATTAGGCTTCTTTTACAGAGATGTATTTTGTGGAAAATTCTTTTCAATTAAGCTTCACTCCATAGCAGTCTGCTACATTCATTATGGAAAACTAGGCAAAGAAATTATAGGTATCCGTGCCAAAAATCCCTTTAAATGTATTAATTATTAAGGTTTCTTTTATCATATTAAAGCAAAATAAGAAAATAATGTACATATATTTTTAAAGATTGCATAGTGCAACAGTATGCAATGCATTTTCTTTTACTGCAGTAAAATGTGGAGTTCGAAAATCACAGTTTCGTATTGTAAATTTACCATGAAATTGTCAATGGCTATAAAACTTGTCTGTTGACCAGGGACTTAGTGAAATTGAGCTCACATATCTCAGGGATGTATCTAATGTGATGTCTGTTCCCCTTTTATTAATCTTCTGTTCAGATCCCCAGTTCACATTTAATTCTGGCTTTCTGTTGGTTAAACGGATCACATCCATGTGGCACGAAGGTGCACGCCTTGTACCTCAAATCTGCTACTTTCAAATTTGTAAGCACATTGTTTCTATGCAAATAATGAAGCATTGAGGGAGTGAATATAAAATATTTTATGTGACATACAAAAAACCTTAATGTGCAAAGTCCTCTGGCTGGGTATTTCTAGACTTTTTTCACCTCTGTGTCCTCTGCAAGCTGAACTGTTTCTGTAACCCACTTTCCTGTCTTATAGAACCTCAAGTCATCTTTTGCAACCTTAATTAATTAAGATAAACTGACTAATTGCTTTGCAGATGTGACACATTTCTAAATCAGTTCCTTCTAATCATGAACATTATTCCAACTGTATGTTTATTTTTGATTGAGTAAATAAATATATCATCCCCCATATCCATTATGGCTGGTTTGTTCAGTAAGATTTTTAATAGTAAAATACTTCTGCAAGTAAAATAAAATTAATGTTCTACCTGTTTAATTGCAGGTTGCTTCTTACTATAACTTAGTTATGGAAATTTGGATATTTAAACTTTGAGAGTTGAGGCGGAATTCTAGTGTTGGTCTTAACTGAAGATGGTGTAGGTGCAGAGTGAATTTGTTCTGTTGGGAGAGTTGGCTCAGGCTGCCTGGGCACCTCTGTCTCCTCCCTTGAGGAAAGATGTACCTGGATTTCTGTATTTGTCTGAAATCTAACTGGTATTTGAAGAAGCTTATGTTCCTTCAGCCTTTGTGATGTACGAAGGTGTCATTGGATGTGAATGCCCTGGCTGTACATTTCTGCTCTCAGTACACCTGCTGTGGGCTGCTTTTCCTCTGGCTGTTTCCTGTTCTACTTGTGTTAGAATAGATAATTCTATTGTTCTCCACTTGTTTTTTTTGGGCTGGATTCCCACCCATGTGACATGCAACAGCATACAAAAATCAGATTTTTGTCTGACTTTTGATCTAGATAGTGAAATTACAGTGAGCCCTTTTTAAGCTAGTTTTTTTGCCAGTTGGTAACCTCATCATGTCGTAGTATCTGGTCTCTGACTTGTTTGAAAAGAGCTTCAGAGATGTGTAGGATGGGGTTGAGGAAGACTTTTGTTTGCTGCTGCAGTGAAAAATTAATTCAAGATTTGGCAACAGCTGCGGGTGACAATTTAGAGTTGCTGAATAAGTATTGTAATCAGCATTTATCACTGACATCACATGGGATTAAACACTTTGAGGTGATTGTTCTTGGGCACAGCCTTAGGGAGGGTTATTACCATGACACAACTAGTTGTCATGGCAATGCATGGAGAAGAGGGAAACTCTTCCTTCCCCTTTCGCATTCTGCACTACTCTTATTAAAGGGAAGTCAGATCGTTGGCAAAGTTGTAGTCTTCTGTCATGGGTTAGAACAGTTTGGAGTTTTAGTTAAGGAAAAAAATTCCACCAGCCACAGAAGTGATGTTTTTTGCAAACGGCTGTTGTAACTTCCTCCAGAGCTGATAGAACTAATCATCAGTTGGATAATTGAATATTGAGAACTCTGTTAAGCCACTTAAGAAACTGGACACGCTTCTGTAAAAAGCACATTTAAAGACGAACAAGCCCAGGAATCACTCTCTTGCTTCTGGCCCTTGGACAGGTATCTGGAGGGCCCACTCGGCCCGCCGGGCCTGGCTGGGCCTGCCTGAGGGGCCTGGCGGGGCCAGGGCCCACGCCACACGGGCTGGGATGGTGCCCCTCTCCGGTGCGGCCAAAATGAACTTTACAGCTGAACTTTACAGCTCTGCCCGGCAGAGATCATGTGAGCAACAGAGACAGATAAGTTCCAGCTGCAAACCCAGGCCTGGGTAAGATTAACCCTTTCTGCGCTGTAAGTTCCCCAGAAGAGATGAGACCTGCAAACATCAATCCTCTCCCAGGTCAGAGGAAAGGGAAAGGCAAAGGCACATGAATAGACAACGTGATAGTGACACCAAAGTCAGTGAAGAAGAAAGAGCTGAAGCCCAGAGGGAGGAGATAGAGGAGATGCTTCAAACCTAACTTAAAGGCTGAAATTCTGTTGTAAAGCTATGGTGATGGACTATGATACATCAGAGAACCCCTTGTAATTTCGTGAAAGCATGGGGGGTGGAGCGTTTAAACTGTAGCCACGAGCAAAGATGCTTGTGCTGGAATCAGTAAATGCTGAAGTAGCTGGGATCCAATGAGAAGCCTGAACAGAGAGAGATAATGATGAAGACCCTTGCTCCCAGGGAAGAAGAAGACCTCTGTTCCTAGAGATGAAGATGATCCCAGAGGTAGATGAAGAGAACCTTTGCTCTTGAACAGCTCATCCTTAAAACAGTACCCCATTAGCTAAGATTGAACCCTCGAAGACAGTTGTGGGGAAAGCTGTAAGTCGAGGGAAGGGACTTTTCACATGGCAGCAGAAAACCACCCTGGGTGGCTGTTGTGCTGTGACAGTGGAAGCCACAAGAAGACTCTTTCTTGTGGAGAAGCCCCATAGCATGGGCAAAAGATACTCCTCTCCCTAAGTGAACTGATGAAAGTCTATTAAAGAGGTGGTAAACTGACTGAGATAATCCCAAGTTTGTGTCTTTATGGTGTAAGTGAGAGGAGAGAGGAGGATGGGGGAAAGAGACGTGTTCTGAAGGTTTATTCTGACCCTTATTATTCCTTTTTCTTTTAGTTCTGTTAATAAACATCTTTATATTCTTTAAAGTTTGGAGCCTGCTTTGCATTCCTCCTAATTCTTATCTCACAGAAGGTAAAAGATGCGAAGAAAAACCACTACATCTTCTTTTTTAAAATATACCAGCAAATTTTATTATTGGTCTTTCATGTTCTGGTTGAGATCACAGCACGTTACATATTCCTTTTGTGGTTTTTTGGATTTGCCTTTTCTGTGTAAAACTGTCCTCAGCTTTCTCATGTTTGGGTGGTTGTGTGGCTTATTGCCTTACTTCCCCGAAGTTGGGTTTTTCCAAGGAACCCAGTTGAGCTCCCAGTGCCTGTCAGCCAAGGTGAGAACAAGGTGGCAGTGTATGAGGACACCTCTGTTGGAGCTGTGCAGGGCACTGGGGTAATGCTGTCTTACAGGTTGCCCTGCCTGCTTTCCCTGTAACGCTTCACCTTCACGCCCTGCAAGGTGATTAGGGAAAGTTGATACCGAAACAAAGAAAATCTGGAGAAAGTGATGCAGTAAATTAGTCTCCGTGACTTATTAATGGGTTTTGTTATTTAGCGAAATGAATGTTGGTAACGTTTCTTTTCTGTGATTATCTGCAAGTCGTAACTGTGCATTTTGCTGACATCACCTTGGTGAAACTCAGTTAAGGTGAATGGGTCTCTGCACAAATGATCAAATTACTGTTTTGGAGTCTTAATTTATTATTAAAATTTATTTTTGAAGATCCAGTTTCAGAAGTAAGTTGTAAGCATCCTGTAATGGTTTCTTTATGTAGCTAATGCCCTTTCTGTTTCATGTCATGAAGTAATGACAGGTCTTCATAAATCTCTCCCTGCTTGGGTCTCATCAAAATATGGTTCTACCAGTGCTAATGGACTATTACATACATGTGTCCAACCCACAAATGCGCATGTGGTAGCAAAGTGTTTTTATTATTAAGTGTAAGCCAGACAAGTAACTTTGCAAAATAATGGGGTTTGTCTTTGAAGAGTTATTAAATAAGTTTGATCTTTGAAACTCTGTAGTCTTAAAACATAAGGTTTGGTAAATGTTGTTTTTACAGCAAAAAGCTATGCTAGGTCTCAACTCTCATTTGACAAGTTCTTCCTTACAAGTTGAGCAGCCCCCAGTTAGTTATTTAATAAAAGCATTAACAACCTCAAATAGAATGTATGTATTTATTTTAGATATTTATCTCATGAGTTTCAGTTGTAGAGCTTTTCTTAATGTGGAATGATTCTTCCTCACAGTTGCTGCAGCCCAAGCCATAGCAGAAGAAAGAAGAAGCCAAAGTGGCATTAGCCCTCTTGCAGTCCAGACGTCAATAAAGACAACAACTAAACCAGGTATAATTAGAGGTCATTGCTCTTAACGAAGTGCTGGGTTCACAAGGGAGAGTTAGTAGGGATTGAAAAGAACGTATTTAAAGAGTACTTTGGTGCTCTTTCTTCAGGGGGCATCAAAGCACAGAGCCACCTGGTAGATGGTTTGTAGGTCTGATTTTGATGACGGATTTCTGCTTTTGACTGGCTCAGAGTGCAGTTGAAGTTGCCTGTCTTGTACGTGAGGCGTGACAGCAAAGACAAATTACTGTTTTGTGCTTTGGGCAAGTTACCAGCTCACTTCTTGCTGAAATTCAAGTTTTTATACCTGCAAAGACTGCTTAAGTCTTGGTTCTGCTCAGTCTGCAAATGAGCTGTCTTGCAGTGCTCTGAATTTGTCATGACAGGTGAACTGTCTGTTCCCAGATGACATTTTCCTAAATTCCTGTCATTCTTGTTCATGGGACTTAATATGTACAAGAATGAGGATCAGAGCTGAATTTGGAACAGGGTATGTTCTCACACGTCTGACTTCTTAGGCTTTCTTTTGACTATACCTATTGAGCCTTCATTATGGCGTCTGCTTTCTCTTGCACCTATTAAAATAGTGTTGTGAGGGAATGGAAAGGGGGGAAAGGAGGATGTTCAGCTTTCTATGAATATTTCAGATGGTATCTTTAATCTGTATATAGAGTGTGCAGTGATTTGGTGGTGTGTGCATCTCTCAGGAAGTTTCATTCTCCTTTTGATAGCAAAGACTTCTGACTTTTTATTTAAATTTGAATGTTCAAAATCGTTGACAATTATGTGTCTTAATTTTTGTTTTGATAGTGATAGATGGTTCCATGCTAAGAACAGAAGAAAGGCAAAGACTGGCCAGGGAGCGTAGAGAAGAGCGGGAAAAGCAACATGGTATTTTCATGTTTCACTTGAAATATAATTTTCTAAAATGTTTGTGTTAAAGGAATTACTATCCCCCTTACCCATGTTCTTTTTGTCACTTTTGTCAGCATGCTGAGGACAAGAGACAAGGTGTGCTCTTGGTCTTGCATCAGTATCCATCTGTGAACCTGATTGAATAAATTTTTGGTTTGAGAGGAAAACAACTGCAGAGAGTTTTAGCTTGTTGAAGCTCTTTGTCACTTCTGACCTTGAGCAGGTTAGTGACCACCCAGCAAATTTAGCCAGTTCCTTACTGAAAGCCTTAACAAAAACACTTTGGAAAATAAAACTTTTAGCTTAGACCTGTTTCCTATAGCTCTGAAGACTGAGGTTTGGAGAATGCTCATTCAGAGGAAACAAAAAAAGATTTAGCTATTTCAATGGCTTGTTTGCCTTGAACACTGCTTCCCTTGTTTCCCAGCACACTGAAATGACTCCTGGATTGAAGTGTCAGCAGTATACACTTTATCTTAGCAGGGAATCTGAGACTAGAGAACAGCAGAAAACTCTTGCCGAACTTTATGCTGTTTGTGATGTGAATCAGTGCATGTGTTTGTAGCAGGAGATGAAAGGGTCGCAGGGTGCCCTGCAGTCCTGGGTCTTGGGCTCCCAGCTTGTGAGGAGAGATGTCTCTCTGAGCTGTATGTTTGTTTCTTAACGTAAAAGCAAAGACCCACAACAACAGGAATTATTGTGTTATCCTAATATGGGAACAGAGTAGAATTATGATGCATATAAAATTCAGAAATATTTTGGGGGCCCTATGTGGTGGGTGGTTGTAGATGCTGCCTGTGCATTGTTGGTGTAATTGTCTGGTCTCTTGGTTCATTTCACCTGTCTGGCCATGGAAAATACCCTGTGCATTCACCCACTAGCTTTGTGTCACAGGACCTGAGGCTTCCTGTTGAACTGCACGCAGCTGTTCCTTGGTGGAGGCTGCAGAGAATAGTGATATAACTATTTTGAACTCCAATGCAGGAACTGTAAGGTCTTCCCATCTTGTCACTCAGTGCCTTAAATATTTTTATTGTATTTTGTTCTTAAAAAAAACAAACAAACAAACAAACAAACAAAAAAAAAAAACAAAAAACAAAAAAACAAAACCAAAAACCACAACACAGAAAATTCTGCTTTTTGATTCTTAATTTACTGCTTCCTTACAGAGACATCACTATTAGGTTGATAAGAAAAGTGTATGCTTAACATAGGGAATATACATATCCTGATATTCTGTCTAGACAGTAAAGCCTAGTGGCAGGCAAGGTTCTAGTTCTACTTCCAACCTGGGGACAGAAGTATGGATGAACCTGTTGTCATGTGTGATGTCATCTGCCTCTGCAAGCTCATCTTCCTGTACATTTTCACTTCAAGTGATAATAATTCTGCTTGGAATGTCTCTTTGTTGTAAGTTGCATTCCAATATCAATGAATGGCTAAGTTTGATTTTAATTTTTTCTTAAAAATATTCTCACAGCTGCCAAAGAGACACAAATCCTTGAAAAGGAAAGAAAAGCAAAACTCCAGTATGAAAAACAGTTAGAAGAAAGGCAGAGAAAGCTAAAAGAAATGAAGCAGAAAGAGGAACAACGGAGGGCAGCAGTAGAAGAAAAGAGGAAACAAAAAATAGAGGAGGAAAAGGTAACACACATCAAAGTTCTATACTTTAAAAGAACTACATTGTTTTCCTGCATTACCATGCTCTGAAGTGGTGTGCATGAGAAGCTTATGGAAATGATGAATGTATTAGAACATAAAAGTATTTTCCACATTTACAGTGGGCTGTGTAGACATGTCCACCTTCCCCACAGAGCTTTAGCTATAGCTGAGGCACTCGGGACTTCAGGAGCTGTGGCTGTTGGAGCGCTGGCTATTTTTCACATGAGCAAAAACCCCACCCCATATTCCTAGATTTCCAGATGCCTTCAGAGCACTCTGTAGAGTCTGTCTGTAAATCAGCGTGGATGACAGGTCTGAGATTTAGTTCTCTTATTTCTGTGTCCTCCTTCCTTTTAGCCCTGCTGTGGCCTAAGACTCACATTCTCTAAGTCCTTCTAAATCAGAATTCATTCCTGGATGGTGAAAGGTGGTGATGTTACCTGCGTATTTGTCATTTGCTGCTTTGAACTGTGTAGTGACTGTTCTCACTGGCCTTTGCTCTGACTGCACATGAACAGGCAGAGCAGTGTTTGAGTTTGGGACTCACTTCAAATGAATAGAAGCTGATAGTGGAAATAAATACATTAAGTTATTCCATCCTTTTAACAAGTAGCTCTGTTAGTGCATATTAAATGTGCAAGTTCTGAAAGAGTTCATTTCCAGGGTGTCAGCAGTAGAAGCATCACACGTCTGTACTTTCATAAGCTGGTTGTAGGAACTTGCTGTGGATCATTGGTGAAGAGCCTGTGAGCCTGGCTGGCTGCTCCTTTTGAGTCCAGCATTGTTATGCTGTTCTAGCAATCCATCTTTTCTACCCTTTTTGACTGGCAGTATTGTACACTGGTATTTGGTTTTCTGTAATCAGCTTCTGGGTGTGATCAGATTGATATTTCATTTGAACTTCATGGAATAGTGTCCATTGCTGGAGAACAGAAATGTTTGGGTGGGCTCTGACTGCAGTCCAGTGCAGTGTCATTTTTTTAAGCAACTACTTTATGCAAAAAGCATCCCTTATGCTTCAAAAAGATGTTACATTTACATTTGTTACATTTATTCATGTAGTTTTGAGGATGGTAGATACGTTTTAAAAAGTGGCCTCCAGAGTGAATAATCAAGGAAGACAAGGACTAACAATGAGGTGTTAATCTTGTCTTTTACTCAGTCCCTGGAGATGACCTTCTACATAGAGAGTTTAAATGCAGAACCTGGAAGATGGGAAGACAGTATGGATTTGACTTGTAAAACCTTGCCTTCAGTCAGAAAGTTGAAACAGATTTTGACTTTGGTACTCTGCCAGGAGGAAAAGATACCAGCAAGATACCATCTACAATTGTAAATTTGGTAGATAGAAGTGCATCAAAATACATAGATCCCAACATTATTAACTTATTCAGCTAAGTTTCATTTATTTAATCATCTAATAAGGTAGAAGCAGCACAGTAGCAAATACTGTGGAAAAGGAAGTGGTTCTAAGAATCTTGAAGACTACTAGCCATGGTGAGGGTTCAGATACCTGTCTCCCCAGAGCTCCTCAGTTATTCTGTACATCTCTGTAGCTCACTGTATTGAGGCCTTGAGCTCATTTCTGTCATTTGTTAAGTGAAGCCTGTGTCTTTAACTCTGACTGAAGAATTACTGCACTGCAGATACCTCCATGGAAATACAATCTACAGATTACATAATGTCTGGGTACTTTGGCACCTTAGATAAGCTAGTTCAGGTTTCTCTAACAGAGGGGAAGCTAAGCTTTATATTTCAAACAAAAACTTTTAGTTTTATCTTTTAACAGTGAGCAGAATCCTCCCAAGTTTACACTGTATATTTTTAATCGTGACTTTTTTAGTTTGTGTTGTGAAATGGTGTTGAAAGAAGGTGAAAGTCTTGTGTCTTCAAGTGGAGAAATGGCTGTATAATGAGTTCCCTTGACATCTTACTACAGTGTATCAGCAGCAAATACTGCTTCAGAAGATCACTTGGGATTTAACTATTCCAGAAGAGAAATGTGTTGTTGACATGTGTGGAAACCTGGCTGGAAAGAAAGAGTCTAGCATGGTTACAGTTCATCTTTATGCACAAGAGCTAAAGCTCCCCTGTTAGCAGTTACTAGCTGGAGACAGCAGCAAAAGCTTCTTTCAGCCCCCTTTGTCCTGTCAGTTGCTGAGTGAGTTGCTGAGGCCTGGAGTTGATTGGTCTTCTTTTGCCGTTTTGCCTTTATGTCTTGCTGTTTCTGGTTTCATCACATCTCTCTTAGTGTCTGTTAAGACCTGGGTCATTGTTTTTATAGTTCTTTGAAAATACAAATAACCTTATACTTAGTATTTTATAATGGAGAATTTTTACCATCTTCTAGAAAGAACTTCATCAGACAAATAATTTCAAGGGTAATCAATTACTTTTGCTCAGTTTGGGGTTCATCCCCATTTAGAAAATAAGTAGTTCTGTTTACTGAATAGGAAATCTGGCGGCTATTTTAAGTAAAGAGTAGAATAGATTATCTGTGCTTTAGCTCAACCTAATCATGTTTGCAGTGTTTTGAAGCCATTAATTGCCTTCAACATCCTTTGCATGATAATTTTTTGTAACAAAAGCCTAGTAAAATGGATCATAAATCATACTGGGCGTCTGTATTTTCTGGTGTGGCTGTGTTTAACAGTTAAGCTTCATGGAGATGTTGTTTGGTAGGAGCGCTATGAAGCAGTTCTGCATCGCACCTTGGAACGGAATCAGCGGCTGGAAACACGACAGAAGAGATGGTCATGGGGGGGATCCGTAACTCCAGACTCAGAAGGCAAAACAGGTAAGCAGCACTGTTTTTTAGCAGGACTAAAATCACAGAATGTTATGTGTGAACACCAGCAGATGCAGCACTCTTCATAGGGACCTGGGCATCCTTTCCTATCTTGGATCTTAAAGCAGGATCTGTGGGTAGCTCATGCAGAAAGTATCATATCTATACTTGCCCTGAAATGCTGCTCAGACTTAGAGCTATTTTTGACTTTGAGTAGAGCTGGAGAGAAGCTCCATGGGAAATACAACACATGACAGCACTGCCAACCCCCAAACATCAAAAAAGGAGAATTACAATGTGTAATGTTAAGATATTCAGAGTCCTCCAAATGCAGTTAATGTAATGGGGTGCTAAGACTGTTGATAAAAACAAAAATACACAGTTGTACTCTAATATCACATCTGAAATGTTTTAAACACACCCTTGGAGTTACAGAATGCTGACTGATTATTTGAATGCCCAGTAACGGGTAAGGAGATGCAGTGGACAGTCCAAGCTTCTTGGAGCATGGGTTCCATTCTGGATTAGGTGATGCATTTTAACGTTCTTTAATTTGAACTCAGATCATTCTGTGTTTCACAATGAACTGTTTGTGTTTGTAAACATTCTGAAATCAGACCAGCAAATAAGGATTGCAGTGGAAGGGATCTTTTCGTGCACTACCTAACTACCAATAAATAGCATAAGTTCTTGGCCAGGAATAAAATAAATCAAAAAATGCTTCAATTCAGCCTGTCTTCTGTATTGGTGGAATTGTACTGTTTTAGTACTGTCATTTTCTATCAGCTTGAGTGTGTGTGTAACATGTTTAAAAGTACTTGATAGAAGTTGTCATTATGATATGCAGCATCCCCATTTTTTGGTTAACTTGCATTTTTTTTGCTATTTGACCTCGTGACTTAGCTTACAAACCTTCTTCTTCTACAGAACAACAGAGCACAGATGAAGGTGGAACTGGTGGTATTGATTTCTAAAATTTTATTTTTCTGTTGTTTTACACTCACTACTAACCGTTTAAACTTGAGTTCTTCTCAAACTAAGGAAAACTATCTTCTTATAGATCTTTTCCTGGATCTTGGCCAGCTGTGCAACAAATGTGATCCCTAAGTAGAAAGCAGCTCCCCTCATTTTGGCTATCCCTCCCAGCTAATTCAACTACAGCATACATCATGGCATCCTGAGGGAATTTTCAGGGAAAGGCTATGTGCATTTGGGTTTTTAAAGATGTCTGGATACAGCACAGGGAGAAGACAAATTCCTAGTGGCAAGTATTTGAATATAAATTAGTTTAGTATTCTAAGATTTGGGGGTTTTAAGGGTAATTTCAGACCCTTTCATTTCTTCCTAATTTGCTGAAAGTATATGGTCGGGCTTGGTTTGTTTCCTTCTTGCTTTGTTTTACCAGCAGTTGAAGTAACATTTGCAAAATCAAATTATATATTGCTGAAACTTTGTGAAAGGGAGTGGATCTCTTGTGCAGGTTGATACTTTTTCCATGAAGGGTTTTGCAAAATCAGGGCTGTCCCAATTATCTAAAGATAATTCTATACATTTAGTGTATTTTCATTAGATTTCTGGCACTTTCCAGTGCACAGACCTGAGCCATTCATAGAAATGCTTTGGATCACTGTTTAATAAGTGAAATTATTTCTTGTAGCTAGTTTGAGATGAAAACTCTCAGCTGAGACCCAGCTGAATCTGAATCCTGACAGGCTGTGCATGCCCACAGCATTACTAATGCAGTGCAGCTGTCTGTGACACAGACAAGTGAGACTTGAAAATGCAGTGAAGGTCTGACTATGATTTAACTACTCTGGCAACACAGCAGAAGAATATGTATTTTAGTTAACTTTTCTCTTCCCTTACCCTTCACATCATGAGCCCCTAATTTTCTCCAAAATCAGCCAGCTTGGCTGGGTTGGTTTACCTGCTTTACATGTGTTCGTTGGATACATATATAAATCCATTTACTGTATCTCACACTACCAAATATCATTTAACCTTGAAACTGGAAAATCACACTTGCCTTACATGTTTAAGAAAGCGCTGGGTTTTATTCTACTAACAAACACAAAATAATGTTGTTCTTTGCACTCTTCTGATTTATGTGAGGAAATGAGTCTTGTCTGTCCTTTTCATTGTGGAGGAAGATCTTCAGTGCTGCTGAAGCACATTTAAGATAAAATATCTTCCAACACAAATGCTCCTGATATAATAATAGGTGCTTAAACTGTGCCTTATGCATCATAAAGTAACTATGCAGATAGTTCAGCAACAGTAGATCAATTTGGATAACTTGGCAGCAGTCTGGAAAAAAAATTGCTGTAGAGATAAACGGATAATGCAATGTCCTAGTCAAACCCTTGTGCACCGACGTTGTTTTAAAATTGTGTTTGATTTTATGTTGATGTTTCAAACCTGAAGCTATGATATGTGGGGTGGATAATGTGGAACCATGACTGATTTTATACTTCTCATATTTATTCCTATTTCAGGGTAATTCTCTTTAACTTTGAGAGCTCATTACTTCATTATTATTTAAAATCTACCCAAGCCATGTGTGATACTTGTCCAGCTGGCTTTCTAAAAAATCCTTATGTGGTCCATTTTGTCTTATATTTGCATAATTTCTCGAAAGACTGCAATTACCATTTTTTTACTCTGAAAAATGACACCGTATGAGCTCTGCTCCATTACATCATTGTGGCTGAATAGTGCACCTTCTCTAACTGCACACCTAGAGCAAACTTCAATGCAATTTTATATTTCCACCATCAAATTCTGTGGCAGATTTGGGATTAAAGCCCCATTTCTTAAAAAGAGAACCATTTGGGGAACTGATTTCAAATATTCTGTAATTATTTTATGACAAAAGGCATTCTTGTCTGTTGTATTGCTGTGCAAAAAAAATAGCAGAATCAGGTATGGCTCCCATGAACTGGGTCTGTCAGCAGTAATATTTAGGAACATTGAGTGGCAGAGCAGAAGTTTTGGGTGATAGTCTGCTCTGGAAAGTGAAGCCCATGTAGTGGAACATTTCCCTGACCATCAACAGTTCTGTGGGATGTAGAGCGTGATTTGTGAGACCACAGCAGGGATCCTGCTGATGGTGAAATGTAAAAATTGATGAAAGCCGCAGAGTCAAGTGTTATATTAATGGCATTGCTTTCAGTGCTAAGATGAAACAGGCAGGGTGTGGGTCTCCCAAGAGAAATGGCCAGGCTGTGCAGTAAAGTATCTTTAATGACAGTCTGTCACCCTGAGTATGACAACAGTCCTGGTAAAGGGGGTGTTTTAGTGGTGCCTGCTGAGAAGAACTAGAGGTTCAGGTGCATCAGGACTGGATATGTGCTATTGGAATAGAAATGGGGCTGCCAGAATCTGTCCTTGTTAAATAAAGAGCTTCCTTGTCCTAACAGAAGTTTGGAAGGAAGTGAGAGATAGCTAATCTTACTTTATGTAGCCTAATGTTATCCAGCCTCAGGCAATGCTGCAGCACCCTCTCTCAGTGAAACCCTGTGAGGATTGAAAGCTCCTCACTCTGAGTGATTTTCTTAAGATCCCATGTTTCCCAGCTCCTTGCCCAGTTCCAAGCCCTGCTGCATGGCGGACATGTGCTTTCTTTGGCTCTGCTGCTGCATTTTGATTTCCCCCCTTCCATTAGAAAAATAGAGAAGTTGGTGTCACATGGGCTGTGCGCTTCTTCCATTTCAAACCCCTCGATGAAGGTTTTCTAACTCACCCCCAAAGAAGATACTTGAGGTACTTTTTCAAATGATGTTTCATAAATAGCTACGTAACCAGACTGACTGGCTCAGGAATATCCTGTCTCTCTTCCAAAGCTTTTCTTTCTAGTGAAAAGAGCTTTAAAATTTGCAGAAACTGTTCTGTGATTGAGGTAGGGCAAAAGCTGAGGCCATCTGATCATGCAGATGTATTGATCAAAAAAGCATTGACCTCTACTGGGTCCCAGTAGGGGGTAGACTAAATCTCAGATTTCATGATAGTGCTGAAGTGCTAAATTGAACCAAGAGAAATTTGTGTGAAGTGTCTCTGTGATGTATGGAGGCCTTGGACTCAGTTGAGTTCAGGCAGGAACCAGGATTTCCTTTTAAGAGCGGACACTAGAGGGTAGCCTTCCCCTTCAAAAACACCCGAATACATGAATTATGAGTTTCCTGATTTTTGTATATAAAACCTCTTAAGGTTGTTTAGTTATCCCAGTTCTCAGGCTCCATTCATAAAATGCCCCCCTTTTTTATTTTTTTCTTTTTGTTATGTTAGGAAAACCTCCACTAAGCTCAGATCTTCATTTCTTAACTAGATTCAGTAGATCTCCCTCTCTCCCTCTTATCCCATGGGGACTTTGCTCTTGTTCACTGTCACAAGAGCTTCTCATAGGGCTGTCCATAGGAATCCTTATGTCTTGGCTCTGGCTATAAGGGGCTGTTGTAGCATGCTGGCAAAGGGAAAAGATGCTGCCTCTGTGGTTAGTAGTGCTGCTATGTCCTTTGGTACTTATGCACTAATGAGTTCAAATTAATCATCTTTGCTGTCCAGTATGTCAGTAAAGTCAATTACTTGTGTTAGATGTATAGAATTTTATGTGTTTGTTATGCTGGTCCATACCACTTTGTGTACATTAATGTTTTCTGCTTATTGACTTTCTATAGCAACAGGTACATGCTTTCCCAAGGCTTTCACACTCTGGAGTAGTGTTTATCCTTAAAGTACATTATTTGAAATTAAAAAGCAGGTATTTATGTGTCTTGTAATAAACTTGCAATTCTGCCACACGAGATGTGATTTTTATGTATGTGTTTGTATACACATACCAAAACACCAAAATTTAATGCCTCTTGTGGCAGTTTTTTTTCCCGAAGAATTGCAGATTTGATAAGAAACATTAACTTAAGAGTAGCTTTTCGAGAAAAATAGGCAGTTTCTAAAGTACAGCAACCTTTGTGAAGCAATCAGAAATAGCAATGCTTTCTTGCCTTTCCTCAGGACTTGGTTTTATCCCTCCAAGAGAATTTGTTTTGGTTTGGGTTTATTAACTAGTGATTAAAAAACTGTTTTGACATACCTATGTGACAGGAATGAAGAAAGAAATTTTCCAGATTTTGTTGTTATTTTCTCTGTCTTGCCAGTCCGGTAACAACACACAGCCTCATTAGCTTTTATCTTTACATGTTAGGGGCACAGGGTTTAAAAATCCCTTGTTTGCACACATAGGAATAAATCCTGGCATGACTCCACTAAACTCTACCTTTTCTGTGCCTGTCCCAACTGGTGCTGATGGTATCAAGCCTGTTAGAAGGAAAACAAAATCATCTGTGTTTCTAATTAAACAAAAGCAGAAATCGCTTTCAGGATGTAATACTTGGGAGAGTGAGCTCTCAGCAAGGTGTGAAAGGCTCAGTATGAAGGTGACTTCTAAAGTTATCACTTCTCTCCACAGCCAGCAAATGTTCACCCTCCACAGCCAACCTCAAACAGGCAGAAGCTGCCGTGAGCAAGCGCCTGTCATCATCTGCAGCGCTTTTAAACGCCTCAGATCGAAGTAAGTGTGGGTGTGTGGCTGCTGGGAGCAAGGCACTGCTGAACTGGGGCCGGGGAGGAGACACAAGGTGGAATGAAACTCCTCTCTCCTCCCCTGCTGTGTGACTCACTTCATATTTTGATCTCAGATGCATTTCATGTAATTTGTTAATCCAGCTTGACTGTTCAGGGCTTTGACCCAGTTGATGTGATCTCTGTTAGAGGAGAAGAGCAACGGTAAAAATTGCTGGTTTTTTATTTTTTATTTCTGTAGTTCTGTTACTAAAGTCAGATCTTGGTGAATGATTCACAGATAATTTCACATCATCTCTATGGATTTGCATGCCTTAATTCACACCCTAAAATTTCAGTAGAATAGAAATACTACAAAAATAAAGTTTGCCTTGTTCTGTTAGACAGCTTCAGTCATTTGATTGCCAGTTTGAAGGAAATTGTCCTAATCTACTTGTTAAGATAAATAAAACCTATTTGTAGGAGCACATATTTTGGCTTGTTTTAGCATGAGATTTCCTTATGGGGAATCTACCCAGAGTTTCATAGGAACCTGCCTGTATTGCAGTTACAGAGGTTTTTGCTCTAATTTTTTTTTGTTTTTTCTAAAATGATGAATAAGCTAAAAGCTGTTTAATACAAAAGCAGATTCAGCTAGGTCTGTGCTGCAGTGTTCTGCCAGTCTGCAGCCTCTGAGATCAAGCAAACTCTGCTAGAAGAATCCCTGACACAGACACAGCTAAAGGTGGTTTTGCTGGTTTGTGTTGGAAGCTGATGCAGCAGAACACTTTGTGCTCATACACTGTATGCCTGTATGGTGGGCAAATACACTGCCACTGTATGATGGGGAAAATCAGTGACTATATCTATACTGGCAGGTGCTCTGAGTCACTGAAGGCTGCTTGTGATTTTAAATTATATTTATATATTATGTGTCTGCAGGGTTCAGCTCTGGGTATGAGTCAGAAGCAGGGCTGTAAAGTACAAATTAAACAGCTTACAGAGGAAGTCACTAATTATCAGCTAATTGGGATTGCTTTCAAACTTACTGTCATACCTTGAAATCCTTTGTGAATCTGTAGGCACTTTGGAGAAAATATTCTTAGGTGGCCTGAAATACAACAAATTTGGACAGGACTCCAAGTGATCTCTGTGGTCAGGATGTAGAGGTTGGCTTAGGGGGATCCTGTGCTCTCAATCCAACACTCGGGGAGAAATGTGTGTTTGGTAAAAAGATGGGTAAATTCAGAGGACATTAAATACAGTCACAGAATGAACCAGATTGCTTCTGTCGTACATGTGTGCCTGGGAGGGTGAAGGAGCAGGATGTGGAAATGAGAAGATGATGCTTGCCCTGGATCAGTGGAGTATCTCCACTTAACGCTTTGTTCTGTGTTAATTCTAGACTCATTCATACTCATAGAGAAGGTGAGCAATTGCCTTTTAAAATTCTCATGTGTTTTAAAAGGTGTACTAGTATGGCCTCAGTAGGTCAAACAAGAATCTGTTGTGACAGACATCCTGCTTCTGTGATCAGAAACATGCAGAAGTATAAGAAATAATGCTTTATATAAAGCGATTCTTCCCTGATCCAGTTTTTCTGCTTCTGAAGAATTCAATATTATAAAGTGACTTAATCATTCTTCTCTCTCTAAGGGAAGTGGGGCTGGTGTTGGAGGGGACCTCTGGGCTTTTCAGCATAATTAATCCATGCACTTTCACTTCCAGGTACCACAAAGAGAAGTGCCTCATTAAACAGACTGAATAACAAAGTTCCTCCACATTCCCAGCAGTCAGCACCCAAAGGTTCGCAGGTGGAACAGAGAGGTGCTAGAAACCAGTTTGTTTTGAGAATTGGGAGGCAGTAAATGGGATATTTCAAGATGACTTTAAAAAAAATCACATCCCAGTTCCATTGTAAATGTTTTCACTCAGGCATTCATGCATTCTGTGCACTGTGGCATTAGTACCGTTATGCACATTACAGTGCCAGATATTGGGTAACTGTCTTTAAACCAGCCTTATTCCTCTGAAAAATTGAAGGGTGTGGGGAAAGCAGACAAATAGTAGCCAAACCATTTAACTCATGAAAAAAGAGTGCTTCATAATGATACATTGATGGTTTTAGCTGATTAGTAAAAGCAAAGCATGGGATGGCAATTTAGAAAATCATATATAAAAATATCTTGTTAAAAATAATCTTCCTTACACTTGGTCTTTAGGAGGAACAGAAAAGAAGAGGAGCACATCTTTGAGTAGAATGAGTAGTAAACTCCAATCCTCTCCAGAGCTAGAAAAAGTGAAAAAGGAAGAAAAACCAGGTGGTTGTTTCATAAAACTGATTTTTTTTAAAGCCTTTAACGTTTGAATAGGCTTAATTTCACTGGTCTCCTAGGTTCTTAAATTTCTAGGACTTTTTAATGGCTTTTTAGTTACCCAGTGTAAAAGATAAAACAGTAAAAGTTAATTTTTTACTTTTCAACAAAAAAGAAATCCTTTTAGAAGGCCTTTGTTAAATAGCACTGCAAGCAGATAGCAACATGTCTCTCTGCTTAAGAGGGCAATGTATTTGAGAGCTAGGAGGTTTACGTGTCAGAAATGGTAAAAATGTCACTAATTTGTTCACTTCTTACTTAAATCTTACCTTTGCTTTTTGAAGTTCCCTTTCATTATTCAGTTTAAAAGCAACTTCTCTGTTCCTGCTGCTGCTGTAAACCATGTGCACGCAGAAGGAAGAAACCTGTTCTCACTTCAGTCTCTTTTGGTCTGCGTATTCCCCACTAGTTACAAATAACTTCTTTCCTAGGAACTCCTCCTAAACCTGAAGAATAGCACCTTCTCTAACATGTTTTTTCCCTCTGAGTTAACAATTCTGAAACTTTCCTTTTAGCAGCTGTTGCCAACAGTTGAAACTATTTCTGCTTCAGAATCTTTGCTGTATGAGAGAATGATGGGTGCTGTTCATGTGACTCTGTGTGTGCAGGCTGATGGTTGACCATAACTGCTCTCTTTGACTTGAAAGTCTTCTGTTTATTTTGTCAAAACAGCATTTCCTGCAATCTAGAGAATGTAGCTCTGAAGAGCTCAGTCAAAAACATCTCATACTTTGACTGGATTCAGCATTCACCTCTGTTGTACACGTGCCAGTCTCTGCACATTAAAATGACTTGTACTAAGCAAGGCAAGAACACGAAGTGCAACATAAGAGATTGCAGTGTTTAACCCATCTGTGCTTTTAGTTTGGATTTCCCTCTCCATGACTTCAGTATTCTTCCAAAACCGTAATGATTTGCAACAGTGCTCAGTCTTTCTTTGCTTTGTACTGTTTGTCTTTTCCATGATATGATTTCATGTTGGATCCTTTTTTGGTTTGTTCCTGTCATTCAGCTCGTCGCTCCCAGCTCAGTCCCCTGGACAGTAGCGTAATCAGCCGCCTCCTCGCCCCCACACAGGCCTCCCTAGCTAGGAGTAAAAGTGCTGCTACCTTGTCGGCTGATGGACAGGACCCCTCAGGTAACAGGAGGGCAGCAAAGCCTCAAAGTCTTACACAGTTGCTCTTCAAGCAAGAACTTAGATGATAGCTGCTAACTGTGCTACACTTTGGTCTGAATCAGACAGTTAATACATGGTTGTGTGTAATATTACTTACCTAGTATTTTCTGTGGTCATTAATATCCAATTCATATGCTGTGCCGCATGTTTACTTTACAAAAACATGGAATAATACTGGCTTTTAAACCCCAGTGCTGGTTTACTTGCTCTGCAGAGAACCAGATGCTGGTGTTCGTTCTGGGGCTTTTGTCTGTGGATTTTTTAACTGACAGAGATCTGCATTTGTACCCTCAAATCAGTATGAGACATTCTGGTTAGAGCAGTACTAGGTAATAAAAGGAAAAAAAAACCCCAAACCTATAATTTCGAAGTGCAAAACCTAAATTTCTGTAGGGGAAGAAACTCTTGTAGGAACATGACAGTAGGGTTATTTTAAGATAAGTACAGGGAACCCTGAGCTGGCTTTGTTCAACTGATAGTAGAAGTCAAGGTATAATAGAAGAGAGAAACCCTAGCTGACTCAAGCAGTTTTGTATTGGTCCGGACTGAGCTGATATGTCCACACTGGGGCTCAGTTTAGTCCTAGAGGAGGAATTTGCATTGTGGGCAAGACCGCCTAGCTGCATCCTACATGTCCTGGAATTGTTACTGGGTAATTAATAATGTCCCAGTAAATGCATCTCTGGAACCAACGTGGAGCCCTTTCTCCTCTTTTACCTTACAACTTGTGTTGCCAGTTTTGCTTGTTTCCTCTTAAGTATGTTATCGCATCTTTATTTTTTATCTTACACCACTTCACTTGGTACTTGTCGGTAATGGTGACATTTCCACACTGTTCCCCTTGTCTAATAATCAGTTTTTATTTTTTGGTTTGTAGTCAGTAGTCATATTTTTACACACCTGTGTATGTACTGCTTTTATTTTACCATGAATACTTCAGTTCATGTCATGTGGGGAAATACCATCTTTTTTTCTGTTACTGTTAGCATGTGACACTCACTATTGCTGAATTAAAGATAAGTTTTTATAAGTTTACTTAGAGGTACTTTTTTCATTTCAGTAGAAAAGTACCTGTGCTTTAACACAACCTGTATACAAACAGAATGCAGGTCTCCTTGCACAAATGCTGCAAATACAAAAATAAAATGTATTTTCCATAGTTACAAAACTAAACGCTGGCATTTGTCACAATTCATTTGAATTATAGAACAATCCAATATCTAGTTTTAGAATATTTTTGCATTGTGTGTGCTTATCTGTCTATGATCATATTAGTGAAAAAAGTAGTAAGATAAAATTTATTTCAATATCTTACGTGTGAAGAGATTGACACTTCAGGTGGGAAAGGTATTGTAGTTAAATAGTTGACCTTTTTCTCTTGATAGATTTCTTTTACACCACCTTTGAAAAGAAGGAAAGTTTCCTCCTTGAGTAAAGAGGAAACATGCTTAAAATCTGAACCTGTAATGAAGAAATTGTCAGGAAAGATGCTAAGCCATTAAAATGGAAGCATTCGTGATCAAATGCAACTTGACTAAAATTAAAATAATGCTGGTGTACTGCAAATTTTGTCCATTTTTGGAAAAGCATTTTATTTTTATCTACTCCAGACTGCTGCTTTCAGAGTGGTTTTATTCTTGGTGCTGTTGCTTCCCAAGTACTAATTGTGTGGTGGTGGTGTCTGTCTGTGACCCGTTGCACTGTGCACTGCCTGCAGTGTTTCCCTGTACGGTTTCTAACACACACAATCTCTCTCTTTTTCTCCCTCTTCCTTCTCACCTGTTCTTATGCTGTGCACTTGGTTCTTGTTTTGTCTTGTCAAATTCCTAACTTTTATAGAATCTCACCTCTGTCCTCGTTCAGCTTCAGCCAGTTCCATCAATTCCCCAGTCCCAGCTCCTAAAGTGCCGGTGCGCAGCCGTAGCATCGACAGGTTGAAGTCCTCTGTATCTTCATCTGATGCAAGTTCACTTGATTCAACCCAGGTTTGTTGAAAACCCACAGGAATTAAGTTTCTATTAATCCGGGGGGTTGGAACAGCTCAGGATGGGATCCTGTTTTACCTCTTTGCTGCTGCTTTCAATAAGCATTAATGAAATGTACAATAGCATTTGCCTAAAAAATATACAGTATTAAAATCAAATTGGAATTTTATGGTACTTGATCTCTCTTGTATCTTGAAGGCATATTGTTTGCTGCTTAAGGTTCGCAAAGTTTAATTTATGTAAAGATTAAACACAGACCAGGTTTGTGTTTTGGAACATAAAGGAAATTCAGAGTGCATCTTGTTGAGAACTTGTTTGTTTGTTGGAATCACAGCTCCTCTGTCTGCAATGTATTCTAGAGAGTCAGCAGTATTTTGGTTTTGTGTATCTTCTAGAAGTCAGAGACAGAAAAACCATCCCCAGGTTCTGGTTTGAGGCGGCCTCCCTCACCATCTGTGTCCGCCCGTAGAAGATCCCCCTCTCCTGCTAATTTGGTGAAGCGTCCTCCGTCCCCTTCTGCAGTCAGGTACATGTCCAGATTAAATACCTTCTGCAGTCAGGTACGTGTTCAGGTTAAACCCATTCTGCAGTCAGGTATGTGTAAACACCTTTTATTCAGCACAAAATGAAGGCTGCTTCCTGTCTCAAGACAGCTGAGCTGTTAAGAGTTTGGATGATCTGTGCTATGCCTTGTTTGTACAGAAAAGACTTCATTTTGGGTCCAATTGCCCTTTCCCATGGTGGGGATGCAGCTTTAACTTCAATCTTTGTTGTGCAGATGAAACACACCCTAATTTTCTGTGCAGTCTGTGCACTAAAACCAACAGGAGGCCTGCAAGCTTTTGAATAAACTGATCGACCTGTCTTAGTGTAGGAAGTTTCTTGGATTGGAATCATGAGGTTTATCCTAGATGTGGAGTACACGAAGATCTGGGCTAGCAGTCCTGTTTTGATGCTATCCCACAAGTAGCAAGTCTGGGTGCCTAAGGTGTTTTGGAATCCTGGTTTGAATTTTATGGGGAAGGCACCAGTACTTTGTGGGTGGATAAATTTTTAAAAGTGAGGTATGTAATATAAACTAAACAAAGGAGACTGCTGTCCTCAGATGCGTGGTTGAGGTTTTCATTGTTAGCTCTGAAAAATATTCTATATTTCAACAGACAGAAGACTCGCCCACCTTCACCTGGCATGTCAAAACAAAGACCACCATCTCCTACTCCAGTCTCTAAATCAGCACCTATCCAGCGTCCATCTCTCACACCAGGTGTTATAAACATTACCAAAAAGAAAACTGAAGCAGAGAGCAAACCAAAGGATAAGAGCACAGAAGGAATAGGACAAGAACAAGGTGCTTCCCCAGCCTTGGAGGGGGATGCAGGAGCAGCTAGCACAAAGACCAAAGAAGGTGGGTGTTTCTCAGTGTCTGACTCACTTCTGCTCAAGGCCTCTCCAGTGTGTGCTAGGACGGGGGAAACAACTGGTTCGTGAGGCAGAGCACTGGAGGGTAGGATGCTTTAAGGCAGAAGCTGTTCATTGCTGATTATGTAATAATTTTACATGGTATGGCTTTGGGATGTGAATTTTAATGCAGTAATTGGTTTATTTGACTTGGAGATTTAAGTCAAGAGCTTTCAATATTACTACTTTTACTGTAATTTTAAGAAAAGCCGAAATCCTCTTTGCCATTTGGGCTTCAGCTGCTCTAGCTGAGGGATCTACTAGCTTAGGTTTGTGAAGTCAGTAGTTAAACTACAAAAAGGTCTTTCAGTTCAGTTGGTAGTTCTTAAAATGCTCCTGTAGATACTTGCTTGGAGGACAAAATCAGCTCCTGTTCATCACAGGCTGAGAGAGAGTTTTCACAATGTTTGAAGGCTGCCTTGGCCTAAGTTCCAGTCAATGTGTAATCAGTGCTGCCTTGGGAAGAGTGATCAGTTCACAAGTCACACTGAGAAATTATCCTGGTAGATTAAGGAGAGCCATATACCAGATAAGCAATTAGTGTCCTAGTCCACTTCATTGTGCCATGTGAGCCCAGCCTCTGTTCCTCGCTGGGAAAACTGCCAGCTGCCATCTCCAACAGAATCTGGGAGAGTCTTCTGATGAGGTCTGGCAGGCAGTTCGCTGTGGAGAAGGTTTTAAGGGACCCTTGACAGGAAAAGGAGGGATCTTTAGAATGTAAGTTACAGCCAGTGGGCAGTACTGGGGGTGAATCCCCCAGACACCAGGTAAGTGGGACTATGTGCTTGCTGCACGTTACTGCATGTGCAGTTCCTCTGTGCATTCCTCAGCTGCTGCTGTTCTGTGCTGCCACCTCTGAGGCTCCTCCTGACACTGCTCATGTTGGATGTGAAGGAGTGTCATTGAGCTGAAGAACTCATGGTACAGCTCTCTGGGCATGTTTTCCTGTGGAAAGGAGCCTGGCTGTCAGAGGTGGATGTTTGTACAAAGTTGCACATCCATCTTTGGTGTCACGTCCTTTGTCTTTGCTGTCAGAACGTCCATCCCTTGATGTGCTGCCATACTATGGATGAATGTCTTGTGTGCCTCAGAGCATCATCACTTCTGATCAATGTCATCTGTTGGTTGTGATCAGTAAGCCTCCTTTACAATGTGTCCTAGTCCTGTATCTTCCAGTTGTTCTGGAACAAGAATATCTGTCCTTGTTCCTTGGATGCCTGATCTGTCTCCTCTCTACACTGACTTCTGAAACTGTATGAACCCAGTTTATCTGTTTCCCTTTTAGTTTATTTCTAGTCTCAAGATACTCATCTTCGTAGTGATTCCTACTGAGGCTGGGCAAAGCTCTTTTTCTTTGACACAAAGAACAGAAGGAAATAGTGGGCATGTTCTTCAACATAAGAGATTATTTAATTTCTCTCTTTGAATCTTTGGTACACTGCAATATTGCTATGTGAGGCAAATTTTTTTTCTTAAAAAGTTGCTTTCACTTTTCAGGACGATTTTCGTTTTACATGTCTGTGTCAGCAGTTCACCCTGTGGGTTGGTGCAATTCCCTATCCCAGGCAGCTTCTGAAGTCAGAGCACACCAGTGAATGGCATGTGGCAAATCAGTCTCTAGGTTTTGTAGGTTTAGCCTAATTTCAGCTTTGTGCACTTGTATCTTCATCCCATCTCTTCTCCTTCAAACTGAACTTGTTTGCTTGTTGCTGACAGCAATCAAGTTTTTGTTTTGTTTTTTGTGTCTTCCTACTGCAATATACTGTTCTGCAGTAAAACACTTTTTATTTTTCAGTGACTTGGAGCAGTTGTCATTTCTGGCAGCAGCCTCTCGCAGCTTCTCTGAGAATTAAAGGCTTGTTCAACTTAAAGCATAAGAAGTGCTCCTTCATGAGCTCTCACCTTATGCATGATGATAGGTAATAAACTATCATGGAGCCTCACATTTTGTATCTGGGTATTGAAGACTTTGAAATATGATTCCTAAATTAATTGTGAATTGATTGCTTACCTTGGAATCTGTTGGAATCTTCCCTCCATCCAGCTAGTACTACATTCTGCAAGTGTTCAGAGATTGTTTCTCTTGCCTGTTTCTCTCTTTCCCCTTCCCTTCCAAAAAGGTCCTTTGATGAAAAGACTGTTCTTACCAGTAATGACTAGGAGTACAAGGAAAAGGAAGCTGAGTGTAAAAGACTGTCAGAGTTTTCTTAAGGCATGCTAGCAATCATGTTGGGAAGTCTCATGTCCTGCCCGATGGAAACAGGCTGTACAGGGGTACATGGAAGTGAAAACAGTATTAAAGTACCCATATGGAAAGCATCAGTAAAACTGCAGAAGTGAAAATGGAGCGGGAAGGTCCCCAACCCTTTCTTAGTTATTTTTCCCCCCTGTTCTTTCCACATCTGCAGTGTTCTGAACTGTTGTGACTAATTTTCTTCTCTCAATACCAGTTATCGTATTTAAGCTGTCATTATCATGTTGTAAACCTAGAACTTAAAAGTTTGAAACCTTCGGGCTTCTTGCTGAGCATTAGGTTGTCTTATTTAGGTTTAGTTTTGAGGAGGGGAAATAGGTTAAACCTGACATGAAGTGTTAACCACATTTGATACAACTGGGAGAGATTGCAAATGTGCAACAAAAAATGGCCTCTGCTGTAAAAATTGAGTAGTCTGAACAGAAAATACACTCATATGGCAGAAGAAGAGAGACATTTTGACCTCCTCATGGCTGTACACTGGCAACAGTAAGTGAAACCTATTAAGTTACAGAATATAGGAAGAAAAGCATCTGCCTGTCTTGAATAGGCAGATCTGCTAATGGTTTTTATAAATGCAAAATGGTCTTTCTTGCTCAGGAGGAGGAGGACCCCTTTTGACTGAGTTCAAATTTGGAACAGTCATGGCTGATTTTTGTTAGTACCAACATGACTGCAACGTTTCCCAAATCAGAAGCAACGTGTTGTCTGGGGAGGTAGCGTTTTCTCAGCTTTGGATAAATCTAAATGTTAGAACACTCTCTGTGCCTGCACTCCATCACTGCTGAGATGCTTTTCCTAGGACTGCAAGAGCAATTTTATGTACAAAAGATAGCCATGATTCAGCTGCTGAGAGTTTGCCCTGTGTAATTATACCCTGCATCTGCAGGTAGTGATTACGTGTCCATGGGGCCTAAGCAGCTTTTCAGGTATTAACGTTCCTATTGATGACACTGTGTTTTGAATGATTTGTCTTCAGGTCAGAAGCAAAACAAGTGGTCAAACCCTGATGTCATAGTTCATTAAAATTACCTTGACTTGGAGGCTTTATAAATGTTAAGCAAACATATATGTGCTGATTTGTGAAATGTTCAGGAGAAAGGCAGGTCCTCGCCAACATTATGATGCTGCTGCTCTACTGACATCAAGGGCTAATTCTCTGAATATTTAGATGATGAGTTCTTAAATCACATTCAAACAGAAATATTTCTAGAGAATGGGAATAACTGATAGAAATATGAATTCTTTCAATATATATATTGAGAGCAGCTGGATGGCAAGATGGTTCTGTTTTGACTTTTTTCCTAGTCTTAATTTATAATAGTGTCTCTGATGTTCAGACACCGTAACACCAGTCGGGTCATGAAGAAACATAAACAGCAGGACCTGCTAAGATCTACTCGCCTGGTGGTTGAAGCTGTTTTGATCTCTGAAAGATTTGTTCCTAATGTATAGGAAATATGGTATTACTGAAATAATTAGTATGTGCCTTCAGGGCCAGATAAAATGATGATTATTTGCACCCTAAGATACTCTATAAATATAAAGGCATGAATGTTAATGTTATGGAACAAGAAAAATAAAAGAATGAGAATTTCTTCTTTAGGGTTATGTGCATTCAGTTTTATTACAAGGAAGTTAAAGATATTTCCAAATACAGTATTTTTTTCAGTTTTCAGTGTTCAAGCGTTGCAGAAATAAGGGTGTCTTGTCAGAGACATGTTTTTAAGTGCTGTGATAATTAGAGAGTATCTTCAAGTGCATCATCTGGAATATGGCTGGAACATTGTTGAAATCAGCTGTTACTATTTCAGTGTCAGTGAGATATCATGGCTCTGCATCTTCAGGGCTCCCCTTTGGCTCTTCCAGGACTTTAGAGAAGGGTGCATTCGCTGTGTGATGAGCAGTGATTGAAAAGATACTGAATCAGTTGGCCATAAGATCTCATCTCACAGTGATAACATCTTTCTTAATTGTAAGTTACTGGAGCTTTCTAACAGCAGATTCTTTTAACTTTTGCAGAATCAGGTAGCAAAACAGTAGCAGGGACCACCACAGCTGAAGAAGCTGCTAAAATCTTGACAGAAAAGCGACGTCTGGCACGGGAGCAAAGAGAGCGTGAAGACCAAGAAAGAATTCAGAGAAAGGAAGAAGAAAGGTAACTATTTAGGGGAAAGAAGGAATGCTCTTTCAGTGGTGGGGTGTGGTTGGAAGGGGCACTCCAGCTGTGTATGTTTTCCAATTTTTAATTTACGTTTAATTTACTGGAATATTAATCCAGCTCCTGAAGCTGAGAGGCACTGGCAACAATCTGGGACAGGTTGCTGTGTGTAACATCAGTTTATGAGTCCCTGTGAAATCACTGCTTCTTTTTCCTTCCAGTCACCAGTGGGGCTTTTGTTTCAAAACTAGAATGTGGTTTTTGCACCACTTGTGTTTGGTTTGTTTGTCTTTGATTTGAAAGGCTTGACCTCTCTGTTGAGCAGCTTAGGCAGTGGTTTGATTGTACCTTAAATCTCACTTTAGAGGTATGAAATATCAGTCAGGAATGTTGCAGACAAGTAATTCAAAGTGTTAAATCAGTGTGCATTTGGTTTACTGCATAGAAGTTGTTAAAAATAAATTGCTAAGTTAGTGCTGACTAACTTAATTCCACATCAGGGATCACCTCTCTGCTTATGAACATGGTGGAACATCGGATTTTGTCTGTTTCCCGGTTGTGGATATGAAACTGTCAGAAACTTGAATATAATCTGATCTAGTTGTTTTATCAGAAATATGTCATCAGATCTGCTCTGTATGTCTACAAGAGCTGGCAGTGTGCACCTGTTGTGTATCTCTGAATTCAGGCTATAGAAGAAACAGTCTTTTAGGAAATCCCACTAAATTTATGTTTGACAGTGATTAAAAGCTTCATTCATGTAGTGGTTGCAGATCGTTTTTATTAAATGGTTGTTGCTTAATCCAGCTCTCAGTCAAACATTCCATTATTGGAACAACCTGCCTTGACTTAATCAGCAAAGAGCATTTACTCACAGATAATTTCTTCCAAGTTATTCTGATTTTCCCTTTGACCAGTCTGGATGGTGGCATTTGGAAATCCACACCAGAAGGTGTCTTTTAAGGTGCAGTTATTTTTTGACTGGAGTGCATAGAACTTTCTTCCTTTCCCACTCTGTCTCTTGTTCATGCACGCTTTAAAGAAACAAATACCCAGTAATCTGTACCTTGGAAACTCTAGAATCAGAGAAGAGGAAATGGCCAGGAGAGCAACTGAGGAAAAAGCACAACAGGAGGAGGAGCTCCGGAAGCAGGAGGAGGAAAAGAGACTGACTTACGAAGAACAGCAAAGACAAGCTGAGGAGGAGAGGATCCGCCGGGAACAGGAAGAGCAGGAAAAACTCGCAGAGCTTCAACAGCAGGTCTGTGGCTCCAGCTCTGTTCCTGGAAGAAGTTGCTGCTGTGGTTTTGAGAGAGTTGTCTTTGATTTTTCTTTTACAGAATGGTTTTGACAAATCTCTGTCAGGCATGATTCAAAGCTGAGTTCATCTTGTCTGAGATGGATTTGAGAATGTCTGTAGGTCCTTTCCTTGCCCTGGTCTCTGTGATTTATATTTTTTTTTCCTAGCATTTAATAAATTCAAGTGTGGGTAGAAGCAGCTATTTTGGAATATTTTTTTTAGCCATCAGGGATGCTCTTTTGCATATGTAAAATATTTGTACTGAGCCCACTGTACCAGTGGACTGCTTTGAGTTACAAGGAGATGGTCTGTCTGGAAAGTAATCTGGCTTACTCTTGATTCCTCTCAAAGAAAGATTGGTAGTGTTTCCAAGTCTGCTTTTCCTGTTGCTGAATAGTCTTCCACAGCAAGTATCCATGTACCTTTACAAAGGCATCCTTTGAACTCTGAAGGGAGCTGTTTTGCAGAAAGCAGGCTTTCCTTAAATTAGATGAATTCTGAAAACTAAAGAAGTTTTACGCTGAAATTATTTGCGTTCGAAGAGCTGTATCTTATGAATGGCTTTCCCATGTGTCTGGATATTTCTTTAAACATTTGTTTATAACAGTTACTCAGAGTGTTAACTATGTTTCTATCTTCTTTCCAGTCATACTGGAGAAGATTTTCCAGTATGGAAGGAACAGAAGATGCTCAGTACCAAGTGTCTTGGTAGCAATACCTGACTGCCAAGATTTTTCGGTTAACCTTGACGCATTCAGAATTTAATTGCTGTCTTGTTACTTCGTAGATTGTCCTCATTAGCCAAATGTTCATCCCAAACCATAGTTTGAACAACAACATTTAGTAGCTCAGCAACATTCAGAACATTTGCATTGCCTCAATATAGTTGAGTTTCAGTTTCTGAATGTCATAGTAATATATATTTCATGTCAGTAGCTGGGTAATTGACATTTAGTTGTAATGTGTGGTCATACTAAGTAGTAATTGTCTTATGTTCCTGTCTGTGTTGAACCAAAATCTGTAACTGCTTTGCTTTTGACTGTTGGGAATGAGTTATGCACTGGGTGCTCTCTTCTTTTTATTTTCAGAGAGAAGAAGCTGAAGCAAAAGCTCAAGAAGAGGCTGAAAGACACCGATTAGAAAGAGAGAGGATTATGCAGCAAAATATGCAGGAAAGGCTTGAAAGAAAAAAGGTAGCCTGTTTTGAATTCTCAGCCTAAAATGAACAGGCAAATGGTCTCAGATACAATTAAATAGAAGTGTGTTTTTAAAAAAATTGCCAACTCTGGTTTGTGAACTTTAAGAACAGTGATTAAAATAGTACACTCATGAAATAAAAAAATGTATTATGATTGATGAACATTTAACCAGAATGCTGAAATATAAAGCTCTGTATGTCATTGCAAATGTTTTCCATGTTTTAACAGAGAATCGAAGAAATAATGAAAAGAACACGGAAATCAGATCAAAACGAATCCAAGGTACTTTTATGTTTGCATCTGTATAATGAAAGAATAGGACTTTTTGCCTTGTGTCCTGTCTTCCTCTGTTATCCTTACACAAAATGGCTTCCACAGGAAGTGCAAAGTTCTGGTGTACCAGAACAATTCCCAGTAGCTTTCCATTGCACACATCCTTCTACTTTGCTTGCTTTGGTGAAGAGTCTTTATTATATTTTTGTTCAAGGCCTATAGACACAATGTTATCTGGTGTTACCACTTCCAGATTGGTTTTAAACAAACACTGGTTAGTAATGGATTTTTCTTAACTGTGTGCATTCTGCCAGGACTGTTTTTCCCCAGAAAATTTATATTCTTGGCATCATCTGTTTGCTTACAGCAAGTCTCAGATTCTCTTTGGATTGCTAGTGCTACAGTAAACTGGATGGATTTTTGTTAATGCAGTAACCTAAGTTTTGTGGGAAATTGTGCATATTGAGGAATAGTTCTTCTCTGAACATTCAAATATTCAAGTCTTCAAGTAGTCTTGAAAAGTAGTCTGAAAATCACTAAAAATTTAGCATACACCTTGGAGAAATGAGGGGAAAAGGAACTCGGGAATAATAGGTAGGAGGTGGAAGTGGGTCCCACAGGCTCTAGCTCAGCAGAGCATGTGTTGCTGGGTGACCTGGTTGTCTGTGAGCCTTTGAACTCATGTGGTCTCACTTCTGGGCACAGAATGGTCTTGTGTGGGAGCTGTGACTGAATTAGTGAAACTTCAGAGGATAGGGAGTTGTTCAAGTAACACTCCTGCAATTCAGTTGCAGAATGAAGGGAAGTCAGCCTCGGAGGTGATGGAGGGAGAGGATATTGAAGAGGAGGAAGAGTTGGGTCTTGAGAAGACTGATCAACCAGGTAAGGAAGCTGGATGAGTCAGGCCTGGGTGGCAGTGAGCGTCTCAATGGTGTTTAAGCTCTGTTGAATAGGTCACTCCTAACAGCACTGGGATGGTCTGAGACACCAGTCCCAGAGATGCCAGGGGTACTCTCTTCTTGAACAGAGAATCGGCCAAAATTATTTGAGAGTGAAATGCAGGCAGCATGCTTTCATTTTACAAGTGGATTTTTAAAGATTAAAAACAAATTTCATGTTGGTATAGGCAGCTTGTCTATAGACAGATGACTCTATTGAAGCAAAGTGCCTCAGGTTTTGGCTGGGAAAGGTTATTTTGGCACTTGTATTTTATTCATTTAGAATAGCAATTCTGCTACTCAGGTTCTTTTTTTCCTTGTATTTTATTTTTTCTACCCTCTACAATGTTCAGGAAAGCTAAATGGTGTTGACTTGCTGCAGAAAGTCAAGGGGGAGGCAGAGGATTGTTTAGAGACTGCACAAAGCATGATCTTTGCAGAATCTGAGGAACAAGATGAGTCAGAGTTGAAGGCCACTGAAGTGTTCATGAATGGAAGTGACTTGAAAAGTGACGAGGGGTCTCTGTCTGTTACTGAACTAAAGGATTCCAGGTGAGTCTGCTGTACTGTGGGAGCACTTAGCTCTCACACAAGAAATCTGTGTCTATGTTTAAATGAAATGCAATGCTGTCTGCAGCACCTTGCTGGCTTTTTGGTGTCTGTGTGCCTTTCTCCAGGCATGTGGTGTCAGCTCACAGGCTCACACAGAGTAGTTAGCTCAGGATAATTGTTTATTTAGATGGCACCATGTTAACAGTGCTGCCTTTGCTGAGAAGTGAGACACACAGCCAGCAGCATGGCAGTGTTGATTTTAAAAACTGATACTGGCTTGAAACCTTTTCCATTGAAATGCCTTGCAGTGCTTATTAACAAAACATTAAACAGGAGGGAGGAGGATAACCCTGAAAAGGAAGAATAACCTACAGAAAGCTCTAGAACGCTTTCAGTTGTGCTGAAACACCTGATACAAAACAGAAGCCTCCCTTAGTGAGGAATTTTGGTTTTTTAGTATTTCAAATTTTATTTTTTGAACATAAAGCATTTTCATCTACTACTGGAAAATCTGTCTTCTGATGCTTGTTCCATTTGCTCATCTAAATGCTAATGATTTAGAAATGACATTGTGAACACTTCCTTAAACTGGTGATAAATTAATGTCATTCCTCCAGTGATGGAATATAAAGAGGTTTTTGTGATTGTCCTAAGAATGAATGAAAATTGATCAGTAATTTGGGTTTAGATTTTGAATCTGTTTTAAATATTGCTCGTCTTCTGAGACTTAGTTTTGTGTTCAAAAAATCTTAGCTGGAAAAAAAAAAGGAAAATTGCATACTACAAAAATCATAACTTAATGATCAAGTCTTAAAACTTGTTGCTTTCTTTTATCAAATTTCTAGACCCAGACCTTACCTGAGAGCTGTTAGTACAGTAAAAAGTGGGTATATATTGCTGAGTTGTTCTTCCCCATTGCCTCTTGGAGGGGAGATCCTGTGTGGCAGCTGGAGCTTGTCTGAGAATGCCCTTTGGGATATTCAGTGCTTTGCAGAGTATGCAGACTGTTAATTGTCTGGCCTGGAATCAGTGTAAGGGTTAAACATGTGGAAAATGCAATACAAGTAGCCATTCTCTTTTTTTTCTAGCCATCCTGCAAAAGAAATGGTCATCGATGACTCGGGGAAGTTGGGTGTTCATGAAACTGATCATACAATTGGACTTACTCAGAATCTTAATGGAAAATCTGGTTCATGGACTTTTGAGGAGTTCATTGACATTGGAGTACATTCCAAGTCAACCAAACTGAGCTCAGACAGCATCTCTGCTGGTAACTGTAATCAAAACTTGAATGATGCTGCTACAGTACCTTCTAGTCCCAAATTGGCTTTTGAGGAAGATGGTGCAGTGAATTCATTGACCAAACCAATAGATGCTTCATCAGGTAATCCAAGCTGACTTCCCTGTTTGTTTCTTCCCCTGGCTAGGCAATTCACTTCCTTGCGTTTTGCTCTCCTTGCCTTAACTACAGCTTCTTATTTTCAAGGCACTTTTTCCAATGTGTAGACTGGAGGGAAGGCTCTCTCTTTAGTGTTTTTAACTTGAATTCTGTCAAAAGGAGTCACCAACTGATGCTTTTGTAGGGACTTGCTGAGGCCCAATATTAAGGCTCTTTCAAAGACACAGCTGAGCCCTTGTGATGTTCCAAACAGTATTGAAGCTTGTCTGTTGTACTTTAAGGTTTTTCTAAGATATGTTAAATGGCACGTTACTTTTGAAGATACTAACAGTTTAAAAGGTGTCTGATGTAACTCTACACACCAGAGCTTTCCAATTCTAGGCGTTTTCTGTAACTTTTTGATGCTGATCTGTGTGGTCTTACAAGGTCTCTTCAGACTCTTAGCAGTGTATTAGCTGTCCTCTCTACTTATTGTAGAATAGTCTTTCACTTCACTGAGGGCAGGTAACACCGACCTGAAATTCCACAGATGGTTGTGTTACATTTTGGGAGGAGTAATAAAGCTGTACACACACAAAATATTGTGAATTTTTTGAAAGAAGCAGGGCTGTATCTCAAGCCACATGTACTTGAGAAGCCAAGCCCTGGTGCAGTACAGCATAGTGTGTCATGGAAGCTTCAGGAAGCCAGTTTATGTAAGACTGGACTTCTCTGGTGTTGGAGCCAAACCCCAAAGGGCTGTTTTCACAGGAGATCTCTTTCCTTGGGATAAATGACTGTGTGATCAGTTGAAGTGAATGCTAGTGGAAAAACAAGCCTTGCAATCCGCATTTCCTTCCAGTGATGTGTAGCACTTTCTTTGATTAAAGTGTAGCACTTTTCTAGACTGAACTGTTTCCTGAGTCTCCTCTGTCACTCTGCGTCTTGTGTATTTTAGTCCCATGGGCATACCCTGATGGAGGCTTCCCTTGAGGCCATGACAAACTGGGCCATGGCAATAGACAGATTTATTGTGGTTCTGCTGATCACATTCTGTTGTAATCAGAATCATTAACGTTTTAGTGAAGGAAGAGTGGCCTTTTAATTTTGGACTTGAAAATGTTTAGACATAATATGGTTTAAGAATTCTGTACATAACTTTGAAAACCAATATTCCTGTAAAAAAAAAAAGAAAACCTACTGTGCTGGTTTTGGACTGTAAGTGACCAGGGTGGTTCTGTGCTCACTCCTGGATGTAGACTGACAGTGATGATGGATGAATGTGGCATGCACACAGTTACGATGGTTAAATGTTTTCTTCTCTTTGCTCTTTGGACAGAACTGTGAACACTAGAGACCTGGAAATAATCTGATTGCACTTCAGTAATCCAGTGTTTTCTCAAGTACCGAAGGCCTTGTTTTGAAAAGCTGCTTGTTTACCTTTATCCATCTTCAAGTTTGCAAAAACACCGGGGAGGGATGACAAACTTCTAATTTGCACCTTGAAACATTTCAGGGAAGCTGTTGTGCTAATGTTCTTTTTCTATTCATTTACCTAATTGTTAGATAAGGTTTCCTAGTTCAATTATTCGTTGTTTCCCCTTTACAGACTTTACAGTAACCTGATTGAGTCTTTTTTTTTCCCCTATCAGTATCATGTAGAACAACATGCCGCTAGAGGCTCCCCACTTAGCTGCAGACTTTGCATATTTCTAAAATTACCTTGGTGAAGTAAAAGACTCACTCAGTGTATGTTAAAGCTGAACTCCCTTTTTATGTCTAGAAAAATGTTGTTGCTTGTTGGTTTATGTGCTATTTAAAACTGCAAAATTAAATATCTTCAGTTTTGAATGGAGAAGAAAAATTCCTTATTATCTAATGTGAAAATATTGGCAGTTTCAAAATGCTGTGTTGTACCATCACCATGTTTTAATCTATTGGCAAACATCAAAACATTTTACAGCATGTGCTTTAATATATTACAAAAATACTGAGTCCCTAGATTTGTCTGTCAGTGCAGTTTAGGGTGTCATGCTTTTAAAAAATGTTTTCCTTTTGAATTGCTTATTTATCTACACTTATGGAAGTATTATTTTATTGTGTACATAACAGTATTAGACCATTGAAGTAATGTTTTGTTCAATGTTAACTATTCTAAGTGGTTCAGTTCCAGCTTTATAACAGTGGCTGCAAGCTGCATATATATTTCCCTTCTCCTAAAGCCTGCATTAAATAATCTGTTTAACCTGAATTTGCCTGCTTTTTTCAGCATGAAGAGATTAACGAAGCATCTTCTGAAAATTGCTACTAAAAGTAACAATGCAGCCTTGTTCTGATGTCTCCTGTAACAGATAGACTGGATAGGTGATTACTTTAAAGAGTAGCTGTGTCAAATCCTGCTACTACCCATTGGCTGATCCCTCAATTCCAGTGATTCATCCAAGCAGCAGCTGTGTTTGCAGTGGGTTTGTTGGAACTACACCTGTTCTTTCCTCTACACCTCAGTTGCAACAGGAGCCCTCAGCCTTCTCCCTCTTGCTGTTCAGAAATACTGTAGAACTGTTTTAGACTTTAGAGCAGTGCCTTAGGTAAAAGGAAAACTGTATTTTTGTATGATAGCTGTTTTGTTCTGGCAGAGACAATCATTCAAACAAAGATGCCGATATTTTTTTCTGTGCTGAGATTTGTTGGATGGTCTGATCCAGCCCTGTGTAAATATGTGTGCACTGTTAAATAAACTTTGCAGTTGAACAATGCTTTATTTCTGTAATAAATGTGACCTTACTAGGCCTCTCCACCCCTTGCCATGCTGACCTGCATTGGGATGCACTCTAGTGCTGCTCTAACTACTCCAGCTGCAGATTCCCAAACTAGCAGCCTCTGGCAGTTGCATCTGTGTGGTTAGGAGGGGATTTGCACTAACACCTTCAGCTCTTGCTGCATTTGTCCATGCTGATGGTGTGTTCTGAGCTGAGGAATTCTTTAACCTGCTTTTCCCTGCCAGCCTTTACCTTTCCCCTGCAGCAGCAGCATCTCTGTGTTGTGAGGGTGAGTCCAGCAATGGAGCAGTGACCAGCAAGATGCTGCCTTTTCATTTTCTTGCAAGGGTTCTTTGTTCAGTAGTTGAAAGGGAATGGCTGGAGCAGATCCAGTTGTTAAGTATTTCACTACTGTGAAAAAAAAACCTCCTTAAACCAGCATTCAGGTTGCTGAAGGCTGGTAGATCTGTGCATGAACAGTGGCTGGTACATATGCTTTCCAAAGGGCTTTTTTCACACAGGCTGTTTCTGGCAGATGGTCCAGTGTCAGTTATATATTTTAAAAATTAATTAATTTATGGAAATGGTTGCTTTAGTCCTCAGATATTAAAGGGTGCAATGACAGCACAGCTGACTCCTACTTTGCCAGTATCAGTGTAGTAGACTTGGTTTCAGTAGCTCAGCCCTAAGACACGTCAATCATCTAAGATGGCAAAATGAAAAAAAAAATAATTTCCAGACTATTGATTCCAAGCAGGCACTAGTCTCACTTTTATTCAATCACTAAAACATACACTGACATGATAGGAGAGCTAGTGTTGTCTGAGCTATTTTTAAGGCAGTTGTAAATGCATGTGCATATTGTAGGTGAAAGATTTACTGCTTGTTAATGGATTAATAATTGTACACAGACAGCCTTGTTTAAACAACGATATAAAAAAAGCTGATGAGGAAAACTTGCAGGCAAACCGTGTGGAAATCAAGGCTAAAACAAGTTTCTGGAAACTTAACTAAGCTAAATATCACTGCCAAAACATTGTTATCTGTAAGATGAAGCCATTCCGTACATGTGCTGCAATGTGGTGTGGTAAAGTAAGCTAAGGTATTTATTACTTATTAATGGTGTGGTGTATGTTGTGTATCTACTTTTAAAAGCATAATAATGGATCCCTGTGATGCCAGGTACAATCTTTGCATCTCTCTGTCTGAGGTGCATGCCTTGTCAAACCCATTTCAGTTAAGTGCCAAGCTTAATCATATACCAGATAAGTTTACAACTAGATTTGTTTTAGTTTAAGCCACACACAGATGATGCAGTGTGGGGATCTCTAAATCTAACAGCATTTCAACCGTTTATACTATGAGTTACTTGGAAACGAGATTAGATTTTTGCAAGCTTACATGCTTCTGTACTGCAGGAGCTTCAAAAGCCAAACCCAGTATATTGAGGCTAATTTAGTTCTTACACTAAAATGGAAAAAGTTAGAATTCTCAACATGCAAAAACCTGCTCCTTTACCAGGACTGTTTGGGATAGCAGGGCTTTAAAATCCATCTTACATCTGCTCATTACAGTCGTTTGGGACACTCAGCACAATAAATTTTTCCATTATGGCAAACAAAGCGCTTGTTGGCCAGACCACGGGCACACTTTGTGCACTTGAAACAGTAGTCATGCCAGGATTCATCTTCGTAGTTAACCACGCTGGTTCCTCTTCCAAATCCTGCTAGGAGAGAACACAATTATAGGACGGCGATAGCAGCTTTGCCTTGGCTGGGTTATCCCACCAAACAGCACAGCCTGTTCCTGCTGCCCCAGTGCTTCCCTATGCTTGTGGGCCACAGAGGGTGCCTGAAATACCAAAGTGGCAACTGAGGCATGGTTTTGTTGCATCTTCGGATGTCTGTTGGAGAAACAAGTGTCTTAGCATAAGGCTTGCATGGCTTGTCTCTGCCATCAGCTATTTCCCTTGGCTCCTTTTCTCCAGCAAACAAAGAGCAATATGAGGCAAGCACAGGTTGGGCTAAACACTTCGAGGCGCAGATCCATGGAGGATGGAATGTGAGCCTCATGGGACTGGCAGGACAGTGCCCGCATTTCAGGGCTGAGCTCTGTAATTCAGTGAGTTTTAAGCGTGAAATACATCAGAAGGGGTACAAACGTCCCTTTGGGATAATAAAACACTGTTTGTTTTAGACTTAAGGGTCCCAAATTAAAATATGGGTGGAAACAGTTCTGGTTAGGGTAGTTTTGAAGGAGGTAAATTTGGGATATGCAAAGGCTGAAGAGCTCAGTTACTAGCTCGGCCTCCATCCAGCACAAGCACGTGGCTAAGAGTCAGATCACATGTTAAATGCTGGGATTGGGCTTGCGTTACCAGACCTGCTTCTGCTGTTACCCATCCCTGGGCTCTCTGTCTTTGGGGGATCACTGTCTTGACCTTCAGCACCCACTGCCCTCAAGCTGCATTTAAGCCAGCATACCTGTAATAGGATTCTTGCAGCCAGCACACTTCTTGGCAACACACTCCTTGTAGCATTCAACGCAGTAAAACTGATCCTCCACAGCTGTGAAGCGCTTCCCACCCAGTTGCTTCTTGCAGTTGGAGCAAATGAAACACTCAGAATGCCAAGGCTGTTCCTGGTAAGTAAGGCCTCCAGAAGTGATGGGCTGGGAGAGAAAGAGCAGAGGTGTGGTTTAGAATCAGCAGGGGAGAAGAGAGGTGACACAGGCGTGGGGTGTAGGGTAAGGAAAGCTTTGTCATGGAGAGAATCTTCCCAAAGTGTACAAGGCAATTTAGTTGTGCAGTGCATTTAAGTCCCTCTAACCTGAAATCCCACATAGCTGGCACTTCCATAATACTTTCTTTTACCTACAGTAACTGAAATTCCACACTAATCAATTGCAGAAGTTGTGAAACACCTCCTGTTTCACTTCTTGAATATTCAGTACCTCTACAGAGCTTAAACTAACCCCAGGGCGAGTGCAAGACTGGTATCACTTGGTTTCTGCAATGTTGCCATTAGCTAACCCAACAACCCCTGCCCAGAACCTGTAGTGCACAGGAACCATCAGCTCTCCCATCATTTCACCAGCTGTTGGCACCAGTATCTCAAGGAAGGAACATCAACATTGGTACAGCTTCAGCATGGTGTGGTTGCTGGTTCACCCTCCCAGCTCCCAAAAGGCACATGAAGGCTGGTTCTGGCAGCTGCCTCTGCAGAGGGGAAGGACTTACGTTCTTGCACTTAGCACAGGTCTTGGCAAACTTGTGCTCGTGGCAGGAGACACAGTAGAATTCATCATCCTTGGGGAAGAAGCTCCCAGATCCAATCACTTGCTTGCACTGGCTGCAGGTGAAGCAGTCCTTGTGCCAGACCATCTTCTTGTACTCAACATTTTGGTCTCCTAAAACAAACAAAAAGGACTTGTCATGTGGGATTTCAGACCTGTGGCAAACCCCTCCCCCTGTGCAGTGCAACATCTATGGGCAAGACCTGTCCAAGCTTCCACTGGAGTGCAGACACGGGATGAGCTGGTAATTTCTGTATCTGATTTTAGCCAGGGCCTGCTAGATTTTCTAAAATAGTTACCAGACCAGCTGCCTGAGCCTTTGAGGACCTTGATTTACAGAGCAAAGATTTTGGTAGAAATGGTTTAAGACTGACATTAGGGTTAATTATCCACCTGAGGGTTAACTGCAAAGCAGCCTTTCAGCACTTGAATAAAATGGTCAGGTGAGAGCAACAGTCAAAATTTACTATTCAGAGGTGCTTCAGCCTTCCACCGTGATGCCCAAACCCCTAACTGCAGCCTCCACAGCCTGATAAACCACCCTGGTAATGCCCTAGAGCAGAATGAGGCCCTTGAACCCCTGTCACTGGCACAGTACCTGCAATAATGGGCTTGAAGCAGCCCTTACACTTGGGTGCATCTGCAGCAGCAGTGCAATTGCTGCACCAAACCTTGTTGTTCTCCCGCAGCATGAAGGGCTCGTTGACCAGGGACGTGTAGCACTTGAAGCAGCGGAAGCAGTTGTCATGCCAGTAGCGGTTCTTGAAATGCAGCTCCTGGAATGAACAGAAAGGGAGGGAGGGAGTGAGAAGCTTTTCTCTCCCCCTGAGCAGCCCTAAAGCCAAGCTCCTGTCTCATCAGCCTGGGCAGTAAAGGATATGTTTGTTGTTCCTAAGTATGTCTGATTCACTGGGTAGAGCTACAGCTCCTCTGCAACCAGTTAAGGGAAGGACGTTTAACCAAACTCACTGAACACAATCACATTCACTTTGGACTTTTGGGGGGCAGAAGATGCACCAAACCAACAGCCTGGAGACTTGCAGTTCTGCAAATGTGGGCTTCTCAGGTTCTTACATTGCCTCTAGTTCAGGTGTTCACTATTGCTGTAAACATTTATCTGGCCCTGAAGGTACATGCTAATGACTTCAGTAATATCATATTTCTATACTTGAGGAACAAGGCAATTTCCAGTTTTCATGGAGATCAACACAGTTTCAACCACCACTCTTGCAGATCTTTGCAGGTCCTGCAGTTTATGTTCATGTCCTGCCTGGTATTATGGTGTCTGAACATCAGAGATGATAGTATTATAAATTAATATAAGGAAAAAACGAAACAGAACAATCTTGCCATCCAACTGCTCTCAATAGATATATATTTTGAAAGAACTCTTGGTTTCCATCATGAAGCAATAAGCATGTGACAAACTGACAAAAATCAGACCTTAGTGATTTGCCCAGAAGGTGAGTTTTGCAGGCCCAGTGCAGGCTGGCTCCCTGCAGTTCTCTCTCCAGGGCAATTCAGCATTTGAAGCAGTTCATGTGGCTGAATCTAGACCCTGAAATGAGTCCCTCTGCCAAAGCAGCCTACCATGAGCATCCTCTGTGCACAGCCCAGTGCTGCTCTTTGCCTGAGGAGCACACTGCTGGCAGCCAGAGGATTCCCAAAGAACTTCCTCTTTCACAGTAGCTCGGTGCCAGACTAGAGGAGGGCAGTGAGCATCTGCCTCTCCTCATCACCCACTGAGGTGCTCAGTACTGACCTTGGAGTCGGCTCCAATGGGCTTCTTGCACTCCATGCAGGTGTTGGCGCAGAACTTCTCGAAGCACTTGACGCAGCAGTGCCGCCCCTCCTTCTGCACATACTTCTTGCCCTGGAGGGGGTCACGGCAGTAGTGGCAGTCAAAGCGCTCCGACATCGTGCCCACGGTGTAGCTGCCAGGCCCTCCTGCAAAAGCACAGTGGGTGAGGGGACAGCACTGAGGCCCTGAAAACTGCTCCAGCTTCTTCAGGCTGTACAGATCAGGAGGAAAATGGCTCAGGAATGAGCATGTGGGTGGTGTTATCATACTCCTCGAGGGCTCCTTGGTAGAGAAAGCAGCTCCAGTCGAGGAGAGCAGAGTCCCAAACCAGCCTTTCCCCATCAACTTGTTAAGTGGAAGGATGCTAGATTGCTTTATTTACATACTGTGAATCGAGCAAGGGTAATCACTCCCTGTTCCCTGTTGGGGAACAGCCCAACCTTATCACTCCCTGAGAGTCCCTTAGTTCATTACTGCAGGCCTCAGTGAGGTCCTGTGTGCAGAAATCATCAACAAACAGCAGAGTGGAATTGTTTCCATGTTTCCAGTCTGAACCCACAGCCAGCTGCAGCCCTCCAAGGCCTTTTGTGCTGGATAGTTGTGCAGCTTCCAGCTGCCTCTTTTCACCAGGCTTTCACATATAAAATCATAAGGGGGAAAAAAAACCAACAAAAACAAAAACAAGAAAAAAAATCTGCCTCCATGGATAGATACTTCTTCAGTTTATGCCAGCAAGGCTCTGCCAAGGTCTGATGTTCCACCATGGCCAGGGAGCTGTCAGTGGGTGTGGGGGATCTTGACTGGAGGACTTTCTACTTTGGCTCACACTTTCTGCCTAAACACCCATCCCTTCCTGCACTCCCAGTCTCCTGCTAAGGGCTCCCTCTATTCCATGCACCCTTCCTCAGCAGAAGCCACAACACTCCTGCAAGGGCTCCGTCAGGATTCAGAGACTCCTGGAATGGTTTGGGTTTGAAGGAACCTTAAAGATCATCTTGTTCCAACCCCTCTGCTATGGGACAGGGGTGCCAGCCACTAGATCATATTGCTCAAAGTCCCGTCCAACTTGGCCCAGAACACTTCCAGGGAGAGGGCATAAGAGTTACAGAAGCCTGTGGAGTCCCACAGAGGCAGCTCCATCCCTGCCCCTGCTGCTCATGCCCCCACAGCCCTAGCACTGCAGAGCTCTGTTTCCCTGCATGGCCAACACCCCAGGACACAGCCTTGAACTTCTGCATCATCACCAACCGGATGGGAGATGTGGCCGTGGTCTGGCAACAGGGACTGCCAAAAGGAAACATCCTCTCTTGCTGATAGAACAGCAGCGTCAGCACAGAGCAAGGAAGGGAGAGGACATTGTCAGGCCATACAAATTGCTGCTGCCTCCATCACATGGCCTCACCTTGGATCAGTCCACCCATCCCTGGGGGCTACCTTGGAGCCTGTTCCTCACAGAGCTCAATAACAGTGCTTATTCCAGCCATGCTGCTCCAAGCCCAGCACGATGTGCCTTTATAAACCAAACCAGTAGGGGTTTTGGGGTGCAGAGACGGTGTGTCGCTCCTGGCTGTGCCCTCAGAACAAAGGAGGGTCATTGGGACCCTGCTGGGCTCACCCTTGGCTGCAGGATACTCTTCGTCTGCCCTGTTGTTATGGCCTGTTCACACAGATTTTTATGGACACTTGCCCATCCCAGTAATTGCAGATTTACCATCAGCTACAGGGCCTAACCTGACCAGACCACTGCAGCACACCAGGAACAGCCCAACACAGCTGGTTACAAAGCCAGAGGAGCCTGTACGTGAACATTTTGCCATCATAGCAGAGCATCTGCCTCATCTGGGCCCAGGAAGAGTGGGACTCACACTGTTACCTTGCAGGTTTTAAAATCCAAGAGTCATCACACTGTCTCCTCTTTGTCATCCTCTCAGTAATATAGGGCCAAAACAAGTTGAAGGATTTATATTTCAGAAACCAGGACAGAGAGTCCTAAAGAAAAGTATCACATGCAGAGACTGCAGTAGAGGTGGAGGCTGCATTCACACCTTATTCCTTCCCCTAAAACTGACAGAGACAGGCTGGAGGCCAAGCTGGTAGGAATTGTACTCTATGGGGGACCAAGGTCGGAAAATGTTCCCTTGGCAAGGCCAGGAGAGGTCATGTCCTGCTGACAACTACACCAAAGGCTATGAGGTACCTGTTCAAGCAAATTAAACAGATAAACAGCTGGGAAACATGGAAACTATGTGAGCCACCGCCAGCTCTGCAGAGCTCTAGCAAGCAGGTGGGTTTTATTTAGAAGAAATGCAATTGCAGAGTCCAGGGCAAATGGTATTGAAACGTTCCTGATCTCAGGTTTAGGTTGCTTTCAAGCTGAAAACATAATCTTGACAGTATGGCTCAGGGAGGAACATAATCCCGTGTTCCCATGTAACATATCATGCGCTAATGTGAGACACATTTATCACAGCAGCTCTGGAGCTCCACAGGCTGTGAGAGACTGAAATATTACAGTTTATTACTTAAACTTTTGAAATTAAGGACTTCTAAAACTGTGTTGCAAAAACTGCAGAGAAGACACCCCACCCTGAACGGGGCCCTGCCTGAGGCCTTACACTGCTCGCTGATGAAGGTAAGATAAAGTAACAGTTCAGGGCTGGGGACATTCACAAAGGCCTAAGCTTAGCAGGGCCAGGGCTATCAGCTGCCAGGCCTGAACAGACCCTTGAATCAAAGGGTGGGGGGAGAGAGGTTTTGTGTGTGTGTTGGAAAAGCTTCTGGTGAGAGGCGCAGTGACCGCCGACCCTCCACTGTGCAGAGGAGCCCAGCTGAGGGGCCCTTCACCCGGGGGAAGCTTATCCACAGCAAAGGGGGTGACATGGCCCAGAAAAGCCCCCCCACCCCACCCCAGGGGTCCCCAGACCCTGCACCAGAGCACCACAGATAATGCAAACGACAGTGTGTCAAGCCAGCCCCGCAAGGGAGATATGTAGGCGTTCCCACCTGGCCCAAAGTGTATATAAATCCACAGGATTCTTTTACTCTTTGGCGTGTGGCCGCATGTGGCGGCGTGTGGTGGCGTGTGGCCACGTGTGGCCGCATGGTGTGGCCACATGGTGTGGCCATGGCGGCGGTGGGGGACCCTCACCACCAAGAAGACCAGATGGAGGGGAGCAACGAGACGTCGCTGGGACCCCTGGATGGGTGATACACTTCCACCTAACCCCTGTCACCTCTCTCTGTCCCTCACCCCCCACGCACACTTCTTTCTCTATGCCTTTCTTTCTTTCTTCTCTCTTTCCTTCTCTTTGCCTCTTCTACTATTAAATAAAATACATCAATTTTTTGGCACCAACATCTAACCTCGTTTGGTTTTAATCTTGTTTTTGGGAATATTTTGAACCTTCTCTAAGTTCTTTTCGGTTTATGCACAGAGACTTAGTTTTCCTTGCTCTTCCGGGCTTAAACCAGATCATAACACAGGCAAATTAACACTGGGCCTGGCAGCCCCCAGACTGGGCTGTGCATGCAGCCTCTGCCTGCCTCGTGCCATCTCATACACCAGAAAGCCACTCTCATACACAGGCAGGGGCATAAATTTGCTTCCAGCTTTTCCAGAAGCTTTCTGCTGTCAGTACTATCATTCCTGAATTCCTGATCTAGAGTCAGGAAAGGCACCTCTGTCCCCTTGCTGCAGTGAGGGTGCAGTGGTCGCACTGCCCCCACAAATGTGCTGGCTGCTTGTGGGCTCTGCTCACCTGTGCCACGTCAAGAACCCACATCAGCCAGACCATCTCCCACGACCCTCCCAGAGGAGTAGCCCACCCACAGGGTATGGTGCACGAAAGTCCTGAAAGCCACCAGTGTGTGGCAGAGTGGAGCTCCAGGCCAGAAGCAGCTGTGCTGGGACCACCAGATTATTTTCACCAAATGGAGCAAACATCTGTGGGCACTTCAGAGCTCAGCTTCATTTAATATCCTACAGCTGCTCCCCTCACCAGTCCTGTCCCCTCTCATGGAAGGTAAACAGAGCAGATATTTCTTGTGTTATGTATAAAAATAAATGTATTTCTAAAACATGCTTGGCAGCAGGTCGTGGGTTTGGAGTTGTTTATCTCCTGTTCACCCTCCAGCTGCACCAGGTCCCCACAGCTTAACTTTCCAGAGCTTCCAGGTATATTAACCCTGGCCTGTCTTTACTTTCCAAAAAGTAGACAAGTTATGAAACTAAGGGCACACTAGGTATATGGAAAAATCATTAGTTCCTTGGGGTCTTTATTTACTGCCCTCTGCATCAGTTCCCATATGAGCAGTGCAGCAGCTGCTGAGCACAGGGTAGGGATTCACACCAGGTGTACAGCAGTGCTACAGCAACCCCAAACCGGGGTAAGCACTCACCAAACTACCACTAAAACCCAGAGCACTGAACCTCTGTGCTTCTTTTCACAATGCTGTGCTTAAAATGAGAGTGGTACACGCAGATGTTTTAGCTTGGAAGTTACTTGAACACAAGTTTCTGTGGCTGTACCTTTACACCAGACTGTGGCATCTCTGAGGTGACAGCCTGGTCAAGTGTCTCTTGTTGAGTCCCAGGAGAATCACGTACCCTGAGGACATGCACTGATCCAAACCCCATGTCAGCTTGTCATTGAGGCCACAGAATGGGACTTAAAAAGCGAAGGAAAAGTATGAATAGGCTGGAACAATTCTCCCACCCAGGCATGTGCAGATGATTATTCTGCTGGAGAGAAGCAGGTGAAAACAGAGAGCACAGGCAGATGGGCAGAGGGGTAAATGCAGAATGCGCCCATCCTTAAATAGCCTAGAGAACTCTCAATAAGAGATGAAGAAAAATATAACTATACATCCAGAAACTAATCCCCCTCTAAGCAAAGTATCCCTGTCCCACCAGCCCTGGCAGGGTGTTCTCTAAATGTAGCTCCCTGATGGATTTGACTACAGCTGGAGGGTGCAAGGCCAGGCCAGTGGCCTTCTCGGGTATCAGGGTATTTGGCACGAAGACCCACTGGAATACAACCCTAACATTTACCTGACCACAGAGGTGCCAGTTCACCACTTGCCCCCTGAAAGCATCTTCTACTTTTCAGAAACAGCACCCCAGCCCTTGGACAACCACACCTTCAGAGATCTCAAACACTTGGGCCCCAGGAGCCTCCACTCACCTTACGTGGTACCAATACCAAGCAGTCACAGGGCTGACTGAGGGTCAGGGCCACATCTGCATCCTGCAGCATGGCCAGCTTTGGGATGGAAAGGGTACAGACCTAAGAAGTGCACCCCACAAAAGCTACTGCATCCATACAAGCCCTGCCTTCCCCTGGGTTCCTGCCATCACCCTGGGCTGGTTCATCCCAGTTCAGCCGTACACCCAAAGTAGCATCACAGTGGTTTGCACAGCAAAGGGAACCAAAGCATTCAGAAAAGGGAGCTGAAGCACAGCTGATAAGCAAAGCACTTAGCACAGGATATGTGTTAATGTCTCTGGGGAATATGTTTAAATGTGATAAACCACCAAGGAAGAACTGGAAGTGTGGTCTCTAAACGCAAGAGAGAAACTGTACTTACACTTTACTGATTATTCTGCCACTTAAGGAAGAAGATGAGGTTGGAGTTAACCCTCTGCCCTACACACAGTTGCATACGGAAGAAAAAGAGCAATTGCTTTTTGACTCTCCATTAGTTTTATTTTTCTCAGCAGACTAAGCACACAGCCCCACACTGCCAGGCACTGGCTACACCTGCCTCTTTCAGCTCAGTCCTGGCAGCCCTGGTCTGTCACCTGAGTTACTGTTCTCAGCATTCCTCTATGCAATGTCGCATGGTTTGCTATAAATACCAGGGAAACCCTTGAAAGAAGGGTCCTGTTAATCCCGAATGCAAAGTGACACTCAGGACTGCACTGGCACAATGCCCTGGGCAACAAACATCTGCAAAGCCCGAGGAAAGAAAGAAAAGAAATCTCTTGTAGGTCGTTTCTGCTGGGAGGGCTGAAAATACCAGAGCTGTGCTCTCCAATTGCCAGGCTGGGGCACGTGCAAGTCTCGTACTCTATAATTCAAAAATTAATCTGCTGATAAAATGGGTGCTTCTTTATTTAGAGCAAGAACAGCTCCGAGTTCCTCAAGCGGTTGCCAAAAACATTCCCTACAGTCCTATTGCCACCATGTCTGAGCACATCCTAGTCATTACTAAATCTTCACAGTTCCCCGGGGAAGTAGGGACATGCTATTTATTAAAAAACACTGGCCCAGCCCTGCAAACGCTTCCCCCAGGGATTGCTTTTGCACTCAGTGCAGAGCTCAGCGAAGGCTAACGGGGCACCACTGCCTCGAGTAAGGCTGAGCATTTTAGGCAGAGTTTAAGCAACAAAATCTAAACCTTTCAAAACTAAACAAATCCTATTCAGTAACTAACTCTGTGGCTGCATTAAGTTTTGTCCTTTGAGGCTCCCCTATTATGTTCCCAGCTATGCCCTGGTCTGCCCTATCTCAGCAGCTGGATGCCCTTCTCACACCCAGGTCCTCCCAGGTGCCAAAACGAGATTTCCTCCTTCTCTGGAGGGTTCAGCCCCACCCTGAGCAGGCACCCCCACAGCTGCCCTGGGGTTCCCAGTGGTCTGCAGGATCAGACACCGTGCTGTGACTTTCTGGCAGCAGCACTCCAACAGCATCTGCTCAGAACACCCTGCAGCATTTTATTTTACAGCATAGCATCAAGTCTGTGAGTTCTTGCCCCAGGGGACATCCCCTGAAGAAGATAAGAAAGAAAAAAAAAAAAAGATATAGCTGGGAGTGTGATGGAAGGATGCTACAGCATCAGTCAGTTTTGTGGGCTAAAGTAAAACATTTTCTTACATCAAATGATACCACAGAAGTCAGATTTTACTCACAACGGTGTCCTGCACAACATGTGTGTGCATCCCACAAGCAAATCCTGAGCACTTACGTGCTGTGCAAGCAGCCTCATGTGTGTGCCTTATCCCGAGGAGCTGAGCAGCAAACTGTGCCTTTTCTCCCCAGTTTTGAGGAGGCTCTATGTTCCCAAGTCTCATAAGCACCCCTGGCTCTTGGTGTGCAGCAGCTCGGTTTGATGCCCACAGGAGCTGTGCCCCAAACTGACACCCTCTCCCCAGGCATATCCACCCTCACGGCTGTGTCCCACCAAGAGATGCAATGGCACTGCCACTGTACTGTGGTGTAGGGCTGTGAATACGTCCTGGACATGCACAAAACCAGCTTCTAAGAGTCAGATAGGCTTTCAAAAATCCCAAAGAGTTCTGATTTTCTTCAGCTGCAGGGCTAGAGGAATTAGGCAGGATGGGAAGACACCAGAGAGCTGTATGCCATGGAGACATGTGAAATATGATCTCAAGATTCCTGTCAGTGTGAATGGAAAAATTAACGTTTTCCTATCACTGGTGAGGGTCAGTCCATCTGAACTAAAAGACAAACAGAGAAGAGGGAGTAACCACAAACTTCCCACCAGAGCAGAGCAAACCATCTGGGTTTACAGACTGGTCTCCCCTCTGCTCTGGGTTTCTCTGCTCACGGCAATAAACTTGCAGCAGGGAGCATTGTGTCCCCATTTTCACCAATTCTTCCTCAAATAACAGCCTTCCCACAGCAGCAGATACAAAAACATTTACCATCCAATGCATTTTATAAAATAAACGAGGCCACCACCGCCGCCACCGCCACCACTCTGCTCCAACACCAGTCTCCCACACTGGTTATCAGCCCATTTGCCATCAGGAGTTACAGCTGCAGATTGCTGAGGTTTAAGACTGCATTAAGTTATTTCTCTAGCACAGGAGCCTGTTAGCAAAACCTGCCTCCCCATTTACCAGGCATACTCCCACAACACCTGGCAGCACACCCACTTTACCTGTGTGCCTGTGGAAAGCCATGGTCAGCAGCCCAAAGTCACCAGCTGCCCCTCAGGTAATGGAGTTCACAGACTCTAGGCTGATAAGGAGCTGCCCCATTTGATAACATACATTTACACGGAGGCTATTAATATGAACAGGACTCCTACCAGATGTCCACTCCCCTCCCCAGAGATCACAACCTTAATCCCCCTTGGAAATTCTTACCATTTTAGGTGATCTGAGGGAGAAGAATAGGATCCTGAGACCTCTAGGTCTCTGCAGGCAACAGTCAAATACCTGCCCAGCTACTCAGCACCCAAATTAGTCCCAAAGGCAGAACGAATTCATGAACTTGACCCCATGCTGGTACTATTTGGCCTTGGCTTAAGAGTGAGATTGTGTCTCGTAACAGTCCTGAGCTAAATTACAGACCCAGCATTAATGCTGCTCTGTCATGGCTGAAGGGGAGAGGTGGGTCACAGCCCCGTGGGGGCCAGAGGGGCTGCAGTCCCAGGAGACAGCAGTGGGCTGTCTTCTGTTTGTAGGGCCCAGAAAGGATGTGACTGTACCCCTGGGGACTCAGCTGACAGCCCACAGAAGTACCAGCACATACGTTCATGGGTGAGTTGTATTTGTTCTCAACATGGAGGTCATGCTGAAGTTTTACTGCCAGTAAAACCGCCATTTCTGGTCCTTCCCCAGCTTTTTCCCTAAGGAAGCTCACAGCATTAACTGTTCAAAGGGAGCAACTCCCTGAAGAGCAGCACTTAGAAAGATGGGTGTCATGATATGGGGCTTCTCTAGCATCTGGCATGGCTTTAGAGGGCACTGGCTCATGCCTTTGTCCTCATTATTCAGGTGTCCACAAAGCTCTCAGGAAGATCCCAGCTCCATGGCTTCAGCCAACCTGTTTCCACCCAAGTCACAGCAGGAGGGGAGGGAGCTCTGGCTCAGGGTTCACTCCTGTGGGGACCTCAGGCTGCAGCAGCTCTGCAGCCCCACACTCACTCTGGGTTATGCAACTGCTGCCGGTGACACTCAGGGCCGGGGGCCAGGGACACCCAGCTGCTAATCCTGCCTCCCCACTGACGCACTGCTCAGCCGTGGGAAAGTCACTGAACCTCCCTGACAGCCACTGGGAAGAGCCAATGTTTATCATTCTTTCCAGGGAGTCCATTGTGGTGGTGTCTGGCCTCTGAAGAGCAACCCTGCTACAGCCGGGAACATCTCTGCTTTCTGCTTGCAGAGGTCCCAAGAGCTCTTCAGCCACACACACATGCACAGTCTCCAGCCACAGCACTTGGAGGGCTTGGTGAGCCCCTGAGCCTTCACCCCCCTCTTAGCTCCCCAGGCAGCACATGCACAACTCAGCATCTCACTAGCATCCCAACATCTCCAGGTTTCCAACATGGCCTGGAAAAGGCCACTCTTGACAGCATGCCTTTCCAAAACAGCACAGCATGGATCCACTGGTGTAGCAGATTGAGGCTGGGACAAGTGCTAAAATACTAATGCACTGAAACACTTTGGCGAGGAAAAACCCAATGTTATTCTGCCCCAGCTCATCTATAAACTCCAGCAAATTGTTTGCATAATTCAGATGGCAACAGGAACCCTGACAACTGGTATTTTCCTGTGCTAATCTTGCTGTGCGCAGTGTAATATTTACAGACATGAGTTCATTTTTGGCAATGCACATAGAGTTTGCACCATTAACCATTTCCATTCCTTTCTAGTTCCCTGCACAAAGCTCTGGCACCCTCCTACCTGGCAGTCATTTCCTACTTCCCCCAGAATGCCCCGGTATTTCCATTAGAAGCCTTTGCTCCCATCCTGAGCAGTGTCTCTGCACGGTGCTAACGGCTGCCACGTCCTGACCGGAGGTGGCTGCAATCAGCAGCAGTTTGGCAGCTGCAGAGGGGTGTGGAGAGCAGGGATAGACACTTGGATGTCACAACATTTCATGTGCACAAACACGCATGTGTTCACAGCACCACAACAGGCTCGGGCTGGAGGAGAGAGGAGAGAGGAGAGGGAGAAAGCTTGGCCAAGAAACAGGATGAAGACCCAGACCTGTGGATGCCTATGGAGCTCCCTGGCACAGCTCACTCTGCAAAGACCCTGCTGATCCTCCAGAGCAGACTTTAATAAAAAGGCAATTTTTTTTTGAACTTGTGGCCTCCTGGTCCAGCAGCAGAAATGGGCTGGGGAACAACCTTGCTGCTGATCTTGGTTCTTGCCAGATGATTTCGGCCAGTTCCCATTTCCTTCTCAAGCCTCTCTTCATCCACACAAGCCCGGGTGATTAAATACAGCAGTGGTGCAGGTGTAGCACAAGTGCCAAGGAGGGACATCAGTGACCTGTGAAACGTGTCAGGGAGCAGAAAAGGAAAGAGAGGGTGCCTCCAGGAAAGAGAGGGTCCCCCGAATGGAGCTGTGCCAGCCCTGCCTGAGCCCTTGTCTGTGCACCAGGCATCCACACACAGGCCCCAGAGGGAAGAGTGCTACAAATACACCAGTGAGCGCACAGCAGGGCATGGCAAGCTTGGGATGTCATATTTTTAACATTAAACCTGTCCTGCAGGTTTTCCAGGGAGCTGTCCTGGAGACACTGATCCCACCCAACAGGTCCGACTGCAGAGCAGCATGGCTGGGGCATAGTGTCATCCACTAGGATAAACAAATGATTCACGTTGTGATTTCCAGAGTATTTTCTTGCCCTAAGAGTACTGCCAGAAAAGGTCTGGGTCTCTCAGCTTGCTCACACATCCTGCTGTCACTCAACAGGCAGAAACTCCTAAAGAGAGCTGTTCTAACCCAGGCATTGATGAACTATTAGTCACCATCATCAAAGAAAGCAGCAGTAAATACCAGCAGCAGAGCACCTGTGCACCTCTTAAAGTAATGCTGTGCCTCCTGCTTCCATACATGCTGTTGGCAATGCACAGTGCACCTGCACAGAAGAGCACACTGCCATTCACCAGGCTCCCCACAAAATGAGAGTCCCACATTTCTCCCTACCCTTCCTGTTCTGAGGGCAGATCAATTTTTTTTTAAATTTTATTTTAAAAGTGTCTGGTTGCATGCATGTGTCCTCCCACAGCAGAGCACTCCTGCCCAACAGTTCTCAGTTACAAACTTCCTCGGCTCTTCCTAGGCAGACACAAAGCAGTTTTTAAAAAACATTTTGTTTGTATTAATATAAAGACAAAGAGTGCAGGAAGACAACCAGTAGGAGAGTTGGGTTTGAGAGGAGAGAGGACACAGATACAGCTCTCTTGAAGGAAAAGCTCTTTTCAGTTGTGGCAGATCCATGAGAGAGATGTAAGAGGCAGCAGTCCCCAGTGCCACAGAAATGCTGGACAGGTCTGGCACCAGGACTGACACTGAGGGCTGATCCATCTCTCCAAGCACTCACTATCCAACATGCTTCCTGCTCCCAGCATTGGCAGAAGGCACTGCAGAGCAGTGTTTGCAGACCATCTGGAGATGACTGGCAGGGGGTTGTGGCCCCTAGTCCCCCCAACCAGAGACCCTGCATGACTTGATCACATCTGAACCAGAATGGGGATTTTCCACCTAAATCCTTTCAAAACTGGACAGTTTTTCTTTGAAGTATCCCAAAAATGCTCCAGAAGTCTCAAATCCATCTCTGTGTACAAGGATGTGCCTCTGCACACCTGAAGAATCCCACAGACACTCACAGGAACACAAGGCAGAGACAGCCGGGATGTACCCACATCCAGAGCAAAACCAGCAAGGACATCACTGCCGTGACAGGGGAATGAACACACCAGACACCAGGGGAGCCCCTGGTGTTCTCAGGGAACCAGCTTAGAGGAACACTAGAGAAGGAAAGCAGCAAGACATGGCAAAGGCATGATTCCTCCATGGTGAACTCCAGCTCACAGCTGGGTCAGAGTGGTGTGCTGAGCCTTTCAGTGCCAAGGGAAGCTTTTGGATCAGCTGTGGAGGGGTTGAGGAATTGGGAGTAGATTTATATGGAAGTAGATGCAGGGTGGGCAACCTTCAGGAGCTCAGATACAGTGTGAGCAGAAAAAAAAGGTGGCAAAGAGGGCAGGATAAGAAGAGAAAAAAGGGGATAAAGCTGTAATAATAGACAGGAAGGAATGGTCAAGAGATAACAGAGCTGGAAATAAAGGCACCTGAAAAAAAGCAAAACCAGGAAGAGATATAAACCAAGTTTTTCCCCATCTGCCTCCATCCACAGGCTGGACTGTTTCCAGGACTATTCCCATGGCAGCTCCAAATTTATTTCCCTGCTGCCATCTGCTCTGTGGCTCCCCTCTACACATGCTCCCTACTGGCACTTATTCCCATCACCTGTTGCTGACATGACAGACCTCTCGCTGCTGCTGAGAGCCAAGTGACACTGAGGCCTGGAGAGAGTGTCTGCACATAAATCAGGAGCTGCTTTGTGGTCCCAAAGCTTTGTTCAGGTCCTGTTCCCTGTCCTGGCTATGGCAATGTGGTGGGATGCAGGCAACAAACAGCCCCATGGCAGCAGCCCCAGGCTCCAGAGAGGACAGGGGAGAGGAGAGGCTGCAGCATGTGCTAGGCAGAGCTGGCTTTGAATCAACTTCACAAGAAAATCCATTTCCTCCTATCCCTGCTTCTCATTCATGCATTACAGATAAGATGCCAAGACTGTATTTCCCAGCAGCAAGGATGTTGCGTGCCTGCTGTAGTCCCAGCAGTTAGAATTAGATCTTCAATGCAAGCTCAAAAAAGGACAGCCCCAAAAGACTGAAGATTTAAAAAAAATCTCTTGAAAAGTCAGATGTCTTAGTCTTTAAATGCACTTGCTTAAACGTGAGCTGTGTTTCTCTTCCCACCTCTGTCTCCCATGTCCTTCAGCTGTGAATGCGCAGGCAGTGGACTGGGAGGCTCAGCAGGCTGCCCACAGCTCCCTTCATGAACTGCAAGATGAAAACCACAGGTCTGAACATACTCATAAACATCAGACAACCCTAAGGGGACACAAAGACTTCCTCTGCTCCTCTTGGGAGAAAGAACCACATGTACCACCAAGACTGGTCTGATTCAGACACTTCATAAGAGCACCAAGCCCATAACTGGGCTAAAAATCTTCAGTTTCTGCATTTACCTCTTCCTCCCCAGCAGCCCTATAACTGGGTAATGCACAGATCTGCTTAGCAGTGCTGTGATGCATCTCAGTCACTTCCACCAGGTGGTGTGGACTTGGGAGGAGCCATGGGGCCAGCCAGCTACACCACAACTCAGTTATTCCCCAGTTTATTACCCCAAAGCTTCACACTTAGGACAGTGGAGCTCCTCAGGGACATCTTGGCTAACTTTAGGTCTTTCTTTGTTCAAGTTCAGTTGCACTCATGTGCAGGAGGAATGACCAGTGGAGCCAGACGTGAGGCAAACATTTGCCAGTCACAGCTTTCTCCTCATGGCTTAGCCCTGGCTTCAGAGCTGAGAAAAGTAACTCAAGTTCCTGTCAAATAAACACCCCAGTGATCCAACCAGGCAGCACGATAGTCTTTCCCAGCACAGATGAGGTGTGAGGAACAGGAACAGCAATATAATCCTGCCATACCCACACAATAAATGCTCATGTCAGGGCTTCACCAAGTAGTGAGTGAGCCATCACTGAAATAGTATTTCACAGTGTCCATCAGGCTCTCTGCACTTCTAATAGCTCCCAATTCCTTCTTGTGGGCACAGCAGCTGGCTGGGCCATGCTCTGCCCCAGTGAGGTTCAACAGCTCACTGTGGAGCACATGGAAGGAAGTTTAGCTGCTAGTTTGCTCTACTGCTTGAAAGCTGGGTCATTCCTTGGAAATCTGCCCACTAGGAGTCAGAAATTAGCAAGTACCCAGACATCAGCTACAACACACATGTTCTCTCCAGCATCCCCTGACACCCTCCTGGCTTCATTCAACAGGACCTGGCAGCAAGGAAGACTCACAAGGTGAGTGCTGCAGGCTCTGCCCAAGCTCTTCCTCCAGAGGCTGGGAATGCTTTCCATGTGATGTTTTCTAGCAAAACACCATGTTCCCAGGAAGCTGCTGGGCAGATGGCTCTGCAGAATTCCGTCCTCTCACACAGGACAGTGGGCAAGCCAAATCCCCAAACCAGCAGTGCTCTGTGGCACCAAGGAGCGTTGGTGTTTCCCCTTAGAGGTCTTGATTTTCGGGGGAGGAGAAGAAAGGGCCATTTGTGGATGGACTGTGTTTCTGGCAAAATATTCTTCAGAAATTCAGCATGTGAGAGACACTGAGGATAGAAAACTTCAGCTCAGGTGGTCAGAGAAGGGCAAAGCAAAAGCCCTCAGGAAAGGGCTGTCTGGCTAAGGGTGAAGACAGGCCACCTCTTTGATGAGGATGTGCCCTTCCAAGCATTGGCATGCCGGTTGGGAAGACTCCCTGGCATCCAGTACATCATCAAAGTGCTGCCCGAACTTGGCACAGGCCACAGGGCCATGCCCTCAGCACTGATTTAGAGCTGACAGAGCCAGCCCTGGCACATGGTTTTAGCAGGAGAAGCAGCCCAATACCCTGGGCAGGACAGTCGCCTTGAGCAAGATTAACATTTGGCTGTCTGTACCCTCAGTTGTTAGCCAGAGCTGGTGGCTGAAAGGACCAAATCACCCTTGTTATGTGGCCATTTTAAAAATAACCTCTCCCAAAGCCCCACAGTGCATAACCCTGTGTCAGTCTCAGCTCCAAGAGCTGAAGGGGATCAGCTTGCAGGGCTGACGGGTATTTTTGGGCACTCTGACTAATTGTCAGGACATATGCTGAGCATCCTTTATAAGGAAAAACAAAGCTGCAAAGTCTCCTCCAGTGACACCTAAGGGGTTTGATTAGTCACAAGTGTTATTTTCATAAACCTCTGCTTTAGGAAGGTTTGATTTAACTTCCAGCTTCAGATAAGTGCAGTTTAAAAATGGAAGAAGAGGTCAACTTCATTGCACCCCAACACTCACCACGAAGGCTGGGCCAGGCTGGGCCACGTTGCACCAGCGAGGGCAGGAGAAGTGGAAACTCTTCACCTTGGAGTGGCTTCAGATTCACAAGTGCTTCTTTGGCACCACATCGAGTATTTTGCCAGTTGTCTCCCTCTTCCTCCCTCCACTCTCAGGAGCAAGAGCTCCCAGCTCAGAGGCTCCAGAGCCTTGATATTCTGCAGCCCTATGTGAAGTGCTCCTCAAAGGCCACATCCGCTGAGAGGAGCAGAGGTCAGCCAGTTCTTGCAAGCTTATTTACAATTAAAAAGATTTTATTCCAAAAGCAACCTGAGTGGGTTTTCTTGTTGCAGTTCCTTGCTGCTTCTCCTCCTAAGGGCATCTCTCACCAACATGAGCACCTCAGCAGCACTTCACTCACATGCCAGTTTAAGCCAGCACTCATCCAGTTCACTTTCTCTACGCTTATTAAGACAGCAAATAAAGAACCCGTGTGCAACATCTCCACAGCACCCTGGGACACACAAGCCAGAGCAACCCATGTGTCCCCAACGCTTTGCTCTCCCTTTCACCCCAGAAGCTCTTTGGGATGCTTTAAGCCCCGCTGCTGTCTCAGCCCATGCTCTTGGCCTATGGACTTTTTCTTTCTCCTTTCTCTGGTGTATATCAAACCTTGCTCTTCTCATTCAGCAGACACACTGCACCAGAAGCACACACATCTCAAGATGACAAGAGCTCTCTGAAGTCTCCAACAGTGCTCTCTGTACATTTTCCCCCCAAGCTGCAGAGCAATTTCCACTGAGGATAAGTGTTGTCAATTCAATTTCTAATAACGGCATTAAAATGTATGAGCCTTTTCTCTGGAGTCAGGGATAGTATTTTCAAAATGCCTGTGTGATACAGGAATGTAAATCTCATTTTTCATAAAGTGATAAGGATCCTGAGTCTCTCTGGAAATATGTCAGGTCAGAGCTGGGCAAGGACTACACAGGAAAGCATTCATTCCCTGTGGGGTCAGGTAGGAAACACAGCTTCAAATGTTAAAAAAAGGAACAAATATCTTTAAATCTTTCGTCAGGGTTAGGTTTCAATTTCAGCCAAAACCAGAGAGTCCCAGCCCAGAATGGTTTTCAGAGCCCTGCCCTGGTTTGTGGTATCCCAGCTGAGCGTCATTATCCACAGGATAGAGGCTGTTTTGGAGAAGGAAGCAGAGGAATTCTTCTCCCCCAACATACACCCACTAGTTTTTTGGTAACCAAGCAAAATCTGAGTTCCTTTAGTGTCTTGGAAATGTCAAGATCAGTAGACTAATACTTGGTAAGAGACAGTTCAGGCCAAAGGAGGGTGGGGAGGTGAGGTTACTGAAACTGCTAAATGTCATCCCCCTCCACAAGGCCAGGGCATTCGGAGCCAAGGGAAGATCTCTCCTCTCTCATGCTCCTCCAAGGGTCTCAGAGCATCTCTGCATGTTACAGCATTCCTATCAGTGCTGACTCTTGGAGCAATGACAAATTCTGTGTGTGGGTACATTCATTAAACACAAACTTTGGAATAAGAATAGTGAGATACTTAGAAGAGTGTTTGATTTCGAACATAGAAATAGAACAACTGGAGTTGGTAAAAGCACTTGAGTGTTTGATTAAGCCATCCCCTGCTCTGGGGCTGGATTCAGGCCCAAAAAATTATTTTGTTTTCTTTTTCAAGTAGCAGAGGGACAGTAAATTCAATGAGCAACACAGTCTGCAAAGAGAAACAGCCCTTCTCAATACAATCGCTGCAAGCTCTGCAACTACTGCCCACATCCAGCTATTAGAAAATGGGCTCCACGTGACAGAAAAGCAGCACTAATTGCACACTAATGCTAGAGAAAGCTGCCAAAAAGCTAAACCAGATGTGAAACAGCGGTTTGCTTTCTTTTGAAACCACCTTGTGCAACCGCATTGCATGAGAGCCCGCAAGCACTGTGTCCCTCTGGGAATGCTGCAGGACAATGGGAAAAGGGTGAGGTTTCCAAATCATTGAGGGCTTTTCCTGCAACTGCAAGGACTCTGCTGTCCCTTTTTTAAAGTTATACCCCTTGAGACAAATTCTCAACTGTGCTAGAAGGAAGCCTGGTAGGAAGCCTTGCCTGCTTTGTGCCAGTGCTGAACAAGGTTAGGCTTGGTCCTGGATCTACAAAGCACAGCAGTGGGTTTAGTCACCCAGAGACAGTCAAGAGGCAAACATACCTTGATACCAAGAAGATGAAACACTCGGGGAGGACACGGGGAAGACCTGCAGGGATGCCTGTCCTGCTCCCAAACATTAGCATCCAGTGCTGCACCCCACAGAAAAGAGATGACACAAAGGAACGTCAGACACCACATGTAAACAATTCACATTAGACTAGCAGTGTCTCATCTCCAAAGAGCTGCTGAAAACAGAAGATAAAAAGCTTCAAGTGGCATTTGTAGGTTTAAAGCTTTTTAGCACCCTGCTCAGTTATGGGCAGTTTGGGGTCACGGTGGCTGGAGCACAGGGCTGTGCTATGCAGCAGGGTCACATGGACTCAACCCCAGCTGCTGGGACAGCCCAGGTGCACCAGAGCACTGCCCACCTTGCCGCTATAAAAGATGAACTCATGTCTGTCTCACCAAGATCTCACTCAGCTATATGTCCTCATGAAAATCACCTTCTTTCAAATGTCAACTGCTCCATGAACCAGGTTTTCCTGAAGCCTTTCCTTGAAACTGATGGCTGAATGTGCTGGTGGCACTGAGAGCTGTCCGTGATGCTGAGGGACTTGGTTATGTCACCAAAGCATTTCCCACATGGCTCCAGAAAGGAGCTGGAAAAAATCAACCCGCAGTCCTGGAAGGGACTTGCAAGAACACATAATTTTACAGATCTCTCCATGATCATAAAATTATAATAAAAGACTTCCAAAATACAAAATACCCCTGCTGAAACCAATCCCTTTTTATAAATGCAACCTTCATCCCTTGCTTCAAAAAGCTATGAAGTTAATCCAAGAAAAGGATTGTGGTTTTGTCACACGTGAGTAGGTTCACAGGTCACTTTTCAGGGGCTCAACTTTTGTTTGCATTTGTGCTATTGATAATTGTTCCCTGTTTTCACTCACTGGTAACTATGTCTTAAAAGATTTGCTGAAATCAACCAGTGGGCCTCTGGTAAGGGGCTCATGCATTACTTCATCAAGACAGCTGCCAGGTGATGTTCTCATGTATTCCTACGTAATTTCATCAATTTGATAATTCAGCAATGAGGAGCAAAACCCAAGCAGAGACCACTGCCACACCTTTGTCAGACTACCCCCTGCAGTACCGTGGTGCAGAGGGACAGGCAGTACTTCTTCCTACAGACAGACTTTTCAGTTAAAAGTTGTACTTCAGAAAATGCGAGTTCATTGAATGAAGTGCATCTGGAAACATCTCTGTCTTAGCAGAGAAAGGTGCAGGATGCTACAGGAGCCCTGCCTGGGCTGCCAAGAGACTGAATGCATCACAGCCTCCTTATCCTGCCTTTCTCAGGCACAACTGGCACCCCACGAGAGCCCACTCCAACCTCCATCAACTCAGAAAAGACATCCCTGCTTCCAGCAGCTGCTCCCACAGTGCCCGCTGGGGCAGGAGATGACTCCAGAAGTCCAGTCCTGACCTACTTAAACTGGGGACACTTCAGGGTGCAATAATGCCAGAGACCAAATTTTCAAGCTCCTGCTCCAGGTATGTTGCAGAGGAGAGTGAGGTTTTTCGAAGCTCTTGCTCCAGCCCCTGGAGCAGCAGCAGGGAAAGGCTCTGCCTCTTGGTACTCCTGTCTAACCAGGTGCTTAGAAACAACCCTTATTTACAAGTCAAGCATCTCAGTTTTCTCTACAATCCTTTCACAGGGAGAAGTTTCCAGGATAGGGGAGATGGCAGACAAGACCACCTTTGCAGCATCTTAACCCACCCCAAGGGCTCTCCAGCCCACAGTCCCATGAGGAATGTCATTGCCATGCCTCAGGAATTGTAAAAGCCCTGTCTCAGCATCCAGCTTCACGCACCATCCCCTGCACGATCTCATTTACAAGGCAAAAGCTGTTTGGCAAAACAGCTCACACAGCATCCAAATGTCGGTGGAGCAGACAGCATTCCTGGCACTGGCTCCCTTTCCATCCGGCTGCTCCGGCTCAGGCACTGACGCTGCTCCAAGGATGAGCTCATCGCTATTTCAGGTTGAATATGCACTTGGCAATCTCCCTGGTAACCAAAACAAGATACTCCTTGGTTTATAAGAGATTTATTGGTTGTTGGGTTCAGCGTCTAGTGGAACACACAGAGACTTCCCTGCGTTACAGCACCGCCACAGGCTGGGGAAAGAGCTGGAGCACAGGAGGTGCTCACAGCAGTGCTCCGGAGATGGGCGGTGTGAGCACTTCAGGGCGGTGGGGGAGCTGCCGTAGGGCTCACCCCAGAGACATGGAACTGAGGAAAGGAGGTGTAAGGCACGGCTCTCACTCACATACACCACAGGTAAATCTTTATGGCAGCCCCCTGACACCCCAAACAAGTGTTACAGCCTCTCCAGCACATCAGAGCAACCACAGGGATGCTGTTTGCAGTCCTCTCCTGCCAAAAATCTGCAAATCTTTCCCCAAACAGTGATCGTATATCCCCCACCCACCACAAGAAACCCATCCCACCACAGGAACAGAACGAGAGTCAGTTTCCATCTCTGGCTATAAATCATTATGGTGATAATGGCATAAGAGAGAAGGGAATATCGTGGCAAGGGGTGGACGATGTGTTCTAGCATCCACCAAAGCAAATCCAGACAGAATTTAACAGATTTGCATCCCCACCTGGTGCCCTTGTGTGCTGTGAGGTGAACGTGAGCTGCTCTCCAATCCTGATACCATACTGTCATCCCAGCCATTTCCAGAGGCGACACTGAAATATGTTATACAACAAGTGGCATTCACCTGGCAGGCTGTCCCACAGGGAAGAATAACTGCCTTTCAATGGGGAGAGCATGGGCAGACAGGAAACTGTATTTGCATGTGTTGAGTGAAATACATAGCTCTGTGTATTTTTAAAGTGAGATGAGACCAGAGACAGAGAGAGAGAGAAATCATTGCACCCTGAGTTGTTTATTACTGCCTCTCCACAGTACTGCCAGAAGCAAGATCACATCAGGACAATGCTTAGAGATCACCAGGGAATTTCAAAGTGGAACCAAAGCCACTGAGTCTCCAGATTACTCTCTCCAATTACCCAGTCCAGGTGAGGACCACACACCTGTGTTCTGGAGGTGCTGTCTATTTGCATTTCCTCAAACCACTGACTGCCCCGTGGTTAATGCTGTACCAAAGAGCAGGACACGGTGCCAGGCCCCTGGAATGCTCTCAGGATCCTGACACTGCCTCCGTGGGCTCTTCAACTGAACAGGCATCAGTCATTGTGAGTGCACACAGCTGTCCCAAGGCAGCAGTTTCCTGGGATGCTGTAGCCCTGTGGATGACACACCTACCACGACTTTTAAAGAGCTCTTTGCTATCTCAGTGCAATGAAAAGAGGGGAAAACCAAGAGGCATGGGATGAAATGGAAAAGGCTCAAGAGTCCAAAAACGAGACGATAAGACAGAAGCTGGAAAGGGAGGTAGGCAGTGCCTCAGAAGTGACTAATTCCAAACCTTTGCTCCAGTGTTTATTATAGAAAAGAACAGATAAGAAAAGCTGATGGTAACAACTGCTGGGGCAGTCAGTCCCAAGGTAAACAAACAGCAAATGCCTTGGGAGCAGCCTGCCAAGTCCAGATGGTTCCCACATCTTGGGGCATTTCTTGAAAAGAAAGGATATTATTTTCTCCCACCCCAGCATCCTCCCAGGACAGGTGGGGTCTATATTTAGGGTAGTGTCATAGTTAAGGGGATATTTGGTCAGAGACCACTGGAAGCACATGAAAACTGAATATTCCCAAATGAAGGCTCTGAGGAAGAGCTGGAAGCCAATTCCCTGCAGGAAAGTCAACTAACAACCACTGTGGGCTGGACCAGCCATGGCTTTAGTGTGATGAAACATTTCTATTTTTCTTAGCACAAGAAAGGCACATCCAGCACTCTGGTTCATATGAGAGAGTTTTGGAGGATTGAGGGGATTTTTTGCTCTGTCCAAGCAAAACAGCAAGAGCAATTCTTGCTCTGCCAGAAGCTCTGAACTCCTCTGCAGCTGAGAGCTCGTGTAACACAAGAATCCTCACAACTCTGGGACAGCTGCTGCAGCACTAAAGGGATTTTGAAGCAAAGTAGGTGGGTTATAGGTCCATGTGCCAACTGTGCCTCCCTGCAGGAGTCCGTCACCATATGGAGTATGTGCTATTTCTTGCGAACAGAGGTCTCTTAAGCACATCATTTTAGCAGACAGACACCACTGGAGCCAGCCAGTATTTGATTTGAAGTTCCCTCATATGTCAAAGCATCATAAAGCATGAAGGTCTCTTACATCTTGAAGACAACCAGGAGGACTTTCCAGGAAAGAAAGTTTTCTATTACATTTGGTCATTTTAGCTATTTTTTCCTGTTCTACCTCCACATCACAGCAGAGATAGGAGAAAAGATTAATTTCACTGTAGCTCTGCAACATTTTGATCCAAACCATTAAATCTCGAACTATACGTGTTAGGCAGCCTCTTGTGAGGCAGATTTTAGTCTCTTCTTTTCCACTCTGCTTATTTCCCCTTTCCAGGGGTAGAAAGGGATTAGAAAAAAGGAAGCCAAAAAGCTGCCCTGCAGTGCTTCTTACCAGCAGGAACAGTTTTTCCTTGTTCTTCATTAGATGTCTGGGTGACAAGTGGCATTCTGTATTTGATCGCAACAGATCACAAATACAGCCATGTCTCACCACTTTCAATCTCACAGTTCATGACTGTTGGCTGCCAGCTCACACCACAGACAGCAGGAGGAAGGATGCATCCCAAATGACACCAATTATTGGGGTCATCTCAAGGAACAGAAAAAAGATGAGACATGTATGTGGAACAAGTGGGTCTGTTGAAAACACCAGTCCAAAGTCAAGCGGGTTTAAATTTCTTGTTTACAAAAATAATGCAACTCTGTAACAGCATCCAAACCAAAATTGTAGCTCTGCCTGAAAGTTTCCAGTCAGGCACACAGCAAAATAGCTGCCCTTCCACCTTGGATTGCAGCTCCATCACTGCTGGGAACCCTGTCCTAGCTCTCCAGCTTCCTCCAGGGAACTCTAGTTCAGCCGATTTTGAAAAAGTGCTCCCAACCCTGTCTATCCCATTCCAGCATTTCTATAATGCAATCCTTGCCCTACTTTGATTTTCTCCAAAGCCTTAAATGTAATTTTAGCCCCGTCTTGCCATAGGACACAAACCCTATTTCCCATCTCTTCCGATGGAGATGAAAAAGCTGGAGAAGCAGAAGAACGTCCATCCATCCATCCATCCATCCATCCATCCATCCATCCCTTTGTCCCACAGAAAATGCCATGCTCTCTTGATCTGAGAGTAGGAATTTGCTCTGGCAGCATTCTTGGCACTACACATGCCTGAATCACTCTGGAGGTATCAAGGGCCAGCTCCTGCCTCAGTGTGTTGCAGGGAGGGTGAGCACTGGCCCATCAAGGGCTTTTCTGTGGCTTTCCAACAGCAGCTTGGAGCAGAGCAAAGCCTTTGCAGGAAGTACTCCGAGCAGCAAGATGAGCCATTTCTGGTAGGAGAGTTTAGCCTACAGGCCTAGGGAGGTTTTGCAGAGAGAAAAGCTCATCACACACCAGCCTTGGCCTCTTGGCTCCAATTCATTCCTACAGAAGCCAACTGGAGTGATATTCCCAGAGCTGGCTCTGGGCTGCTGATCTACAGAAAGTCCCAGTTAAAGCACATCGGGGAGAGGAACATGCTGGGCTATATCCTGTCTCTGAACCCCAGGGAAGCCCCAGTCCTTTGGTCCTACACCCAGCCAAGTGGCTGCAAACAGGGTTTTTACTGGACACAAGGATAAAAGAACTGAAGCCAGAATATATGACACAGTCCTTCCAAAACCACACTGCAGAAGTGGAAGCATGCATTTATCTAAATAGCATTTAATTCTTTAGAGTTCCAGTGTCTCAAGAGCCATCTGCTTAAAACTCCTCCCAAACAGAGCATCTAAATGAAATAGGAGGTCTCTTTCTCCCTCCCACACTCCCTCTGACAAAATCAGACACGAAATGACTGATCTCAGACATTTCTTCCTTGTAACTTTCCCTGTCTGCATTTCTATAACAGAGAAATGAAATAAAAAGAGATCCCAATGAATCAAGCTGTAGTATTTTGACTTACAATGCATTTTCTTTTTTATGAAATCACAAATCAGTTCTGGGAGGGTTTATTGCATAGACACAATTTCCGTTATCTTTTCAAGGAAAAGTGAGTCCACCCTGCTCAAGGTATAGACTTGAATCTGAAATCTCAGCTTTGCTACCTTTGCTCTCCTACCAGCAGGGCGCAAGGTGACAGTGGCTGGGGACCGTGAGGGTGACAGGCATGCATTGACTGCTTGGCTCAGCCCTCCACACATCTGCATCTCTGTGTCAGCCTTGTGGGAGCCTGGCACCAGAGCCTGCCCATGGCTCTACATGGTGCTGTTCTGATCTAGGAGCAATCAAAACCAATCAAAAGCATGAGCAAACTTTGCACATCGCTGGTGGTGAGGCTTATCTTGCTGCGTTTAATGCCACTGGGACTTCAGGTCTAAGCAGCACCACAAAAAAGGAAATGCTAAACACAGGCTTGTGTGATCCTCGTCTCATCAGCAAAGATCAGAGGAATTTTCTGCCTAAATCCCCCAACACATCCATTGGATAGTGAATAAACTTAAAAGAACGTAATTCACACAGGCTGCTGCTGAGGGGACAGTATCATTCCTGGCTCACATCTGCCTCTCTGCTCCACTTTGTGAGACCTCACCCGCAGAGCTGCATCCAGCCCTGGGGTCCCAGCACAGGAAGGACATGGTGGAGCTGTTGGAGCGAGACCAGAGGAGACAATGATGATGTGCTCTGAGGATAGAGCATCTCTCCTATGGAGACAGGCTGAGAGAGCTGGGATTGTTCAGCCTGAGGAAAAGAAGGCTCCGGGAAGACCTTACTGCAGTATTGTATTTCAATACTTCAGGGGGGCTCACAAGAAAGATGGGAACAAACTTTTTATCAGGGCCTGCTGCAACAGGACAAGGGGCAAAGGTTTTAAACTGAAACATGTTAGATTTAGACTATATACAAGGAAAGAGATTTTTACACTGGCAAAACCAGTAAAACACTGGCACAGGTTGCCCAGAGAGGTAGAAATGCCCCTTCCCCAGAAGTGTTCAAGGCCAAGTTGGACAGGGCTCTGAGCAAGCTGGTCTAGTTGAAGACGTCCCTGTGGACTAAATGACCTTTAAAGGTCCCTTCCAACAAAACTGTTCTGTGATACAAAAGGAAGTAAGTTGCTTCTTGGGGGCAAGGAGGTCAGTTCCTTAAACTTTTTGTTACATCCTCGTGCAATGGGTGTGGACTGCAAGTCATATTCATATGATAAGGATTTAGATTACAGATGAAATGCATCCTACAACATCACTCCCGTATCCATGGACATGAACAGGGACCTGACTGGGCTCCCACCAGCTGCTTCATACCATATGTCTGGATTTTCCATTCATGGTACAGTTCAATGGAAAGGCTGTTTCCAAAATGAAGGCCAGCCAAGATAGGCTGGAGAGTGTTTATTTTCAAGTATTTGAGTACCCTAAATGTTGCCTCCTTTTGAACAGCTGCCATTGTTTACATCCAAGCAGAGAATTATACCAGCCTACAGGGAGACAAGCCATCACTCATAGCAGGGAATAACCTCTGTCAGAAACAGTTCAAGAGCCCAATCTTAAAAACCTTCCCCAGCCAAAATTCCCGAAGAGCAGTGCACGTCAGAAGCCAGCTGTGAAATCTCAGCCCTGAACTTGTTCCTCAGAGCCACAGCCCAAAATCTGAGCAACTGTCTTTCTGCTGCACTGAGATCTGAAGGGGTTTGGGGTTTTTTGTACTTGTGGTGCCAGCTCTGAAACACCTACCCACATTTTTCTCTCAGGTATTAGTCAAGAAGGAATTTTTATATACTGAGCTCCTTAAGGAAAAATTAGGAACTGGTTTGTATTCAAGAATGCTGTATTTGGGGGGAAAAAAAAAAGAAGAGGGTGTTGTCACTGAAGTATGTGGGTGCTTTTATCATTACAAAAGAAAGTTGAAGTTTCAAAGCCATATTTGGTTACTTGATCGGCTATTTGCTTTGTGCATCATGGCTTAAGAATTTAATCAGTTTCCTTTCGGAAGTTTTTTTGGTTGTTTTTAAAAAAAACACTCTTCCTCTCAAAACAGGGTAAAAAACTAATTGGTAGGTGGATTGTTTTATTAATTTTCCCCTTTCCATGTGCTAGATTTCAGTGGTTTAAAAAATAGTCACATTCCTTTCTCAACCACAGACTGGCTCCTGCTTACACAACACAAACTGGACCAGAGTCAGATGCATTAACTTATCTTTTGACCAATTACTAAAGAAAAGATTAATGACAGAAACACCCATCTTGCAAACACATGGGTAAATACAACTTCACTCATGCAAGTGACTTCCCAAATCTACATTGATACAGGGGTGCAGTATTTGTGCAAAGCTAAAGTTGTTTGCATTCACATGGGTACAGCTGGAGGAACTCTGCCACTGCCTGATATTCCATAATACAGAAACAAAGAGGAAAGTGTGATAATTATTAGGCAAAAGCTTGCATTTTCACATTCCCCAATTCTGTTACTGCCAGCCTGCTCCCAGGATTTTGCCTCACATCACCTGAGACCCCACAAAACAGCCTCTGCTTTAGCTATTTCCTCCCCAGCTCTCATTATAAAAGCCTCAAAGGGGCACATCTGATCACCTGCCCAGGAAAGCACAGAGCTGACAGCTCTTACACAACTCAGTACCACAGCAAATTCTCCCTAAGCGCCAGCTCAGCTTGGAAGCAAAGAGAAAAGTATTTATACTCCAGTGTCTGCCTGTACTTTAAAAGCAACCACCTTCCAGGAGAGAACACGTATATCAGAAAAAGAGGATGTAAGAGAAATCATCAGCAAGAATGTAGATAAATCCCATTTCCAAAACAATCCATAAAACAGGCAATTTCTCCGTGGTTCACTGAGTTAACCACGGAGAAATTGCTTGCTAGGGAGTGTTTCAGAAGTACATTACACACCCACAGGCTTCCCACTCCTCATCCCTACTCTCACAAACCCTTCTCCGGCAGAGCAGTCACACGGCAGAGAAAAGACCAGCACCAGCCCTGAAATCCAAAGATCTGCGAAGCGTGGGATGCTGAAACGCTCCGTGCCCTGCTCAGCGAGACGATGCTCGAGAGGGAGAGAGGAAGGCATGTGCTTACTGGCTGCCAGGGAGCCCGGGAGTGCTGCGAGGCGGCTGCTGCCGGGAGGAGGGAGGGGATGGACCGAGCGCTGCGAGCAGCTGCGGGACGGACACGGGAGCGCTCTGGTCCAGGGCTGGGCTGGGGTGTCCAGCGGGAGAGACGCGGCTTCCACACTTACAGCAGGGAGGTGCATGGCAAAAAAAAAAGTTAGTCCAGCCCATAGCACCGATCCTGCCCGGGGAGCAGCTGGAGGTGGGGGCAGCCTGCTCCTCCCAGGGTCACTGCACCATCCGGCACTTTGCCAGCAGAACTGTTCCCTGCCTCCCCACAACAGCACCGCGCTGTCGTGGGAACCATGGGATGCAGCAGGCTGGGAAAAGCCCTGCTACCCCCAAAGTGCCAGCAGCTGCATTCCCAGACGAGGAAAATGAGGCACAAAATCTTCGCAGGAGGATGCGTCGCCAGGTTCCTGTCCTGTACAAATAACCCTCTCTCAATGTTAAAGGCTTTCCTGGAAGCTCAGTTATACATCACCTTCAGGTTCATCGACAGAGTTCGCAGAACACAAAACAAACAACAGGGATGTATTTCAAGTGAGAAGTCTTCAGGGAGAGAGGGGACCCAACTGCAGAGAGCACAGAAAAAAATTATGCCAAAAGAGGAGCCTTTTCTTCAAAGCAGACATGAAAAAAGTATTTTCAGGTAGCAATTAATTCCTATTTTAAATAAATTTTCCTGCCTGTGCTGCACCACACCAGAAAAATCTTACAACATTCACATTTGTTTTCTCCCTTTCTCCATCCTTTATTCTTTTTATATTCTTCCAAGTTTATCCCACTTTCTTCCATTCTTCTGCTATTGGACACATGGTCCAGCAAGTAACTAAGTTTGTTTTTTAAAAAGAGGTGCTTGTGTTGGAGCTCTTGCTCTACAAACAGGCTTTTGTGGCATCTTGGAGAGCCACCACAGAGCTCCTGACTAATGGCAGGAAAGGCTGGTAGGTGTGCTGGACACAGCACCAGTATCCCTGGAAAGCAGAACACAATACTTGGGCCAAGGAATTTTTCTTTGTTAGTATAACAAAAAACATTGTGTAAGAGCAAACGCTCTCTCTTTACAAAAACATTCATATTTTTCTGTGTCTCTGTTCATTCAACAGGTAAGTCCCACAGATTCCTCCAACACTGCATCATCCATATTAACAACATCCCTAGCAGGGACAAGAACACCGGGCTGTCCCAAGGTTCAAGGCTCAGACGGCCACAACTTGCCAAGAACAAATTCAGGCATGCATAAAACACAGATGTGAAACACCAACATCATTTAACATCATGGACTGAAGTTTACATTTGATTTTCAGAGGAATCCAAATATCCCTTTCCAGCTCATTTTTCCAACAGCTCTCCCAGCAAGCATAAAAACTTAGTCACCATTAGTGAGAGCTTTTCTCTAATGGCTGTAACCAATCATCAGACCTAAAAGAACACTAGCAAAACCCCCCTGTCCCTAAGGTGTGATGCGTGTTACATGTTTGCAGCTGCAGAGCTACAGGATTCATGAGAAATTGCAGAGATGAGACCCTTCAAGGATGGGACATTCAGACAGAACATTCCCAGTTAGATAAATCAAGCCAAGATCTCTAGGAGAAACCAGCATCGTAGAGTGTGAGGATACAAAGACAAACCAGGTGTAGGAGAACATCACCAGGGAAAAGTTACCCTGCAGGCAGCTCCTGTGGGGTTTCTTCTTTCAAAGGAAGGAGCCCTCCTGCCGCTGGCCATAAACTGAAAAAGGAGGAGGGAGGAATAGGAAGGGCACTGCTCCAGGAGCACCTGTACCAATGGAGTCCCTTCACCAGACACCAGTCACTGCCCCTACCCCATAGGAGTACTTGGGGACTAATCCTGCACCTCTGCAGTTGCATCTTGGAAGATCCCAACCAGATGATGCATCCTGGAGAAGCACAAGTGCTCTGATAAGTGCCTGACAACCTGCAGCATAACAAGCATCCCATATCTGCAGGGAATGTATCAGGCTGCTATCAGGATCCTCTGCCTCTTATTTAAAGTATTAGATGCCTTCCACATACAACACAAACTAGAGATTTCACAGCCAAATCCTAAACACCAGCTACCATCAAAAGCAACTCCCAGGCAGCATGTCTGTCAGCTTACAGAGTAGCAGCTAAATAATAAATTCATCTATTTAATGTAGCTCTCACTGATTACAGCAGAGCAGGTTGTTGTTTGTGTAATTCATTGCTCTCATTGGATTGCAGCTCAAGGCCTCATCCTGCAGTTGCTGCATCCTTTAGATCCCTGTTAGATTCACCATCCAGTCCCATGTGCACAATGCCACATCCAGAAAAAAAAAGCAGAATAAAGGTCTTCAAAGGCACGTGGCACAGAGCAAGTGCTGTACCCCATCTTCAGTATTGCTACTCCTGCCAGAAAGTGAGTGTGTGCAGGATCAGACCTTAAATCAGACCTTAAAATGACCAGTGTACCTGACAGAGAAGAATTTAGGCACTCCAGAGCTTGCACTAATCACTGCAGCACCTTTATTCTGTTTGGAAAAGAGCAGTGGATGATTTAGAGAGCAAGGACAGCATGCAGCCAGAGTCAAGGAACAGGCACGAGAGCACTGCCATATTACATACATATACAGTATGATATACAGAGATACAGTATGATATACAGAGATACAGTACAGCACTATAAAAATCTCTGCCAAAGCTTTGGATTAAACAAGAATAAAGTGCAAGAATGACACAACTTATTGCAAGGGACTGAGTCAACTCTGAGCCAATCCACTGCTATCACCAGTGCTTGCTAAGGAAGGTAATCAGTTACCCTGCAAATTGATCTTTGGCAAACACTGTAAATAAATCTAAAAAATAAGGACTCCAATGATCCAGTATATCCTTGACTAGTTAGCCAAACAAAATGAACTATAAACAGAAGCACTTAAAACTGAGTTGGCTGAATTACTCACTCAAATCTATCTGCTAAGAAACTTTATTTGGAGATCGTAGCGCTTGCAGAGGGTGTGGGGAGGCTGCTCTAGAGCCAAGTGCTCTCCAAGAAACCCCGAGGGCAGGGCACCCCCAAAGCAAGGGGCTCACCCCAGAGTAGGAATCATCTGCACCAGTGGAGAAAAAAATGTGCTTTGATTCATCCTTTGGGTCTCCATGCAGATTCCACTGAATCCCTCTTGGCCACAGAGGGGGAAAGTCTTCCACACCATGGGCCTGGTTTTGCCAGTGGAAGGAAGCCATTGTATCTTGGGGTGAATCCAAGCAGAATGGCATTCACATACCCCATGGGCGGGTTTGGCTGTCCTGGTTCCCATGTGCCAAGCTGGGGCTAGGTGTGACATGTCCTATTCATGGTGTCCCCTAGTCAGGGCTGACAGTGACAATCACCCTCTGTGAAATAGGGCTGCCCCACTCACCTGCCCTCTGTTGGATACCATGGCCACACAGAGCCACAGCAGCTCTTCACACCAACAGAGATAATCTCCACACATAAACCCTTCAAAGCCCTCCTCTCCCAGTGAACACCTCAGTCCTTCCCTCGGCTGCAGGTGAAAATAATTGCCAATCCCCCTCATTAAAGTAATTACCACTCGTTATGCCCTCTCGCCCTTTTGTCCAAAAGAGCTGGGAAGGGTTCTTTCCCCCTTCCAAGTTGCAGTCTGAGGGATGTAGCTATTTTGGGCTTAAGGTACCATCACAAACCCTCTTGACTCCCCATCCACACTGACTCCCCAGGGTCACTGCCCTGTTAATTCCCTGACAGGCTCCATCTTCCTTTCACCACAGAGCCACCTGCCTTCACCAGCCTCTGAGAGCAGAAAGCTTTCCCGGCAGAGGCAGCCACAAAGGCTGGCTGGTCCTGTGACATCTATGTCCCTAACTGTGTAGAAGTCAGTCATGCCCTGTTTTGGATGTGTTCTTTTCCCACTGGAATATAAAGCATCTGTAGCCCACACAGGGCCTTCCAGCTGAAAGGAGAACTGTCATTTTGGAAAGTTGATCCCTTGAGGCCCCAGTGATGGCTCCCTCTTCGATCTGTCCTCTGACTTCTCAAAAGTCTGTCTTCAGCCCCAGGGGCACAGGGGAAAACACCTTGCCCTGCAGTGAGTCATTTCAAGAGATGAGAGAGAGACAGAGAGACAGAGAACCAGAGAGAGAAAGAGAGAGAGAGGAAAAAGAGGAAAAGAAATAAGGAAAGAGATCCATCAGTCTCCACACCCTCAACCATCCCACCATTCTGTTGGCCTGGGGCATAACTGGAGGCCAGATGGAGCCCCAGCCCTGCAGGCAGCTGGAACTCACCTGACACCAGCTAATTACCTCACAGCCATCACCACACGGTCTCCAGGCGGGCAAAGTAATGGAAAAGCCGAAACACTTCAGAGTCATTCCTCTCTGGGAGTAAGTAAGGGAGGGGTTATGGAAGGTTTGGAATGGTGTGGTTTAAACATCAGTGATGCAAAGCCTTTTCCTTGGAGTTTAAATACATAACACGCTGCTTTCCAAGCTGATCTAAAGGAGAGCATCGCAACCTGTTGGCCACATACCGTGGGCTGTGATCCTCAGTGGGAGCAGCCAGGCTGCCAAAAAACAGGCATCTCTCAGCTCCCTGTGCTTCTTCTGCAATTCCTCCTATCAGCGCAGTTTGGAAATCATACACATGCAAGGGAGTGAGGGTGAAATTGCTGAGGGGCATCAGTGGATTCCTCTTCATCACAGGTGGAGTAAACCAGAAAAGGACCAAGTAGTCCTGCTCCCAAGTTGCACCATGGGAGGTTTAGACTGGATATTAGGAAATATTTCTCCACTCAAAGGGTGGTCAAACATTGGAACAAGCTGCCCAGGAAAGTGGTGGAACCACTGTCCATGGGCAAGTTCAAAAAACATAGTGGTGCTTAGAGACATGATTTAGAGCTGGGATTTGCAGTGCTGGGTTTATGGTGGGGCTCAATCTTAGAAGCTTTTTCCAGCCTTTATGATTCTTTAATGATTCTTTCAATTTAGTGGGCAAAACAGCAGGCCACAAAAAAAGGATTATGATTGTATTAGATGACACGCACAAGACTACTCAGCTTTCCCCAGTTTAGTGTCAAAGTATTTCTGTAGCATAGCCCTGATACCATCAGCAAACCTGGATCAATGGATCAAAGGCAATTTCCAAAAGCTGTACAATCACCTGCTGAGAGCCTGCTAGTGAATAAGCCCATGAGTAACTACAGTGGCTGTGTTATTTGTGACCTCACTGCTACTCAGATTTTCCTGAGTGACACCAGAATCTGCACATGGAGAAGGGATCTAGCTAAAGATTGTTCCCACCCTTAAAAAGCAGCTGCAGGGATGGCTCAGCTATCAGATTAAGAGAAGCAGCCGTGTCAGCCCTCTTGGTGTCCTTTGGCAGAGTCCAGTACAAGTTGCTCCTTCCATGCACGGAAAATTACAAAGGTGACTCCCATTTATAAAAGATGATGCACCAGAGCCCTGCAGGAATGGACCCATCTGTTGACTGTAGCAAGGTTACATTTGGAAAAGGCAAGAGAAACTAAGGTTTCCAACAGGCTTTCCAGCAACAATTTAAGTTTTCAAGGAATGTTGGCAGCAGTCACAGCTATTTATCTGCAGCCTGCAAGGGGCTTTTCAAACACACCAAGTTTTCTGCCAAGGGTGGGGCTTGAGGTTTTCTGCTCTACAGTCATTTGAACTTCAGCATTTCCCTCTGCGTTCCTGTGCTAGGTCCTGATGTTTTTTCCTGCTGGATCACCAGCAGGGATATGGGACCAGCAGGCAGCTTGCGGCCATGGGCATCGCCCCACATGGGCCCACATCCCTGGGACAGGGTAGCCCTGTGAGTGCAGACCTCTTCCCCTGCATCCCCACACATCGACTTCATGGTCTGTGCAAATCCTGTCTAACCCTGACCAGAGCCCACACACTGAAGTGTGGGGAGCAGCCTGGGCAAAAAAACAGCTTTTCTCCTTCACAGCTACTGCTATCACTAGAACTTTTCAGCCACCCTCTGCTGAAGTCAAGTAAATTTCCATTGACTTCAACAACTGCTAGGGCAGTTTGCTTAAGTGTTTTCAGACTTTAGCCCTTCCAGCAAACACCTTTGCCAGACATTAAACAATAACAGGAATCCATCAAATATTTGAGTATTTGCATAAGCCAAGCAGATAAAATTTGAGAAGAGGTTTGGTTCTTGGTCCTTATCAGTTATCAATTCTTGGGTGGATACCTAGTGAGAGAGATTTAACAAAGGTTTCTAATAGCAATGAGGTAAAGAAATAGCAGTATAATATCAGGTTTTCCTTCAAATAGAGCAAAAGGATTTGTGATGACACGTATTATGGACACATGTATATCTTCATCTTACTCTACATAATTATCCTAAAGCTGGTCTTTTTCCTTGGTGCAAGGCTCACCAGGAGTTTCATGTTCCAGATTTGAAAAGATGGATTTCAGGCATCAGATCAAAATTAAGCTTGTTTATTTATTTTAGCTTTAGATTTTAGTCTAGGAAAAAAAAAATCATTCAAGGTACCCACAGGCTAATATAAGTAAAATACATGTTTTAATAGCAGAGGAGATTTTCAAAGCATGACAAATTTCATTTTGCTTGAGTCTGCAGCTAAAATAAAATCAATTAGAAAGCTGAGGATCATAAAGAAACACATACAACTGGATTAGATCATTCCATGAACATGAGAGACAACAGGCACAGAATGGATTGGGGCTCACAGTGTTTGCTACAGCTCAGGGGACCAAAATTAAATACCTCATCATGGTACAAACTTCTTCCTTGACTTGGGCTGAGTCAAAACATCACCCCATCCGGCAATACCTGCCTGGCTCCAGGGCTGCTGGGGATGTTTGTGGACACACTCCAGAAAGGAGCAGTTGTGCTCAGTGCCTGCAATCCCTTGCTCATGGCCACTTTCACCTGTCAGTACGACCATGATGGAGGGGTTTGCTTAGCGTACCTCAGGTTCCTGTGTGTACACAAAGACATAATAGCATTTTTTGCTCCCCTCTTGGGAAGGCAAAGATGCGTGAAGGTTTAAAATGCAGGTTTTGCAACAACAGACAGGTAGTAAGAGGACAAGCTTTCAGACTCAAAAGCACCCCATGGAGAAGATTCTGGCTCCAGAGCAGAGCTGGAGACGTGGGACCACTGCAATAGACTCACACAAACCTCCTCTTCTGCCACAGCATCTCCCAGTCCATGGGATGAGATGCAGAGTTACACCCCAGACTCCTCCAGGACCTGCCACCAGCGTGTCCTTGTCTCTCTGGATGCAAAGCCTCAAGCTGGGGAGTCTTAAATGCTGGCTCCTACATAGTGATTTTGTGTGACTCACAATTAATGCCAGTGAAAGTCATATTTCGTGAGATAGTTAATGGCATCTGAATCTCTGCAGAGGCTTAAATTTGGTGTGCTCCAAGTTACCAACCTCAACAACCCATATGGTGACCAGGGCTACATCAGGGGCAAAGTGGAGAAAGCAGCCACTTCTCCAAGGCTATGGATGAGATCTGTCCCAGGGACTGGAGCTGAACACCAGCCCAGCTCACCACCCCCAAGAGCCTCTGCATAAATCAAAGTCTTTTACATAAAGGCACTGGGAATCATACTTACTGCTCACACCTGCATTCATGGTGATATGGAAAAGCCAGGTCACACTTTTCCACCATTTCTGCTTTGTCCTTGTGTCCAACAGCACTGGCTAGATGAGCATTTTGAATTTCTATGCAGATCAATTTTCCCTTTGTTAAAAAAGGTTTGTATTAAAATTATAAGATTATTGATGGAAAACATAGTCACAAACAAGGTTGTGGTTTTTATTCTCTATGCCAAACAAATCAAGTGAATGTTATCCCATTAAACTATATACTTCATGTTAGCTTCATACTTGGGCAAAAAGTACATTTGTGTAAGATTTCCAGAGGCTTTGTTTCACAAACAAAAAAAGAAACAGTCATGAGAAAATTACAAACCATTTGGCACTAAGGAAATTATGAATGCAATTTCCTGAGCTCAGTGTGCTGAAGGAGCTACAGTAAATAGCTGTCAGGCAGCTTTCTTGAACAAAGGACTTTAGACTTAATACCCAGCTGTGAAGGAGATTTGTCTGTGCTGGACTTTTGTTCTCCTTCCAGTCAGATGGGATTTTCAACTGGCTTAGTTTAGCTGGCACAAAGGGAGCATGGGTGTGTTGCCTTTGGTTTAAACCAAATTTTCTGGGAATCATGTCTTAAATGAAAATGACAGAACTCACTTCTTCACTGAGTTCTGCTGAAGAAATGTGATTTAATGATGATTTGAAGTCAAACTGAGAGACCCAAGAGAAAGAGCTCAGACATATGCACGGCTACAGAGAAGCTGTCTTCCTACCACTTCCAAACTGAAATAAATCTCTTCAGTAAAAGCAGATTGGGATTTTTTCCCTCAGCAGCTCAAGTGAGGGTTGGGAACAGAAGAAATTGAACCAACAGCAGGGAAAAATATTTGGCATTAGATATTCTGGCTCTGAGGAAGAACATGAGAGTTGTGCACAGACTGCTTAGATTTTGATGAAGCAGCCCCTCCGGAGAGCAGCTCCCTACCATGAGGGGTGACAGAAGCATGTCCCAAGACAAAAAGGGCTCTGGGTGCTGCACATTCCCTTCCCACCTCCCTCACACAAACCTGAGCCAGTCAGTGGAAAATGCTGCCAGACCAACTTTGCAGGGCTGGTCAGTGCCTCATGTCCCCCTTCCTGAAGCTGCTGGCTGGGATGCAGTTGCTGGTGGGTGCAGTGGGTGCTGTTGTGGTGTGGCAGCACAGCCAGAACCAGATCTGGCTGCAGAAAGGGTCAGTCAGATCCCTGGGTGCTGCTGGACGGCTCTGCTTACTCAGAGAAGTGCCACAGCATTGCCCCAGGCTCCCTGCAGAGAGGATCCTGCCCCTGCCAGTGTCCTTGGCAACTCACAGCCACAAACATCGAGTGGTAGGAGCCAGCAGGGACAGAGGGATTGGCCAAATATGAAACCTGGTAACTGGTTATAAATATTTAGACGCTGCGCCTCAGCTTTACTCATTCTGCTGCATCAGAGGCACGGCCGGCCACAGAGCCCAGGTATTAACTGTCCTGCTTGTCGTGCTCCAGGACTTTCAGCTGGACCATAATCTCCACTCAGTGTCCTGAGTCAGATCCACTCCTGGGGAGGCTAGTGGGTGCTCCTTTTCCCAGTCTGAGGAGCCAGTGCATCCTTCTCTGATGGTAGTGTATCCACAGCAGAAGTTTTGCCCCTGCTCCCAGGACAGCCCAGCCAGCTCATGATGCTGCAAACGGAGCTGCTCCAGTGTCATCTGGGCAGGACTGCCTGGCCCCCAGCTCTTCTCCCTAGAGCAATGAATTCAGTCTTGCCAGCATTGCCGAGGTCAAATGCTAGTTATGGAATCTCATACTAAATATCTGTAAAGCCAGGATGATCCATTTTTTCCAGGGAGTTTTTTCACTCAACCCCTACACCCTTGTCACGAGCACCATCAGTCTTATTATCAGCTCTGTCATCGGAGCACAGATTGCAGCTGAAGCAACAAGTGTCTGATAGAGCTGAGTTTAGGAACGTCACAGTGTCACTGGCCTGGCTTCTCTCTAGCAGGACAATAGCCCTGAGCCCTCTAAGGCATCTGACCAGAGATGAGGTATTTTATCGACAGCAAATATTTCAGCAACAAAGCTCCAGCCTGTGCAGAGCAGAAACCAATCACAAGGGAAATTTGTTTGCCTTTTGTAAGAATTTAGACATTTTTGGGTGAGCAGCAGACGCAGGTCTGGGGTCCCAGGGTGGAAAACATAATCCAGACATACCTTGTGCAGTTGCAGAACTGTGTCACTTGACCTGCCTTGTCAGAGGAATCCTTGATTTTGCACTTTGAGAAATGGACACCAATGCAAATAGTGACCTCAGACCACTCAGATATCATTTAGATAAAGAGCTTTAGGATGTTCAGGGCTATTTCAAAGCTAAAAAATAATGGCTGAGTATATGGAGAAGGGATGAAATTTGTATTAAACCTGGCCCATCTGTCACTGAGATACACAGACATTTCCACTTCTCTCTTATTGCAGATCTCAAAAGCTTCAGAACCTGGGAGAATTCACATAACATATCCAAAGCACCAGTGATTAATATTAACTACCTGAGAAAAGGGAAATGCAAGCAATGCTGCATCTCTTGTTCTCCTTCCTCTTGTACCTCTGGGAATTCTAAGAGTGAGTTGTAGTTACAGAAGAGCAGATTCAGCCATCCATCATCAAAGGGTGCAGAGGAGATACTTCAAGGCATTGCAGAGAATGAGGACGCTGTGAGGATGTGGAGACCTGCTGTCCTTAGCTGTCTTTAAGGTCATACACTTGGAGCTACTACCCAGAAAAAGTGCATTTTGGTTCAGACCAGTGCTGGCTGGAGGAAGGGTAAGAGAAAATCTTTGCTGCTGTCTCAGCCCAGGCATGTTTACATTGCCAAATGTTTCCATGCTCAGCCAGTTGGTGTTTTCCTATTCTCAAAGCATCCTTTGCCCTGCAGTGCCTGCCCTGCCCAGCACAGCACCCGTGTGGGTAGGTTGGCATAACTACCCTGGCTGCTGCAGGTGGAAGGTCTGACATGCTGTACAGAGCTGACAGCTTTAATTTATGCACATTTTTAATCTTTTTCCACATTCCTGGGAGCTTATGCACACAGGAAAGGGAGGAATCTTCACACATATCCTTAAAAGTAGCCATGACCACACTATTGTGGAACATGCAGGGTTAGGAGATTGCAACCATATATGGGCTCCTTGGGGCTGGAGCATCCCTGGCACCCCTGGGAGGAGGACAGCTGGTGGAATTTCCTATGAAAGGACAATTAATAAAGACAAAATCCTCTTGTATATACACGTCTAAATATTGGACAACAGATTCAAGGCTTTGCTACCCCAGAGTCCTGAACCTTAAGGACTCCTGCACTCATTAAGAGTGCAGCCTCTGACTCAGGTTCTAAGGGCAGGGACTGTAAGGGCTGGAGAAAGGAAAAGCCCCAAGAGAGGCTGTGTAAGGACTGCAGGTTTTAAAGGAACGTGCTCCAGAGCCCCTGGTCCCCAAATGCTGTTCTGAGAGCAGACCTCCGGCAGAACTGAGTGGTGACAGGCTGGAATTCTGCTTTCCCTGGCTTTGATCTCTCCAGTCACAACCTCACACTGACACCTCACCTCTGCAGCAGCCAACACACCGAGACTTTGCTTTACTTCTTATCTGAGGTTCAGGAGCTTTCAGGGACATCAGAGTCACTGTGCTGCTGTGCCAGTCCCCACTTAGCCGTGGCAGGGAGTAGGGTACCAGGAGCCAGACTGTCCCCAGCACTACCCCTGCCAGCAAGGTGCAAAGCAGCCTCTGATGTTAACGCGGCTGAAGGCACCAGGCGTCTTGCAAATGCCTTTGGGATAAATGCCACACACACCACTCCCATCTGAGGGGGGAGGTGGAAAGCAGGGGGCACACAGAGTGTTTGTGCCCAGCAGTGTTGCTACGCCTGCACTGGACATACAGTATGCAAACATTCCCAGTCCCTGGGTTCCTTCATCAGCTTGGCAGATTTTGTTGGGGTTGTCAGCAAGGACACCATTTCTCCCTTTCCATATTACTTGCCTCGTCTTCCAATTATTCTCCCATCACAGACACATGTGGCCAAAAGTGTTTTTTGCAATTTCCTACTGCGAGATTATATTTGGGCCCACTGGCATCTGAGAGGCACTTCTACCCCCACCTCCTCTCTTCACCTCACCAAGAAGTTTCCTCCATAAAACTCCCCACATCTGGTGAGAAACACTGTTTTGGAGTTGTGACAAGAGAAAGTCCTCTTGCAACAGTGCAAACATACATGATGACCACAAATTGACTGCAGATGTCAGCAGAGCCTAGTGCTAGGAGTGGCCCAGTGCCCAGGTGATGTGAGACACACACCTGTGAGACATGGGGAGCACATGGGGGAAGGTGCCCTTGCAGGCTCAGTGCTAGGGGTGGGGGAGGGGTTGAACCAGCTCTGAGATGTTTCAGCCGTTCAGCAAGGGCTGCAGCTCATCTCTGACCAAAACTCATCCTGCAGTCAGCTTGTGGCCACTGGCCTTAAACTTCTCATTCTAAAACCTTAATAGGGAAAAACATGGCCAACAAGCAGCTGGGCTTAAAGGGAAAAATGAGGAGCAGGGGAGATGTCTGTGAGTACCTCCATACTCGCAGGTGTTTGAGAAGGTGGTGGCTCCTGTGAAGGGGCCCAGGGTGTCAGAGCAGTGGGTGTTGCAACAGGGTCTACTCTCCTTTGTGCGATAAGGACTCAGCTGGATGGTGCATGAGGCTTGGTGAACACGGCAGGGGATGGGGAGGGTCTCGAGCTGGGGTGGGTCGGTGGGTTCTGCATGGCCCGGACCTGCAGGGTCACTGTGGTGGTGGACAATTACTGTCCTTTCCAATATTGCCATCTAGAGGACCTAGCAAGGACCAGAGCTCCTTGCAGGCCAGGGTGAGATAAGGAAGAAGAATCAAAGCCTTGCTTTTTTTTAATTCTACCTCATAAAAATGCTACCCCAGCATGATGTGGAGATGCAGAGCCAAGTGTGCAGAACTGTCTGTGGCTTTGGGCATGGCAATACCTTTTGGTCTAAAAACAGCCCTGTGATTTTTTTGAGGCTGTAGATACCCAGTGCTAGCCCATTTCCCAGTGCTTTACTGATTGCCATGTGAAGGTGGACAGATGGTACTGACTGAAAGCTGTACCTCATCAGCTCGAACTGAACAGAACTCAACAGGGACTAATCAGCAAATGGCAGCTCTGTGCACCTGCCTGCAGGGCAAGTCCCCCTCCCCAGACCATGCAGGGAACTGCCCTGTCCCTGTTTGCTGTGCCTCTGAACAGCACCAATCCAAAATATGTTTGCATGGCTGATATGACATGCCAGCTCCTGGCACAGTGAGCCCATTCCAGTGGGTGCCCACCTGCAGCTGCCTGTGCTGGGGAGGGTGGATACACACCAGAGGGTACCAGCTACATTTTGGGTGCTGGGGATACTCCTCACCAGTGGTGAGGGGCCTGAATCATACCTTGTTTCAAGGAAACAATCCATTTGAAAGGATCTGCTGCACTTCTTCTGAGGGTTTGGGAAGGTGAAGAGCTGCCAAAGGGCATTTGTTCAATTGCTAAATGATGTCCTTGTTTGTTTTAGTTACATGCCCGAGTCCAACCCAAGCAGGGCTGGACGGCATGTATCCAGTGGGATTAGTGGCGTTTATTCCAACTGTCAGGATTTTGAGGTGTGAGTGTACAATGGAATTAGCATCATTTCATAGCAAGAAAATATAATATAACACCTTTGTTTCCTGTCCCACTGCAGTGACTTCCAGTAGCACAGGCCACCCACAACCAGCATAATGCCAGGCAAGCCCCTCTTGCTCGCAGTTTTTGTGAGTTGCAGTCTCAGTTTTGGGACAGCCCAACAGGACAGCCCAGGATTCACCACCCCACACAAAGACCACAGTCCCTTTGGAAAACAGCACGGACACCCCCTTGGCTGCACGCTGCTATGGGTGGCAGATAAGTGTTTACACAGGCGTCACGGTTACCTTCCCACACTGAGGCAGAGCGGTAACAATGTGGTTTCACACCATTCAAGGAATGAAAGTTGTCCTTTGCAAACCAAAGCCCTCAGAAAGAGATTCCTGAAGTTTCTGAGGTGCCTCTGTACTGAAGGATTGTAAAGCATTTGAACATCTTGCCTTTTCAGCACACAGCACCAAAAGAAATGGTACAGGTGAGAGTCTGAGGACAGAATCACCAGCCAGGAGCCCAAGCACAAATTCAACAGACCCAGGGGATATAAAAGCCTGGGAAAGCCCAGGAACCTTGATTTTGCAAACACCCCATGGTGATGCCTCTATGCAGGTCCACTCACTGCTCCAGGGCTGGGAGTGAGCAGCGCTATCCCAGCTGGATTTGCTGCTCCTGGAGGAGTTTTTGGCAACCAGCATCACTCTCCTGCTCCCCAGCACCTGTTCCTGCAAGGAAGGTGTGTCCCAGAGCTGGGGTGAAGGCAGAGTGTGCATCCCAGCCCAGCTGCCCTCCAGTCCTTGGGGTCCAGCATCCGTGGCTGCTGCCAAAGGCCATGAACAAACTGGTCTCAGAAGGTCAAATGGCACATCGTCACTTTGCTACAGATTTATTTCTGTGTGAATTAATGAAACAGTACACACAATTTAAAAAAAAGAAAAATCTTTTATAGGCCCATAATCCTTCTTTCACAGTACAACGCAACAGTAAAGGATTTAGTCAGTGTAAACAGAAGGTCCAATAGTGATCATCAGCTATCACAGATCAGCTGCACAAACACCGTAGCTACAGGGTTAATGCCATTACCACACAAATCGACACTACCTGTACAAACATATCTCTACCTACAATGCTTTTTCATGTGCAAAAACCATGAAAATTCAATTTACAGAAGAAGGGCACCTTCTCTAAATCTTCGTGGGGGCTGTAAAGTGCCTCCTCAGGGCTGTCTTATCTATTCGGTAAAAGGTCTCAGGCCCTGACTCTCCAAGGTACCCCTAACTCCATCTGCAGCACAAAGCATCAGGGCTCTGTCTCCGCACACCAGGCATTCCTGTGTGCTCTGCTGCAGCCCAGCAAAGAAAACAATCAGCTGAGGATGAATCCCATTCATTTATGAAATCACTCCTGAATTTCAGCTTAGATTAATTCATTGACTAAGGCTATTCAAAACAGTCCTGGTTATATTATATATGAATCATAAGATAACCCATAAAATCATCATTGCTTAACTTTTTCTTCCTTTAATGTACTAACTGAACTGCTATTGGTGTGAAAAGTTGAGGCTTATGGGTAATGTGTTGGCAAGTTTACAGTGAGTGGACAAATTACTGAAGTCACAGGGTCAGAAAAAGAGAGGAATGCTACCACAGCCATAGGAAAATATCACCCTGAGGCCACCTCCAAGCAAATTTGCACCTCAGCTGGGAATGCCTGGGAGGGAGCCCTGCGGTAGCAAAACTGTCCTGCACCTCCAGCTGCACCAACTCTGTAAATTGAATTCATAGTCAGGCTATACAGGAAAAAACAAGAGGTAGTTATTTATCACACCTCTTCAAAAAGGCAGAACGAACGAAAAACAGGATGTAGAAGTGATGCAGTAAACCTAAAATCAACAGGTTCCTACGGGTTTTTTTCTCCTTTTTTTTTGTTTTTTTTTTAAATACATGAAGTTAAGTTACAGACATCATATAAAATGCACACTCACTTTATGGAATTCCTGCATAGTAGGAAACAAAGGCCAGCGCTAATCCAACAGCTTTGTTAACAGCGGGATGCCATTTACAGGTGCAAGGAAGATGCCCCAAATATATCCAAATATAAACAGAGCATTACCCCCTTCTAGGGAAGTCCTATGGCAACACTTACACATTTTGTTCAGAAGGAAAAAGAAAGCATTTTCTTGGGGATAAACTGCCAAAATATTTATCTATTTATCGTTTCACATCCATAAATTTAAGGCAATGTTACTTAGACCTGAGAAAATGAAAAAAAAAAGCGTAGATTTATTTTCTCAACTATACATACATACTTGATTCTTCAGGATTTCCTGTCTCCTCCAACTCTCAGGTGGTGCTGGGGAAAACAGCTCTGGGGACACTGCTCTGAGGTCTCAGGGCCAGATCCTGCGAGATGCAGAGTTTGTTCCAAAAACAGCTAATGGGAGCTGTGAGTGCTCAGACTCACTTGGCTCTCTTTCATGTATTTTCATTTTAAATACCTCTGTTTAAGCCCTCTGGAGAGGGTTAACTCCAGAATGGGCCTGTAGTGCACCAGTAACCCTGAAAGGTTTGTATAGAAAAACTGTGGATAAAACAGACAATAAAATTACATACAGCAAATTTCCATGATTCCCCCTTTCCAGGAGAAAAAAGATGTCAGGGTTAACAGTTTCACTGCACCTTTAGCCATTCCCATAACTACAGAATAAATCCTTTAACACTAGCGTGAAATCGCAAATTGTTCTGTGCTCTTCCTTGGAAAAAAAAAACGTAAATTAAAACCAAAAACCAACTCGCAAACATTTCTTGTTAAATGATAGAGACACAAGATAGGTCAGGTGGGGACTGCAGACACACAGCATGCTAAGGAGTTACCAAACAAAGTGCAATGGTTTTTGACTCTGCAGGAGGATGGACGGACGGACGGCTCCCCTTCAGTACCAGCTGGATGCCTCTGGAGAGCTCCGGAGGTACCGTGTGGATCTGCAGCCCTAAAGCTTGAGTTTGAGGTTGGCTGCGGCAGCTCTGCACACCTTGGCTACATCTGTGACTGCAGGACAGGGATTCGCCCACGCAAAGACACGGCCACTTCCCAAACATGAAGTTCAGTTGCCAAAGGAGGATCTGATGGCTGGTTCTAGAAAGCTGCTTGAGTCGCAGCTGAAAGATGGACTCAGACCTAAAATCTGTGCACACCTGGTGTAGTTTCTGTGGGATTGCCTCCTTCTCCTGAACAGAACTACAGACAACAACCATCCTGCTCTCCTGCTCCCATCTGAGCAGCTGGACACTCGCAGCCCTTGCTGTCAGCTTTGGCCATGGTCTGCCATGAGCCCACTAAAGCAGGGCTTGGGCAGAGGGTCACCAAAAAGCAGAAAGTTTCCAGGTTCCCACAAGTGAAACAAGTTTATCACCATCCACTGCCTGGCAAGAGGGTCTGTGGGCAGATTTTTTGCTGGTATTTCAAACGTGACTGTCCAAAGATCAGAGACCAAAGAAACTCAACAATCCTCATTTGACTAGAACGCAATTTCCACTGCTCACCAGCAACTCCCTAACCTCCTCTCCCCGGTTCAAAGGATGAACAGGGAGTCACAGCTCCTTTACTTACCCGCTGGGAACTAACCCTTCATCAAATCACACATTAACAAAGCTCACTGTGTGCAAAAGACTCTTACGCTAAAACAGTTCCACCCTACATAGTGCAGTCAACACAGTTTTTAACTTAAATTTGCAGCTTGTTCTTTACAAGTGCTTGGCAGAGAATATTTATATTCTTCTGACACCATATAAATAATATTTATACAGCTTAGACATTTTGAGACATGCATTAGACTTTAGGTAGTACATACTTCTTGATCATATATGCAAATATTACTGTCAATTACACCAAGGAACCTTATGCTGGACCGTGTCTCGTGTTATCCAGGACGTTTGATGGGGGCTCTGAATCATCCATGGGCAGGACCAGGCGCGTCCCCCGGATTACGAGTTCATGGTCCCCAAAAGCCAGCTCCCGGTCTAGGGCATCCTCCGAGCTGTTCCCCACAAACCGCCGGGACGCGCCGCTGGACGCCACCGAGTCAGTGTTCACCGCGGAGTCCCCGTATGTCAGGCTGATGTCCCCGTCGTTCAGAATGAGGTCGGAGTCATCGTCCTTCAGCTGCTCTTGATTCTGGGGAACAAACAGGACGAAAGTGCTGGTAAACTCTTCCAGAATAGCTGTTCACAATCGCCTGGTGATGGTGACTGAGCAGAGACACAGGCACCGAGTCACAGACTATCCTGCACCATGACTAGAACCAGACATGGCACACGCACACCTCAGAGCCCAGGTGACTCACACCATGCAGAATTTCTCTGCAGACTGACTAAAAGGGCCCTCCCAGCTCTCTTCCTTCAGGTGCCATAGCCAGGTACATGGGGAATGCAGTATTGAGTGGCTTTGACAGGACCAAATACTCATGAGCACAGAAACTGCATTGCTGACCCATCACAGCCATTTCCAGTTTTTCAGGGAACCTGATGCTGATACTGTGCAGACAGGGCAAGTAGACTCCTGGCATGGACAGCTGCCACTGCAAGGGGCCCCTGGGCACAGCAATGCTGGCAACCCTTCTGGTTGCGAGTGATGCAGCCGAAAGGGCTGCAGGAATGGCTCAGCTGCAAGGCTGGAAGCAAGCAAAGGATAGGGAACTGTGTGTCCTCCCAGCTGGGCCTGGGGAAGGACAGCTGTGACAACTTCATTGAGCCAGTCACTGAGGAACCACCATGAATACACCACAAACCCCTTCATGACCCAAGAGCAGGCTGGAAAAGCAAAATGCTCATGGGAATTAGCTCACCCATCAGCCCCAAGGTCTCATTTCCCTCATGCTCCCAGCTTGATGCTACAGCACAGCATCCAAAAGAGAAACTTAAACATGTCAAACCCACAACACTGTGACAGGAAGGACACTAAAGAACTCACCTCGTATGCCTGTGGGCTTGTCAGGCACCGGGCAACAGGCCCACAGCACCCTGGGAGTGTGGTGGTCAGTGGGGGACCACTGTGTGTCAGGAGAGGTTTTAGATAGCTATGGAGAGGGTTAAGGAAAAAAGAGGAATTGGGCCATGCCGGTGAGTCAAGGGGTGGGATGGCAGCACTGAAGGACTCAGCACTGCAAGGAAATCAGAGAAAGCAAAGAGACACAAATGTGTGGAAGCACAGAAGTTGTAATGGTGTGCAACGAGAATGCAACCAAACATAGCAGGGGACAGTCCTGGTAAGATGCTCAGCAGCATCATTTGTCCCATCACCCTCTGCCCCTCAGCCTGACGTCACTCCTCCACTAACTCACAGCACACCATCTGGAAGGGAGGAGAGGCACAGACCTACCAAGAGGGACAGCAAATAAGAAAACCCCCATCCCTTCCTGCCCACCTGCCCCTGGGAATGAGGACCCCCAGGACTGCAACCATGGAGAGCCCAGCTTTGAACGGAACTGCTGCTGCATTCCCACTGACAGCGGGTGGGAATGGTCACTTCTCGCAGCCACAGACACAAGTAGATGCAAACCAAAACACAGCAATGTCATGAGAAAGCGAACACTGGCTCCTCTGCCAAGCAGGGAGCAAGTCATGGTCCAAGTGAGAGGTGTCTGGGCAGTGGGATCTGACGTGGCACATGCCGACTGGCATTCAAAGATACTTGTGATCGAAGTTGTACCACATGCGGAAAAGCCAAGCGCTTTCAGCCTTCGTGCTCCTCCTCTCGCTCTCTGGGACACCCTGTGGGAGAGCAAAACATTAAAGAAGGGCAGGACAACAAGCCATTACCTGGATCAGGACTAGGAGACCCCATGGAACACTGGATTATCCCCAGGGCACACAAAGAGACATAGACTTTCCCACTTCAGAAGAAGCCTTCGGGCTGCCATGTGTATAAGGATGTTTACACCACAACTGGCTGCATTTAGCAGCATTCAACCACCTTAGAGAGGTGGTATCAAAGCACAGTTACCATTTTGCTGCTAGAGCCTTCCAGTGTCTATCCCCAAGGTTTAAAGTGTCTCAGAGCCAGCAGCTGCACCCAGACATCATATTTAATGGTGACTGACAGGTCCAACTTCCACCAGATCTTGCCTGACATTGCTGTAGGCAAATAATTGTGTGTTATGGGAACTCCAGGCTTCCTTTTAGTCAGAGAAAAAAGTATAAAACTGTTTGAAGGGGACTATGAATACAATTACATATTTCATAGAAATCTGGCTTACATATTTATGGCCTTGGGCTGCCTGTCACATTTGGTGCTTCCTCTCCAGGAGGTGAACAGCCCGATAAATGGCTCTGAATAAAATGAATCTCCAAGGTGCAGAATCCACACTGAAACCAAGGAGAGCCACACCCACAGAACAACCAGGCTGCAGACACATGAATGAAACAGCTGGAACTACCAGGCAGGAAAACTCCCGAGGCTGTGGGGCTCCAGCATTTATCTCTGTGTGGTCAGTGGTTCCAGGGCTGCCACATAACTACCCACAGGAAAAGGGGGTAAGCAGGGGTTGAGGGTACCCATGGGTAAAAGATGAGCAGAAGATGCTACATAAAATAAATCAGTAAATGGTGTTACTGTACTACCCTGGATGCTGGGAGGAGGCAGAGCCTCCATGTCCTGCTCACTTCGGGATTTATTTCAAACCCAGCAAGGGAGAGACTGGATCAATTGCAGCAGCAACACGGACTGACTAACAGTCCAGCATTACTTCTGTGCCCTTCTTTCCAGCTGAGTCAAAACAAGGCTCATGAAAACCAGACAGCACAGAAAAGCTGTGACTCCCACTGACTGCAAACTCTTTCAATTCAGGAGCTAAAAACTCCTGCAGCTGGAAGGAAGCAGAGCACAGACAGGCACTCACATGGTCAGGCTGTAAACCCTGCCCTGAGGGTGCAGTGCAGATTCCTCTGCAGAGGTGCCCAGCAGTATACACTCACCACGTTCTCCTGATCTGCATCCACACCGACCCTGCGAGGAGAGAACAAGCACAGTGTCACACAGTGCCAGCGGGTGCTGGTTGGGTTCCAGGGGGAAGGATGAGATCAGTCCCAGGTCTCTCAAAGCCGAGCACCCTGAGCTGAGGGCAGGCCGAGGGGGAGGACGTGCTGAGCCAGGGGAGCCCCGCACTCACCGGATGTTGAGGCAGGACAGCATGGCCGTGGTGCCCCCACCGAACACCCACACCGTGAAGAAGACGATGAGCAGGGTCGTGCTGAACATCATCTGCCGGGCGTATGTGGCTGTATCACGGATGGCCAGGGCAAAGGCCATGGCTCCTCGCAGCCCTGTGGGAAGGGACAGCAGAGCAGCTGTGTCAGCCCCAGCACAGGCCACCCCCATGGCCAGCTTCCCACCTGGGGTTTACATCCTGTCGCTCCTCTGCTGGGACATCAACCACCAGGGGAGAACAGGGATGATTTTAGCACCCCTCTTTCCGAGCCAAGAAAGGCAAACACTCCTTCTGCCCTATGCCATGCACTCAAAGCAGGACAGGAGGAGCTCATTCCTACATCTCAAACCACTGAGCCCCTTCCTGTCCAGCCTCCCATCCAGACACTGTCCATAAGAGATTCAGAGTTGAATAACGAATATTTCCAGGTTCTCAGGGGCAAGGAAGTGCCAGCGGGCCACATGGTCAGAGGAAGCATGTAGTAACATACCAGCAAACATCATCATGTGCTGCAAATTCGTTCCAATCTTATTTCTTCTCCCCAAATTCAGTAAAAATGACAATGGGTAAATATTGGCAGCTCTTCCTAGGAAGATAGCAAGCTGTATTTGCACATGTTAAGGAAATTGCTCTTCCTGTGTCTCCCATCACACCTGCACACAGAGCCAGTTTCTACTGCCCAGTGGCAACTGGGAGCTGCAGAAATGCCAGTGCTCTGGCTGCAAAGATAATAACCCAGCTCTGAGGGCTACAGCACTGTGGGAAGAGCAGGCTACTGCCTCGCTGAAACACAGCACATGCTGCAATTCAGGAATATCATACAAGAGACAAGCACAAATAAACAAGGGAAATGATGAAAGGACATGTTAGACAAGTGAAAGGAGAGAAAAAACACCATTTCCCACTGTAAGTTCTCTGCTGCCATGTCCATTTGGCACCCCAAGAATTATTTGTCTTCTGTGAAGCTCAAGTTATCACAGCTATGACAACCCCTCTGACATTCCCCAGCATGCCACACTTCACAGCTGGGTTTGAAGCTTTAAGCCAAGTCCCATTCCCAAAGATTATTCAGCAAAATGAAAGCAGCAGCCGTTGAGAAGGAAAAAAAAAATCTAATACTCTTTCTGTTTCCATAGCCTGCGAGATACAAGAATCACCAGCCCCTTCATACTGCTTTTTATCTTTGAAGCTGTGTCTTTTAATACCACAGCACCCAGATGGCAAAAATAATCTTGGAGCCAGTATTCAGCACAGCCTTGAATAATATGGAAAATGCTTCTAGCTTTTATGTTCTTTCCTGAACATCGCAATTTGCATAGGAGACGTATTTCGTGATCTCTCTCATGAATGAGCTGTTTCATCAGCGAGTTTGCCAGTTCCCACTGAAGAGGCACAGCACAACATTCCAATTTAATTGCCCAAATGGCATTTCTCTGCTCTCCACACTCTTTGCCCCACTGTGACCCCACAAAAGCTGATCAGAAAAATTCAGCTGAGCCTGCTGCAAACCCATGGGCCAGCACTGGCAAAACGTTTTGTTATCAGTATAAACTGGCTTCAGTGCTGGCAAAGGATGAAAATAATTCTGCACATTTAACTGGCTTCCCTGTGACATGAAAAGAAAAGAATCCCTTCAAAATTCTTGTTTTTCTGAGACATACCAGGGCCCTTGTTCCCGTTAGCATCAGCCTGCAGAAGGGGAAATCCTTTCTCATGACATCATTCAGAGGCATCTACTGTAGCTGTAACTGTGCTGTTTGACCAAAAAAAGGAGTTTTTTCAGGGTTAACAAGTGCACTACAAGAGAAAAGAGGAAATGAACAGCTAAACCAGGCAGCCTCCCTTTGCAAAGCCCCTCCTGGTGCCACATGACAATGCCTGGCATTGGCATCATGGTCACATTGAATGATGAGTCCCTGCTGCAGCTGATTCGGATGCCCACGAGAGGAGAGAAGACAGAGGGAAAAACAAAAATAACAGAAAAGCTGGAAAAAGAATCTCCATCTTCTTAAAATAACCAGCAAAGGCACCACTACATGGCAGAAATCCCCTTTTAAAAATAAAGCCAGACTGATTGAAAAAAACAAACCCACTCATTTGAATGAAAAACACAAATTGGGAATGAGGCACCTCTCCCTTTCTTTCTTCGTTTTACAAATTGGGCTCCAAAGGATACAAAGGCCCCCACCACAAAGGTAGGGTTAAAGACATGGTTCTGGAAGGTGAACAGTGCAAGTCCCATGTAGGAGAAGATGAAGTTTTCTGCCAAGAAATTCAGAAGCTCAAACAACTGAAAGAGAAAAACAAATTAAAAGTGAGTTAGACATAATACAGATTTAACAAGAAAAGCATGTTAGCCCATCCGTCACGCAAGAAATACTTCTGCAGAAGTAACCCTAGTGAAATGCAGCTGTAAAAAGACAGATGCATGTAATTCTGGCCAGAGGGAAGGAAAAAATATTGAACTTGAAATTCAGAGAGACTGAAGGGGTCTGAGGAGTTCTCACCTGCTTAGTTCTGTGTTGGGACTCTGTAGATAAGTTGTTATAGGTATAATGGGCCTGTGTGATCCCACAGAAGAGCACAGCCACCACACCTGGGGAGCAGAGCATCACATTAGACTCCTGGTCAGGAAAATGGAGACGAGCTACACCCCAGGACCGTAGGGAACTTAATGCAGTAACCCCAGAACCATTAAACATCTGCAAGCAGAAGGAGAGCCCCAGCTGCAATCGATACTGAGAGAATCAAAACTCAGTGGCCCCATCACCCCTGCAGATCTCCATCCCAGAGGCAGGGCTGTGCTGGAGCTTGCCTGTAAAGCCACATGCTTCAGCCAGCAGAAACGTGCTCCAGGACATCAAGAAGAACAAGCCGGTCTCCAGCAATGGGAACTCACGAAGTTTGGTGAACTTGGTGACGTGGCAGATGGTTAAGGACAATTTGGAGAGACACTGCAGGCTAACAGCATATCAAATCCAATTGTGTATCACAGCTACACAGTCTGCCCCTGAAAAGGCTATGGCACCATCCTTCATTAATTTAGAAAAAAAAAATTAAACATCTGAGTGAAATGCAGTGCAGCAAAAAAAAAAAAAGAAGCTGTTATGCAAGCACTTGGAAAAAGAAACAAATGAAAAGGATATTAATGCTGTCACAACTCCAGTAGCTGCTCCCATTGCAAAAGATCCACTGAATATCCCCAGGAAGATCCCAATGGACTTGAACATCGCTGTGACATCAAATGTGTGGCTGTTGTCACCCGCTGGCTGATACGCAACTATTGAGCTGGAAGAGGAGGGAAAGCACAAGAAAAAAACTGCTTAGTCTGGAGGGAGAGGCACCTCACGGTGCTACACGAGCCTTGCAAAGTGCTACAACTGCTGCAAACACAGAGCCTGAAGAACCAGGGAGACACAGCATACTGCAGTCCCCTGGGATCACAGCGTGCAGAAGCTGCACATGCTCCCTGTCCTGGGGAGTTTGGGATCAGCCACCCCACCTAGGCCTGGCTTTGCATTTACTCCTGGACATTAGAAAGCAGGAGACCAAAGCCCATGCCTCATGTGATGTGTCACTTATGGTGGTATTTGTGGGGTTTGGCACCAGCTCTCTCTAACGCCAGGCACTGTTGGGGCCACATAGCATTCAAGCGGGAAACCCGCATTTCTCCACTGAGGCGGCTGATCCCCTGGAGAACTGCAACTTCTCCTGTTCTGCCACAGTTAACATGCACTACATTTAGTTTGCACTGCTCCGAGTTCCAAAGTGCAATACCACAGGGTAGCAAAGGCAGGCAGTGCCATGCACAACAGCAACACCATCCTCTGCATCCACCAAACCTCAAAAGACCTTTGTGATGAGATAGCAAACACATCTGCAGTGCTGATCCCATCTCTCAATCTGCTCCCTCCTAAATCCTGATGAGCTGAGCCTGGCATCAGCCGTTGCACTGTTCTACCTAGAAAGGCTGAGATACAGGTGGGCCCTTATCCAGCTCCTAAATCCCATTTATCAACTCCTTACATCACTTTCCTTGATGTAAACTTGTCGAAAACATTAATTTCCTAGTTAGCAATCCCTTGGCTCACACTGTTAAAACTCCTGGATGCGAACTTTAAACATTTGCTGTTTAATCTGCTGAGAACAGACACTTAATGCCTTGCACACACATCCTGCAGCTCTCTCCCCCAACTACACACCAACATTTTTCTGCAACACAAATGACAAACCTCCGCTTTCCAAAACATCACAGGTAATTTCCCTTGCTAAACTTCCCTGCTTTTAATATATCTCATTTTTCTGCATTGCTGTCATGGGTTAGAACAGTTTGGAGTTTTAGTTAAGAAACAAAATTCCACCAGCCACGGAAGTGATGTTTTTTGCAAGGAGCTGTTGTAACTTCCTCCAGACCTGTCAGAACTGATCAATTGGCTAACTGAATATTGACAGCTCTGTTAAGCCACTTAAGAAACCGAACACGCCTCTGCAAAAAAGCACATTTAAAGAGAGATAAGCCCAGGAAGCTCTCTCTTGCTTCCGGCCCTTGCACAGGTAACTGGGCCTGGCCGCTTGGCCCGGCAGGGGCTGGGGCCAAGGCCCTGCTCCATCTCGGCCCAGCGGGGGCCGGGCCACAGGTGCGGCCACCGAAATGAACTTTACAGCAAGACCAGCTCTGGCCGCTGCCCAGCAGAGATCATGTGAGCAACAGAGACAGGTAAGTTCCAGCTGCAAACCCAGGCCTGGGTAAGATTAACCCTTTCTGCGCTGTAAGTTCCCCAGAAGAGATGAGACCTGCAAACATCAATCCTCTCCCAGGTCAGAGGAAAGGGAAAGGCCAAGGCACATGAATAGACAACGTGATAGTGACACCAAAGTCAGTGAAGAAGAAAGAGCTGAAGCCCAGAGAGAGGAGATAGAGGAGATGCTTTAAACCTAAAAGCTGAAATGCTTTTGTAAAGCTATGGTGATGGACTATGATACATCAGAGAACCCCTTGTAATTTCGTGATAAGCATGGGGG
>VZRQ01006986.1:101587-169061 GCA_013397975.1 Machaerirhynchus nigripectus
CTGTAAGTCGAGGGAAGGGACTTTCAAATGCCAGCAGAAAACCACCCTGGGTGGCTGTTGTGCAGTGACAGTGGAAGCCACGAGAAGACTCCTTCTTGTGGAGAAGCCCCAAAGCATGGGCAAAAGAGACTCCTCTCCCTAAGTGAACTGATGAAAGACTATTATAGAGGTGGTAAACTGACTGAAATAAGCCCAAATTTGTGTCTTTATGTTGTAAGTGGGAGGAGAGAGGAGGATGGGGGAAAGAGAAGTAAAAAGTGTGAACAAAACCACTACGCTAAATTGGTGTTTCCGCCCAGTTACAAACTAAACCCGCTACAAAATGCCTTTTACACTGCAAGCTGCAGATTTCCCTGTGATTTAATTCCTTTTCTCAATCCCATCTTATACTTCTCATTCACCAACATGCTCTTATTCTGGGTTTTCAGGTTTCATTTTTTTTAAAACCCAGACTGGTTTCATTTCCCCTCCATAACCAACTCTTTGGCTGTTGGCTTTGCATTTTAACCTCTTACAGTTCTCCTTCTGGTTTGGTTTTTTGTATTGCCAACAAGACATGATTGCCAGCTGCCTTTTATATCCCCTGTCCTTGCCCATGGGGCTCCCCATGGTGTTTAATCCCTGTGAATCCTCCCTTTGGAAGAAGCAGGTAGAGACCCTGCAGCTGCATTTACCCCTCTGCTCCCAAAATGCAGCCCTGGCACCTCACTGCCCACCAGCTTTCAGTTCTGGGTTCAATTCCTCTTCATCCTGCAACAAGTTCCTGCTGCCAAGCCACGCCAGGCCAAGACAGGAACAGAAAGCCACAGATCCTGCCCCTTAAGCACAGGAACAGACATTTGTCCGGGGCTGAAAGCAGACAGGAGAGGAGCCGTGGGGCCCATGGGGCACACAGACCCAGCAAAAGCCATCAAAGAGCCCAGCTCCTCATCCTCCCCTGCCTGCAGTGCTGAGGCAAAATAAAATAACTGTTGCCTGAACTCAGAGCTGCTGCCTTGGTGCAAATTACCCTGTTTTGGGGAGGGGGTGGACTGAGCTCAGCTTGTGGAGAGAGGAAAGCAGGAAATCAGAGCAACAGCTACAGAGCTGCACTGAAGCAGTGCAAGGGGCAAATCACCGTGTGCGGTGCCGTCACCCACACGTGCCGAGATCCACCACAAATTCCATTACTCTGAAGCCGAATCCACCCACTCCCACCCAGGACCTCCCAGCACAGGCTGGAAGACCCCATCCCCTCCTCACTCATGATCACTTCTGAAACACAATCTGGCTGTGCAGCGTTTCCTCTTGCACCAGCAGTGACACATCCAGCAAAAAAGCCAGAGTGAGCAATACAAAGAGTTCCAGAAACCTCAACAGAAACACTCAGTTTGGTAAATACAACACACAGCTCACAGTGTGTTACTTGCTGCCTCCAGTGAAACCCACACAACCAGCACGCTGGAGTGACAAGTAGTCCAGAAATATTTTCTCCATTAGTCTTAGCTATATGTTAAGCTGTCATCATTGCAGGATTATATAGTCCCGAACAAATTCCCATGACGACAACACAGTGAAAACGCAGATAAAATATGTCCTGCATGCAGAGGACATAAAATATTAAAGAATATAAAACGTTCTTTAGAAAGGCAGCAAGTTTCCCGTGTGTTCAGTCAAGGGCATCAACTCCAGCTGTAAGAACATTAACTCCTCAAAGTAGGGAGAGAAAGGAAACAGCTGCTTCACCAGCTATTTCCACCTAAACAAAAGCAGGTATTTATGAATGGGAAGCAATGCAGTTAGGAGCATCAGCAAGGGATTTCAGTGGGATCCTGTGGCTGAAAAGCAGACGTGGAGCTTTTCCTGTTTCAGAAGTACATAAAATCTTTCCTATGGATGGGTCAACTGACCACAAAAGCAAAACAAAACTATCCATCATGCAGGGAGAAGTTGTAAGGGCAATCCGTAATCCCAAGCAGTGGTAAGCAATGAGGACATGCATCAGAATGTCACTACAGCTTTTTGGGACACTTAAGATGCTCTTGCAAACACTCATGTTCCTATTTTACAGGGGCAAGGCCGAGTGGCTCCCTCCAACCCCTGACATGTAACATACATAACAACTCTAAATAAAAACAAAAGACACTTACGAAGACAGCACTATGGCAACGGCATCATTGAGGACGCTTTCGCCAAAGAGAAGGGCATACAGCTCAACATCGACCTGGAGTTCATGGAATATGGCAAGGACAGTCACTGACAAATAGAAAAATAGAGAGACATTCAAAAAGGTGCTGTTATTTTGATGCAATCAAAGACAAAACGTCCTTTTCAGAAAGCTGCCTTCCTGCACATCTGTGCCACTGCTGCGATGGTGCCAGCTGCCCCCTGTGCTCCCTTTGATAGTCTTCCTTCTACTCTTTCAGATTTGGATTTGATTCATCATTTCCCTCCTGCTTTTACTAAAATGCATCCTGACCTATTGAATCTTTTGCAGGCAGACATAAACAAACTCTGCTCTGATCTTCCAAGGGTCTGAGCTCATGGGCTGGGCCACACTACAAGGCTGGCATGAGCCACCCAGCTGTTCGGATGCCGCTAGCTTGGAGCATCAGGGAGAGCCTTCCTCCACCTGCAGAAGGCCAGAAGGATCAGGCTTGTCCAGGATGAGGACTGCCTTTACTTTCTATTCCTGGTATTCTGAGAGAAATCCTTGGATTCAACACATTCTAAGTGCCAGCACAGACACGTAACATTTCAGACGTGACTGGAAATAGCCAGGCATCAGCTCAAACCCTGTGTGGGTGTTTCTGTGATTTACAGCCACATGGCAGCGATCAGAGTTCCCTCAAGCTCTTCTGTGATCCAGCAGCTCCAAGAAGATAATGGAAAGCAGCAGGTTTTCCATATCAGCCTCACGGGAACATCGCAACATCCAAAGCAAGCAAGATGTACCACATGGTGCATCGGGCACAGCTCAGGCTGAGGGCTGAGCCAATTCCAATCAGCTCCAGGGAAAGTCTTTTTGAACAGCACTCAGGGCATACCGAGGGGGTTTAACCCATTTATGCACAGGGAACTATACCATTTCTACCTGTGAAATCTTCTTGTTCCTATTTCAAGACCAAAGAAGGGACATGACACCGACAGCTCATCTGCAGCATTTCTAAGCATTAGAAGATTTTCAGCCCTGCTCAGCTAAGGGCAGGAGCAAAGAGAGGTCTTTTTGGGGTCCTGTGTTTTTACATGAAGTGAGAGCATGCAAGTAAACAGCTACCACATGCAAGCTATCATGAACTAAGTTCAATTTAGTTGGACAAGGCATGTTTTTCATAGTTTTGATTTATAAAGTGCATCAGTAAACCAAGATGTCACTAACGTCCCCAGTACTGCTCATTAAGGTGTCTCATTAATCTAATTTCAATTAGATTAGCTCCTGCCAAAATCCAACCAAACTGGAAGCAGGAGAAAATAGCCAAACTAACTAAAACTATCAACTGAACCCTCCCCACGTTATACATCTTGTTCTGCAACAGCTGCTGGCACAGGGTGGCAGAGACACAATGCCAAACCCCAACAAATTCAAGACAGAGGCTGCCTAGGACTTCACTGCAAACAAGGATTCAGGAAAGCAGAGGTTTGGAAGCTGTATTACACATAACTGAAGAAAATTAAAAGGCACAGAGACAAATCTGACCTCTAAGAATGTCATAAATAAATTAAGCTCCAAAATTCAGAAGGAGGGAACTTGCAGGGGTTTCAGACTTTCTTCCCCTCTGCCCCACAACTCAAACCAGACCAAAATGTAGGGAAAGCATGTAACATACCTGGGTCAGTGGCTGACACGATGGCCCCAAACAGGAGGCAGTCAGTGAAGTAGAAATCTCCCCCGAGCTGCCCAGTGACTTTCATCAGCGCCACGCAGCCGTACACGACGGAGCTGGAGACCAGAAGAGGCAGTTACACATCTCTGCGATGCATTAAAACAACATTCATATCAGCTTCATTTCCCTGAATTTACCAGATTAAAGCTATCCAAATGCCAGAACACCAAAGAACTCTATGGGATGGGCTGAGCCGAGCCTGGTGACACCCCAGGGCCATGAACCACACACACCAAAGCACTCTCTGAACCAGAGCACAAAGATGGAGCCAGCAGGGAACTGGGACCAGAACTCCTCCAGGAGCACAACATGGCTAAAGAAAAGCAGCAGCCAGGCTTATGGGGTCACACAATCACTTTGCAGTGCTGCACATTAACACAGTTCAGTGAGGTGACCTTGAACTGACTCTGAAATGGCCAAAACTTTCAGCGAGGAGCAGATAATGCAGATGCTGAGTTTGCTTGAGTTCACTGGACTCCACTGGAAAACACCCTATGCCAGCCTGTATGCTACTATCCAGAGTGGAATCATCCAGCTGCCTCTGCACAGAGGGATAAATAATGTGAAAAACATCTGTGCTCACTAGCCTTTATGATCCTGCCCTCTACTCAAGTTTATGAGGGCTTATGCTTCCACTAATTTGAAGTTGCTGATTTTTCAAGACAATCTTCAGAGAAGTGTGAATCTTTTCTTGCCATGAGTAACTATTCTCATGGGATGCTGAGGGAGCACTTTGCAATTAGACAGCAACCACCATGTTCATGCAGCAGAAGTTTGGACAGTAAACAGTATTATTTGCTGCTGCTGAGCAGCAATAGCAAAGCCTGTGTGACCTTTCAGGGCTGGGATTAGAAGCTTCAGCTCCAGGCTCAGAGCACTTCTCCCAGTCACAGCTCAAAACCCTGTGGAAGAACCAGACCAGCTCCATCTACTCACCCAATCACCAGGCAGGAAATGGCAGTGCCAAGGAAAGCATATGCCAGGATGGATCCCAAGTTTCTGAAGAAGTGCCTCTAGCAGGAGAAAAAAAACTAAAACTGAATTATATTTTGCTAACAATGTATTTCAAGCCCACACAGGCACCCATACAGTGTCCACAGCAACCTGGACCCAGCTCAGACACCACTGGAGCTGGACAGGCCCAGGGTGCCCAGCACAGCACAGTGCCAGACCAGCAGTTAATGCAGCATTAATAAATGAATGAATGTACCATTTTCTCATACCTGTGCATTTAATAAGGTGCTATTCCAAGTCCTGGGAACTGATTTCCTAACCCAGCAGCATTCCTCCTTCCTTCTCCCGCAAGCTAAACTGCATCATTCTCCTCTCCTTCCAAGTCAGCATTTCAGAGAGCTGCTGCTTTCTAAAACCTTCCCACACTCCCATGTGCTTGGAAAGCTGGGATGGCTGAAATGGCCTGGCTGACCTCAAAAATCCCTGCTGGAAATGGTTGAAGTCACTGACCCTTCCTGGGGCAGACGGCCAGACGAGAATGATGGGGGCACTCTCAGCTCTGCTTCCCACAATCCCACATTTGCCGAGGAAAACCATACCCACCCCCGCAGCCTCAGCCTGCTGAGCAAGCATTAAAGCACTCGCAAGTATTAAATATTCTCTGGAGGCAGAGGAACTAAAAACATCGGCACTGTAAAGGCACGTACCCTTTTCAAGCTGTAGCCTGCATAAAATATAATGGGAGGAAGCAAAATGTTGAAGAATACTTCAGGATCAAAAGTCACCTGTTAAGAAAGACAAAAAAAAAACCCATTAAAATGATTTGTTAGAACTTTGCAAGACAAAACACAAGTAAGAAAGTAATATATGGAGAAAGCCCTGTATCACCACCACATGAATCCTGTTGGGGCAACGCTGAGGATGTGCCTGGGATCTTCTGGAGACAAATCCCAGAGTCTAAACAGCTTAAATTAAGATAAGCTAAAACTAGAGTTTCATTACATTGTGTTCAACACATAAATTACTGCTCATCACAATCACAAGTTAAAAAACCAAAATAAAAACACTTAATCCAGCAGATCCAGGACCCGATCCCATGGAGGGAATGGGAAGCACTGCTCACCTATCCATCACTGCCTCCCTTACCTTTCTCAGCATCTCATTATCCTGGACGTTGTTGAGCTCCTGGGCGCTGATTTCCCCCTTCAGGGTGTACTCATAGTACTTCCCACTGACATTCACAAGCAACGTGGCAGGGCTGGTCTGCACTTGGCAGCTCAGGGTCACATTGTTGACATCGCTGGGGACGTGGATGCCATAGCGCAGGACCACACCGACCAGGACACCTGGGGAGGGACACGGGTCTGTGAGACAAGCCACGGCAACCTCCCAGAATGATCCCTCTGAGCACGGATGCAGCACCAGGATCCTGACCCTCTGCTCAGCTGCTGAGCACAACCACCAATCCAGTGATTGCCCGTGTGAATTGAACCATCCTCATCCCCTGTGAGCCAGGTGAATACTCCGTGCTCATGGGGAGTTTCTTCTAACACACCCACGGACAAGACCTGAAGGATTTGAACTACCTCGCAATCAGTCGGACCCTCACTCCAGTGCAGCAAACAGCCAACACTGAGGGCACGCTAGGTTTTTTAGGGTGAACATCTCACACTGCTGGGCCAAGTGCTGCCAACACATGCCCGAACTGTGCCCTTTGCACCTTGAAACCTGACATTGATACATTAAACTCTTCATTTTGGCAGGGATTAATGATACTCAGCAACCACCCTGAACACTCTGAGGCTGGCAAGTATCCTTCCTAAGGTGCTGCAGCACTATACAGCCCCCTCCCAGCCCTCTCTGTTTTTATAAAACCTAATTTTAAATATAAATATATAAACATAAAAAACAGTTTACCAATCCAGGCTGACCACCCAGATCTACTCCTTGCCCCTGCAAACTTCAGCCCCGCACCACAAGCAGCAGACCCAGGGCAGCCCCATGAGGCAACTCTGCCTCCAGCTCAGCTCAAAAGTAGGTGCATTTTGACGTTAATTTGCAAGTCAGCAATTTATAAGGCATTTTTCTTTTGTTGTCTGAGGTCTCAAATCCAGATTCAAGTGTGTTGAGTGCTTTCCTGGCAGAGTGTTTTGACATCTGCAGGCTGGGGAAGAGGGGTGTCCCACAAGACACCTTTCACGTAGCCTTCAGCACAAAAGGGTTTGGAAATTCCTTGATTAAGGCGGCCCCGAGCTGCCACAGAAATCCTGGATCTTAACCCCATCTCTGAACCACACATTTATGAAAAGCTTTCAGACACGTGGGAACTAAACACAGACCGCAAAGCTCTGAAGTCTTCTCCATTTGCCTCCCAGGACACTCCTGCTTCCTTACTGCTGCCTTAATTAAGACCTTGCTCTGTGCTTTCTTACAGGCAGTGCACAACCCCACAACCCCAACCGATGGGAACACCCAACTCTTCCTGTGCCACCACCTCTTGGGGAGCAGAGCCTGGGCAGGACACTGTGCGGCCCCAGCTCATCCAGCATCTCCTGCAGCCAGTTCCTGATCTGCCACCCACTTTCTGACTTCTCCTCCCTTGGCCACAGTTTTTCCAGGACAAGATTCGCTATTTTTCCTGATGGCCAGGAGAAAAGCCCCCACCTCCCATCCCAGGGGGTGCTACACACAGCAGGACCACCAGAGCACACACCCAGCCCATGAGCAGAGGCAGAGGAGGTGACTGCACAGAGTCACCACTGCCGACCCACCACACCTCAGCTCAGGAACTGGACAGACCCAAAACCCCAGTCTAATACAGCACTTTGCAGCACAGGTGAGATAAAAGAATACCGATGCTTTCAAGCCATGCACCATCAATCAGCTGCTCACCACTTTGGGCTTTATCCAGCCCTGAATCACCCCAACAGTCACAGAACAGTTCCGTCTGGGCACAGCCAGGCACAATCAGCTCCAGCAAAGAGAGTTCAGGACATGTCACAGTCTGCAGAGCAGCTGAGAGCTGCTTTTACACCACCATCACTTAGAGGGGACACCAAAAGGAATTCTTTAGTTTACTTTTCTGCCAGCCTCTGCTCCTGTGATCTTCCAGTGCTCCAAAAATAAAAGTATAGAATGAAAGCAAGTATGTCAAGCACATCAAGATGCCACAGCATGTATTTACATGAACGTGTGGCAGTGGCTGCATAGCACCACAGCAGTGGGACAAAACATCTCATTTTCCTTTCACCCAGAAAGAGGTGAAAGAGGTACCACGGGAAACAACCAAAACCCTTCACTGGGATAAAAAGAGTTTCAAAGGGTTATTTACATCTGCTTATGGCTATTAAGGTGCACCACACTTTGCAGCCCTGCAAAACTACCTGGGGTGACTTCTAAAAAGTTTCTTCTTAAAAACAAAGTTGATTTCAGAGGTTCATGCAGGAATCAGAAACCAGCAGCTGCCTGCCCTTGCTCAGACGGAAGGAAACCCACCCAGCAACCCCTTTAACACCCAGGCTCAGCACTGTGAGATGAGAGGCCCCACAGGAGGAAGGAGGGACAGACACAAGGAGTCACTGCTGTGAATTTAGAAGGGATCCTGACTCACCCGCCTCTTCACTCTTAACCCCTGTCCCAAAGCAGTGCTACATCCGATAGCACCCCTGCTCCTCCACCATCTCCTTATCCGGGCAGCTTTTCCTGGCCCTGCCTGCCAGCCATGCTCCAGACAGGGCCAAATTCCCACTCTGGCCAGGGATGGGGTATGGGAAAAGGGACAGATAAACCTTCAATATCTGCCAAGGACCCCTGTTTGGGAGTTCCAAACTCAGACATTTTCTATTGCAGTAATAGGCTACCTTGGAGGTTGCCAGAGCTCCTCAGACCAGGTAGGGAAAGACACCCCCATGCAAATACACAAATGCACAAATTGCTCCTGAGCACTGAGTGTGACCCTGCCAGTGACCCCCAACACAAAGACACTGTCATAGTTACCTGCAGGGAAAGCATCCTGCTGCTCTGCTGGAAACCAATTATTCCACCAACATTAAATGGCCCCATCAGCAGCCCCTCTACCCCACAGTGGATCTGATCAACCTTCCCCACCCAACAATGCTCACTAGAAGCACTTGGGACAAATCTGACAAGGTTTTCCAGATACCAAGTCCAGTCCTGAGCTCAGGCTCCCTGGACCAAGCCCAGGGGACAGTGTAGGTGCTCCTGATTCCAACAGGCTCTTAGGAAATAGTTCAGACTCTCCTGGCACTCACAGAGCTGCCCCAGTAGCAACCTGTGAGCCAGTATCGACATGCTTTTGCAGCCAGAAATTTTACAAAACTGAGCCCTGGGAGGGAGCTGAGCTGAGCAGAGGGAACCCAACACCAGAGAAGCTGCCAGCCAAAAGCTGCAAGGAGTTAAGAAGCTGAAGGCAAAGCTGGCAAATTAATTGAGTACTTTTATGCAAAGTGCAAGAGATTATTTTCATTGCATTTCTCCTGACTTCATTAAAAAGAACAAAAGCCCATGGGCTTTTTTTTAAGATGCTGTTGAACATTTCCGAGGTAATGTTTTAAATGAAGACTAATATATTACCAAACCCAGCACTTTACAACAATGGAAGCAGACAGGATCCCCAGGCGAGCATTAATCTGGACACCAAAAGGAAAGAAAAATGTAGCAACTGAAGACATCCTGACAACAAACAGTTAAGACACACACAATCCAGGGACCAAGTGGGAACAAGTACAAGGAAACTAAACTTCTAGAGAAGCTCCTGCACATCCACCATCAGACTCTGAGAAGAACTGAAACAAAATTGTTAAATTAATTATCCTAAATGCTGAGTACCTCAGATGTGGGAACCTCATTTTAAACACTGGAATGAAGCTTAAGGGCTACTAAGCACCTACTGTCTATCAGTGTGAAATTACTCTAGCCAGTGTCCAGCTCTTGAACATCAGCTCTGAGCTGACAGTGTGATGTGCAAGACAGAAACCCACCTGGAGCAAGAGCTTCTAACTTCCAGTAAAAACAAAGACAACAAGGAAACGGATGTGTTTTGCCAAAAGAAATATATGCAAAAGTCTTGACTTAGTTGTTGGGTTTTTTAAACAGAGAAAGACAAGCTTTTGCAAATTGCTTCTCTTGCTCAGATTTCAGGGTCTGTTTTTCAGCCCTTCCACATTTTCAGTAAACTTCCTTGGGGCTAAAAGCACCGCAGGGAGCCAGGGACAGTGATACCTGCTTTCTTCCCTGCAGATTTTAAGTTGCCACTGTAAAACAACAGCATCTCACCACTCCTTGGGAATTACACATCCCTTTTCCTATGGCAGCTGCCACTATCTGAGAAACAAATGCCAAAAGCCTTGATACCAGGGAAAACTTGGGATTTTCTGCATGGTCAGACAGGTGACATTACTGATTTCCCCAGCAATTCTCTAAACACAGTCTGAAGAAGAGCAGACAGAAAAGGTGCATTTTATGGATGGGCAGGAGACTGAAATGACTGAGGTTGTGCTCTGAGAATAAAGTGAGCACTCAGGTAGGTCAGGGAGAGAGAAGAATCAAGAGGAAGAAAGCTCCAGGAGAAGAAGAACAAGGTTAAAGGCAAGTGTGAAAGCACAAAAATAACAGAAAGTCGCATGTCGGGAGCTCTGGGGCAGCAGGAGGGAGAAGACCTTCCATGCTGGAAGCATGTCCTCCCACAGCACAGATCCTGTCCCAGGAGGTGACCATCCCTGCCCTGGGCAGGAGGCCAGAAATGTCTGAACCCCCCTGAGTGGTGGCTGGAAGGAATCTGAAAATTCAGAGCAGTATTTTGTGCCCCTGAAAAAACAGACCAGTATTTCGTGCCTCTGGGCTGACGCAACTGTCTCCACCCCTTCATTTAGAAGGACAGTTCCAATTAACTGAAACTTGGGATCACAAAAGCCAGTGGCGCATACAGGTCAAGTCACAGCCGATCAAAGATCAAAGCTTTCTGCTGGGTGGGGGATTCAGCCACGTCTTATTCTGTGTGGTCACACATCACCCCCAGACAGCAAGGGCCGCACAGAGGACAGACACTAACTATAGCACGCAGCAGGAGATGCCTTCTCAATCCTAAATTCAACAAATCTTCCCTAGATACGGATCCACGGCCATGTTAATCACTTCCCCAGCACAACTCTTAGTCCTACTTTGGTTGAACTCAGAGTCATGCCAGATAACCCAGGGAGAGCCATCTATGGCCCCTCCATACTGTGGTTCAGGCCACTTCAGGAGGCCATGTCACCTCAGTAAATCACAGGCCACCACTAATACCCAGACGTCTACAGCCCCACTCCACTGACCCACAGCGTTGCTCCGCTTCCTGTGGGAATACACCTGCGGCTCCTCTCCAAGAGGTCCTGTCACAGCGGGAGGAGGAACTCTAAAGGGAGGAGCTTGAGCACCCAGGTCCCCAGGAAGAAGGATGGAAGGCTGCTGGCTCTGCAAGTCCCTGAGCATGGCAAAGGGTGGGAGAATTCCCCAAATGGCCTCTCCACTCTTCTTGAACAGCTTCTGGAAATTTGGATGCTCTAAACACAGGGTGGAAACACAGACTCTGGCCCCAGCATGTGGGATCACAGAATCACAGATTGATTTGGGTCAGAAAGGGACCTTGATGACCATCCAGTTCCAACCCACCTGCCGTGGGCAGGGACACCTTCCACTAGACCAGGTTGCTCAGAGCCCCATCCAGCCTGGGATGCAGGGCTCCTGACCTGTGCTAAGTCTCTGACCAGTGAAACGACTGGTCTGTGCTGCTCCAAGTCCCACTCTCAACCCTGGAGCAGGTAGGTGGGACTTACCGGCTCCAGCGCTCGCCAGTGCTCGGTGACATGGTAGCCCATGACCCCACCAGCTTCACCCCGATGAGGCTGTCTGGAAAAACCCAACCAGTTCCTCACTGCCAGAGATCTGGGAGTATCTCTGCCCTCGAGAGCCCTCCATATCTAGGGTTTGGAAAACAACCAACCCTCCCTCCAACAACACCCAGATAAGGCTCGGCACAGGACACACCAGGACAGGGCTGTCCCGGTGCCACAGCAGCGTCCAGCTACACCCACGAGGGGATATGTCGTGTCCCTCCGCACCCCTTTGCCCACCAAACAAGCTCTGCCGCAGCCCCTCGGCCACGGGCCACCAGGCACTGATCGAAAGAACGGTGCGCTGCTGGTCCCCGCTGGTGCTGCCATGGGAGTGGGCAGTCGGGCAACCACCCAGCCCCACAGCTGGCGCAGCGCACAGCCGGGACTGGTCGGAATGGGGCTCCCAGTGTTTGGGGCAGGTCCCGCACGGTTCTCCCAGGGAACGGGTGCGCGGGGCGGGGGATGCACGCGTGGGGCACGGCGCCGCTCACCGTAGATCATGGCCAGCCCGGTCTCGTGGAGGAAGCGAGCGCGGCGGTGCTTGAAGAGCCAGATGGTGAGGATGGTGAGGGTGAGCAGCAGGATGAAGACGAGCAGGTTGGCGCTGTCCTGACGGTGACTCTCCTCCGCCGCCTTCTCGGACACGATCTCCTCCTCCAGCGCTCCGGGAGGCGCCGCCGCCACCTCGGCGCCCGCCGCCCCCCNGGGGCGGGCCGGCAGCGACGGAGCGGGGAAAGGGGGGACGGGGGGCGGGGGCAGGGTACAAGGGCGGCCTTGGGGAGCTCGTAAGGCGAGGTTTGCGAGGGAAAGGCGTGCCTGGGGCTGCCAGGAGGGCTGCGATGAGCCCTGGGGAGGCTGGGACGAGTCCTAGGGAATGGGATGCGGGGAACGAAGAAGTGTGCAAGAAGGGGGAAGGTGATCAGAGTTCAAGGGGGTTTGCAAGAGGAAAAAGAAATCCCCAGACAGATTTCATGCAAGGTAGTTTAGCGCGGCCATGCACAGCAGCGGGTGTTGTTTGTGCGCGGGGTGCTTTAGAGGGATGTCCTGCAAGACACACCCCGGCCCGGGCTCATGGGGACACGGGGTCCAGGGGGATCCTGGAGGGTGGTCCTGCCTTCACACCGTGCCAAGACATGTGGATGGTGCCAAGAGCTGCCGTCACCCTCGAAGTGGGATCAGGGTACACTTCCCACCTTGTTTACCAAGAAATAGGGGGGATGCGTGGAGCCGGTGGGGCAAGGGCTGCAATAAATGCCAATGATCAACGTGTAGGAAACGCCCTCAAAGAATTGCCTTTGTGCCTTGGGGGCATGGAAGACCCAGGATGCTTGGCTGTGTGCCCTGGTGTTTCTTTGCTTTGCCCCAAGCCTGGCTCGGCCAGGGCGTCCCTCTTGCACGTGCTGTGTGCATCCCTTTACCCCGTTTTTTCTTGCACCGGTTTCTCAAACTTTGGGGTTAAACGCGTGGAAAGCGGGAATTAACTCGGGCACCATCGGCCCTACGCTCTGCTTTCGGCTGGAAGGGATCTGGCCTAGCCCGGTGGAGGGAATGGGCCTGTTCGGAGGGTCGATGGCCCCCTTCTCCCTCAGCCGCCCCCCAGGACCATCCCCGGCTCCCGGGGTGCACTCACCCCCTCGCATTTTACCAATGGCCCCGCGTGGGAAAGCGGCGGGGCGCCCCGCCCCCTGCCGCTAAAGCCACGCCTCCTTTGCACACCCTGAACTGCTCGGGTGCGGCCTGGCCCCGCCCCCCCGGTGACGCCATCATCGCGCGCCCTGGCGGCGGCGGGCGGCTATGGCGGCGGGGTCGGTGTGGAAGGGGCTGGTGGGACTCGGCCTGTTCGCCCTGGCACACGCGGCCTTCTCGGCGGCGCAGCGTGAGTCACTGCCGGGGCTGTGGGCCGGGGCGCCCCGGGGCAGCGGCACCCCCGCACGGCTGCCGGGGAGCTCCCGGGGCGGGGGCCGGGCCGGGCCGGCATCATCATCGTCCTCAGCCGCGAGCCCGTCGGCGGCGGCGGCCCTGTCCTTGCGGGCTGGGCTGCGGGGAGAGCGGAGGTTCCGGGAAAAGCGCGGGGCTCGCCCCGTGCGGGCGCCGCAGCAGCCGGGAAGGGAGGGAGAAAGGAAGGGTGGGAAGAGGGAGCTGCCGCCCCCTGGGTCGCGGCTTCAGCCTGGCTTCTCTCATTCCGCTGCCTCCCGTCCCCACGGCTTGCCTTCCTCACGGCTGCTTGGGGTAGGGCCAGCCGTGCTCCGGAGCAGCGGAGCCTCACAGCACCAGGGGCGGCCCAGCTGCCCGGGGAGGGTCAGGGCTGACACGTTTCTCGTAGCTACAGCCGTTTCTCTGGAGGTTTTGTGTTGCCGGGCTGTTTATTTGCATATCCAGAGTGTTTGATGCGTGTGTGTGTTTCTGTTTTGTAGATCGCTCTTACATGAGGTTGACAGAAAAGGAAGATGAAACGTTGCCCATAGATGTAAGTTTTCTCAGTGTTTGAAAGGTGTAACTGTGGGGTGGTTTAGTCTCTCAATTGCTTCCTTTTAATGTGCTAGGCAAGCATAAAGGGTAAAGTAGTTTTTAACCTGCACTTTCATCAGAGCTCCCACTGCTTCCACCTCCCTCTTCTTTGGAAATACCCTGGAGCATCTTGTCCAGGATTCCCTGAATGTAGCTCAGAAAGCTTTTGCACCCATCACATCCTTTGCAGCATAAACATCCTGCACCTTCTGGCTCTCGTTGGTAGACACGTGTTTATGCAGTGTGATTGTGTGCCTGTTTAATCCCAGCACAACATGCTTCAGGAAGGGGGATTTTATTTACATTATTTGCTTGCTTTTTGGATTTCCACCTCAGTTATCTGTTCCTTTTCTCCTTAATCAGAAGGGCAGGGAGATCAGGTTCCAGGAGAGCCAGGCATGGCACCTGGCCCGGGGCTCCACGGTGTGTTCCGGGCAGGAGTTTGGATCCTGGAGTGCACAGAAACACAGTGTTTGGTCTCAGGCTCTTGCTGAGGAGCTGTGTGAGTCGATTCAGTTGGTGCAACCCAGACCTGTGCTGGGGCAGTTGGAGCTCTGCCTGAGTTTTGCTGTGCAAATAGGAGGGATTTTTAATTCTCCTGTTCCTCAGTTTCCCCACTGCTGGATTGCCCGCTTCTATTTGCTGTCACTGGATGAAAAGAACAAGAGACACTGTGTGAAAGCTGAGATTTTTTGGTAAACATGCAGAACACTTGGTGATGTGTGTGTTGCACTGTGCTCCTTCTGTTGCAGATAGTCCTGCAGACTCTGCTGGCCTTCGCAGTCACCTGCTATGGTATAGCACATATTGCAGGAGAGTTTAAAGACATGGATGCCACTTCAGAACTCAAAAATAAGTATGTTTTATTTCTTCTTTTTGTACGCACCGGTATCTGCTTCTCTGTACTCGTCTAAAGATGAGTGACTTAAGCGTGAACTGCACCCTGAAGTCACTCATCTTTAGCTCAGTCCTTCAATGCATATTGTAGGCAGTGACCTGAGGGGAACAGCCACACTTGAGAAAGCCAGCAGTGTCTTGAATTTTAGGGGGAGTTAGACAACAGGCAGAAATTAAATAAACTTCTTGCTTTTCATCATCCGAAATGCTGCTGTGCAGAGTTGGTAGAGGAATGAAATGTGCTCGTGGGAAGTAGAGCTCAGGAATCTCCACCTGTTGCCGTGACATGATCTCAGACTACAGGGCCTGGCTCACACTCTGCTTGTGTTTGCTTCCTCATGAGAGCCTGAGTCACTTGAATCTCACACAGTATATTCAAGGCAGGACATGTGAAAGACTTTAAGAAAATAAGGGATTTTGGATCAAGGTTTTGAAGAGGATAGTTGGTTAGAGCATGCCAAGATCATAGGTTCAACCGCTGTATGAGCCGTTCACTTCAGAGCTGGACTCAGTGATCCTTGTGGGTCCCTTCCAACTCAGAATATTCTGTGATTCTAATAGGAAATTGGATGGGCAGACGTTGCCTCTCTGGCCATTTCAAAAACCACAGGGGAGTATGGAAAGTGAAAAAGTTGACATAATTGTATTTCAGAGTGTTCACCTAAAGCCTTTAGCTTGAGGCACCCAGGGGGATGGAAAGCTGAACAAGGTGTCATCAAGGTGTTAACACAAGTGACAGCTGAACTAAGGCTGGCACATGGTGTGTCTGCAGGCAGCATCCAAAGGCTGCCCCTGAGCTCAAGGAAGGAAGGGGAAGTTTGTGATGTGGACATCTTGTCTTTTTCACAACTGGCTGTGTATTTCCTCAGTGTTTTAGTTTAGGAAACTTAAAAGCAAGCAAGAGTTTTGGATTGAAAACTTGTATTTCTGTGTCTAAAGTCAGTATGCCCCAGACTGTTCTAAACTCCCTGCTCTGAGAGAGTATTAACCTTGGCTTTTTACATTTATTTTGAAGGACATTTGACACATTAAGGAACCATCCATCTTTTTACGTATTTAATCATCGTGGTAGAGTATTGTTCCAGTCCCCAGACACAGTGAATTCTTCTTCAAACCAAGATGCTTTGTCATCCAGCTCGGCACTGAAATTTCGAAAACTTGAACCTCTGCGCCGCTAAGACTTTTACAGATGATACCAATAACCAGGACACTGAGATGTAATATTCAAGTCGGGGATGTAAACACTTTTTTAATTTCTGGAGCAGTATTTATATTGATCTTCCAGACTTTATAAAGTATATATATATATATATNGTGGATTGGCAATGCAGTGTGAATTCTACAGTTATGCTGTGAAACACATCTTCAAAGTTTCAGATATTAAAATGAGTTGCAGCTGACTTAACTTCAGTTAAAACAAAAAGCAAGCTAGTTTTTCCTGCAATTAATGTTCTTTGACAGGAGGGAATGTTGGAGTGTATTTATTTTCTCAGTTTGCTTGCACTACAGTCTATGGACACCCTCAGAAATGCTGTGTGCACTGCATCACTGAGCAGCAGGAAAAGGGGCAGCATCTGATCCTAGAATGCCTGTGGAACACCAGCATGGTGTGGCAGGGGAAGTCAAAAGATTGTTTTCATTTTCATTTTTTTACAGTGCTGAAAAACAGCTGTGTGAAGGGTTATTCTTTTTTTCCTGGTTTTTCATTACCACATTATTTCCTCGTTGCCCTCCTTCGTTTCATGTAAGTTGCCCCAGGTTGCCTGGGCTGTGGCTGTGCATTGGTGCTTGCATGGGGGAGGCAGCTCACGTAGATAATCTGCCACACCCTGTGTTCACCCCCTGGGTCCGTGTTCTCCGGCTGTGAACCAGGCGATGTTGAACGTTGTGAACAGGCTGAACGTGGTGTTGGCACCAGGTACAACCTCCAAGTCATCTGCATATTTAAGTATCAGTAAGAACTGTCCCCTCTGTCAGTGATCCGAGGGTAGGGTCCAGCGGCTTGCACTGTTTGCTGGCACTAATCCAGGACAACTACCCCTTTTCTGCCAACAGAGCCTTTCACCTTGATTTTTTCCAGCTGAGCCCTTCATTGATTTAAGATTACTGTCTTGATTTCATGTATTAGAACTGATCATACTGTCCTTAACTCTTAGTTATGTCTAAATTCTCTAATCTCCCCTCAGGGGCTGAATCAATGCTAAAATCTCTCTTGGTCTGGCATTTCACTTCCCTGATGCAGCAAAGGGAAGGGTAGGTTGAGATACTGATGGGGCCAGCGAGAATTTTGCCTGGTTTGAGGATGTTTCAATGGCACAGTGGAAACTCAGCCTTTTGTCCTGGCATCTGTTGAGTTGTATTTGGGTTTTTTTTTAAACTGTTAAGAACTGTCAAAGGCAAAAAGCTTTGCAAAAATACTGTGTAAACCGAAGCTTTTTTCCCCAGCTCTGCCCGTCCTATGGAATGGGTGCCCCAGTGCTCGAGCAATATCCGTGGCTGCTGCTCTACAATCACTCTTAAGCATCTGGGCTTGATTAGAAAGGGTTACTCTGCCAGCTAAAGTATCTAAGATGCAGGATTAGTTCCTAAAGTGTTCTGGTTCCCCTCTTGCTGGTGTCACAAATCAGCTCCTGCCAGCACCAAAGGCCTCGGAAATAGTATTGGGTCATCTCTCCATTGCGGACAGAGCTGTTCCCTTGGAGAATAGGGCTGCTGTGCAGCAGCTGCTGCACAGAGGGGAGGCTGAACATGGGCCAGGTGACCTTGTGGGATAGAGGAAAGACAGAATTAGCAGAGGGAGGGAGAAGCACAGCAGGAGCTCAAGTAACCATTGTAGCAGATGGGTCCTGCAGCCATGGTTGCACTGAGCCCTTTGCAGAGGGCTTAGAGCAGAGCTGCTCACATGGAATGTCTGAGAAGCCCCATTTGTGCTGATGGAAGTCTACAGGGACCTGCCTGAGGCAGCAGATGCTGCTGTGGGACAGGGAGGTGGAAAATGTCACCTGCTGCTTGGAGCAGGTCCTGCTGGGAGCACCCTGTGGCTGTGTCAGAGCCCTTCTCATGAGGAGTAGCCTCACTCTGCAGCAGCAACGGTTCTATCACAAATCTGTACAAATTATTTTTTCTTATTGATCTCACAATGTCAAATAAAAATTGATATCCATAAAGTGTTGTTTGTTTATGTCTGACCATCCTGGAGCCTACTGCAGCAAATCCCTGGTCAGTGACTATTTAAAAGTGACTGCCCAGCACTGACATGAAGAGATTGCCTTAGTTATGGCAGCTCTGTGTGAAAATGCTGTCTGGCCTGGTGTTCATTACTGGGAGGTAGGATCAGTAGGGGGGTCAAAATAGCTGCAAGTATCTGAGTAAAACATTTAGGAGGGAAGTATTACCAGCCTGGAGATCTGCTTGCCTTTGAGGGCCCTTGCCATCCTCTCTGGCAGAGCTGACATATTTTCTGTCTTCAATTTAACCACAGTAAAGGCTCTTCTACCATGTGCTAATCCCCTGCCAGCCCACAGGGACAGGCTCCTGCAAGGTCTGGTATTGCAACAGTCACTGGGGGGAAACATTCAGGCTGCTCCCAGGGGCTGGTGATAGTTAAAATCCTGGACTTGAGCAAGATCACTTTTCAGTCCCTGCTCTGCTTTTCCAGTGGGGGAGGTTGAAAAGTTAGCAAAGCACTGGAGGAGTTTGCTCAACTACAGCAGCCATCAGGATTGCCCCAGAGAGAGCAGCAGACTCACCCCTCATCTGCTTTCTGTGCTGCTACAGCTCTGCATCCAGCACGCGATACAATGGGGTAAAACACCAATAAAACCAGTATTCTGGGAAGGGGCAGCTTAACCAGTTCCCAAAGCCACCTTGTGCTTACCTTGCAGTGTGGGGTTCTTCACAGATGAGCTTCTCTTATTCAAAGGCAAAGCAAGAGCTGAGCCAAGAGTTTCTTGAATTAGACTGGAAAGTTTCCAGCTTTGCCCAATGCACCTGTACAGCCATCACATCCTCAATTTCTCTGGCTACAAGCTGTGATATTTCTACTACATTAAATAGTAAAATAAAAAATAGGTGCTGGTGATTTTCATTCATTGCTGAAGTAGGAGGTTTAATCTGTATTAATTTTGCTGGGTTTTTGAACTATTCTAGTGAGAGCTCAGTGGGGAGTTGCTAAGGAGGGCAGGAGTCATTTACACCTTGCAGGTGAGGGAATGGGGACCACGGTTTGTGTCAGAGATCGGTCACTGGTGCAGCCCTTCCATGTGAGGCCGGAATGGAAGTGCAGCTGGCAGAAGCACTTATTCTAGAGGTCAGTGAGGGCTGAACTGCAGCACCATGTGTGGGAATTCCTCCTGGTCACACATCTGATGTGTCCCCTCCACGCATCCCAGACAGAGCCATCCCTGCAGTCTGGTGGCAGGACCCACGTGCTCAATGCCCCACTGCTGCCCAAAGATGGAGCACAGCTTTCTCGGGAAAGCTGGCAGCTAATGGCCCCTTCCAGGTGCTCTGGAGCACCCACACAGTTCCCCTCGCTGGAGAAAGCAGAGAATGATGATTAGTTTCTATTGATTTTCTATTTATTATTTTTGGCTTCCTCATCACTTGCTTCCCATTGCTTGGGTTCTCTTGCCCTTCACCACACTGCAGCAGATCTGCCCTTCTCCATCTCTGACATCTTCAGCAAGGACATAACTGTGAGGACATCCTCCAGCTGGATACAGCCCTCCCCCACCAAGAGTGGCACCATTTCTGCTCCCTTTTGGGGCCACCTGCACCAAATGGCAGCATATTTCCACCAGACCATTCAGGAAGGCTGAGGCTCACCCCACAGCATCCGGGGCCATGGCGCTGCCCCCAGGCTCCCTGTGGGAAGCCCCCCAGCTGGGTGGAGAAGCTGCAGCTCTTCCGTTCCCTGCTGTCCTGGCCATGCTGTGCCAAGCTGGCAGGCTGCCTGCGGAGGGGAAGGGCAAAGCAAGGCTATTTTGAATGTTAAACAAGCAGAAAAGATTTTGGTACCAGCTTTCCACAGCCAGCACTAACAGCAAAGGCAAAACACTCCTTGAAATTGGCCTTGAGGTTCACCTTGAAGCCATAATCACCAGGGGCAGAACCCCAGCGCAAATAAATCTGATATTCCGGCAGGTAAAAGCCTTTTAATCAACCCCAGGTTGGTCTCAGCGACACAATGCCATTTCAAAACACTTTGAACTGCAACAAAAGCTACATCCTTAAAATGGCAGCTAATTAATTTTCCTGTCCTGCTAACTTAATCCTTTTTCCAGCCAAGAAAGGCAAATGGGAGTTCACAGAGCAGTGAGGCAGCCAGGAGCCTGGCAGCACAAGCAGGAACACAAGCTCCAGGGCTCCTTGGCAGGGGCCCAGGCTGTGTGGTGTCACAGCTTCCCAGGCCATTTTAATAGGAAGGGAGGTTGAAAAAAAAATTAAAAGGTGGCATTTGGCTCATCAATGGCTCATCCTATGCCAGTGGTCCCAGGGAACCCACAGCCCCCCAAACAGATGTGGCTATTTATTCCCAGTTCTGCCAGGCAGAGCACCCAGCACTGGCAGTGCCCTCCCTGCCCAGACTGGTGCTGGCTGAACCAGTTTCTCTGGGATCTGCCGGAGGCAGGCCATGCTGCAAGGGCACTTCACTTTGGATTTCAGGAAAAAAAAAAGCAAAGAAAATATTCCCCTCCTCCCCCAAGGTATTCTGCTGTGTATTTTAGAGCAGTTCAGGGCCAGCCACAAAAGGCCAGTGCTGATGTCCTCGGAGCCCCAGGCTGCTCCAGAATCCCTTGTCCCTGCCCCAGGAGGTCTCTGCTGCAGTGCAGGATACAGGAGGAGCATCCTGTGTGCACAGCAAATGCTGAAGCAGTGATTTATTCCCCATCCCAGATGTAGAAGTGCACAAAACAAGGCGCATCCCAAAGCAGTTTTGGAGCAGCCAGTTAGGCAGGCACTCCAAAGAGGGCCTTCTCTTCCCCACATCCACACCAAGCTGTCACTCCCTGGGCCATTACCAGTGCCTCCAAGGCACCCACAGGCCTGGGTGAGCCCCCAGCAAGGGCAGTTTCAGGGAGGCACCACCTCCCCAGCACAATGCAAAGCACATGGAGGGGAGAGAAGGGGCCAAATAATGCCCTCTCCTTGCCCAAGGCCACCATGCTGCTCTACAGCCTCCTGTCCACACACAGACCTCTGCTGAGGGACCTTGGGGATGCTGGCACCATTTCAATGTCAAAGTCACCACCATCACTCTGTAGCTGAAGCCAGCTGCTCCTTCCATATCTGTTTGAATACAGCAACCTCAGATCACAAAGGAAAAACCAAAGGAAAATGAGATCCACGTTCATCTCCCATGGGAGGGACCCACATATACTACAGGATGCACCAGGGCTGGTTAAAAACCCCAGGTCTGTTGGAGGTCAAACATGGCCATGGCCACGCTGGCCTTGGGTTGTCCTGGGCTGGCAGGGGGGACAATGGAAACACCCTGAACTGTCTCCCAGCATGGGAGCAGTGGGCAGGGGAGCTCTGCAAGGCACTCTCCTCTCTGCCTTGTGCTCAGGCAGCAATCGCAGAGCTTGGAAGGGGCAGACCTGAGGCTCAGCCCCACCATATTCCGGGAGCAGAGTAATGGGATGCTCCATGGAGATGAAGTTCAAGTTCAAACAGGAGCAGTGAGGTAAGGAATGAGTCACATCAGATGAGCTCCAGACGGAGCAGAGCACTCTATCAGCACGAAACCCCCCGTGCAGGGCCCTGTGCCAGCCTCAAACCGAGCACAGCACCGACCTCCCAAATTCACCACTGGTCAATCCCTCAGAGCAGCTCCCACCTCATGCCTGAGGATGAATGGGGAAAGGCTTTCAACCTCTTACTGGTTTCCTATCATGACAGGAGCTGTTCCTTTCATCTCCTTACTTTCACAACCCCTTTCCCCTTCAACAGTGGGCACACCGAGTCCACGGGTGCAAGGCAGACCCTTGGAAAGACAGCCTCTTTTATCTACATCTGCAGGAATTCAGCTTTGACCAGCTGGAACCCCGACAAAAAACAGCTTTCAGCTGCCCCACGAGGTCAAAGCCTCCTCAGGGTCCTGATGAAAAGCCATCACCATCACTCAACCTATTATCCAGCAACCATTTCCCATCACAGCCTGGGCCGTGACTCACCAGTAACTGCCTTTCCTGCGGGGATTTCACAGACAGTTCCCAGGAGCAGATCTGACCCGGTTTCACCTGCTGGAAGCTGCAGGGGCTGCCGCAGCAGCAGCTCGGTGAGAGCCTTCCCAGCTCGCCGAGCCCTGGCATGTCCTGCCCACATCCAGCTCCCAGCGAGCCAAATGCTGCCATCGCATACAGGCATTCCTGTTCTCTGACAGAACTCCTGCAGGAGGGTTTGATGGATGTGATACACTTAAAACAGCCTCTTCCAGAGCTCCCGAGTCCCCCACCATCTCCTTTTCCACTAATGATCATCTTGGATAGCAGCTTCTAAGTTCTGTGTGTGCAGAGGGAGGAGCCCTGGACCCACGGATGCCAGCGGAATTTCAAAATACCCTTTCACTCAGCTGGGAAAGGGAAAGTGCTGGAGCAGCTCAGGTCAGAAGCCAAACTCTAACGAAGAGGGAGTACCACCACAAGTGCCTACAGGCTTCAGCAGCTTCTCTACAGCCCTCCTATCTTCCTTTCCAAGCTCCTGCTTTTTTCCAGCCCCAGAAACACACTTCCAGCAAAAAGGCACCCACTGCAGCCAGCTCTGTGTGGAAGCAGTAAGGAGCCTGTCCTGTCTCCACCTCACGCTGTTCCCGTGGCCAGACCCAGGCTGGCAGGTGGAAGAGCACAAGGAAAAAGGAACCCAATGACACGTACAAGAGCCCAACAGCCAGTGTGTTGGTTTGTGGTGGGCTTGTCCCCACCAGGGAAATAATTCAAGTGTGCAAGACCAAATTAGGGCACACATTTTATAATCATCTTTGCTAGTGACACACTATATGACCTTGCGTAAGTCACTCCACCCATCTTTAAAGACTCTCTCAGAGGAGAGCGACAAGACTTTAATTAGCAGCCCTAAAAGTGCTCGAGATAGTTTGTCTCTCTTCCAAAATAACCAACTGCAGATGAATTGGAACAACCTTATTTTCAAATTCTGCAAGCAACTGGGATCCAGGCTGCTCTCAGATCAGTCACTTCAACAACATAATCAAAGTTAAATGTGCCAGCTGTGCATGAAGGGTTTTAATATGCTGTGCAGACTGGAAAACAGCTCAAAGAATCAATGTTATTTTTCCATGGCTGGGATGTCACTGTCAAGCAGCTGCATTATAATCATCTGCAATCAGCAAAATGCCTTTTTTTATAAATCACTTTCTAGTCTTGGGGAACAGGGCTCATTTTTATTTCTGTCCTACTTAGGAAAGCACCCTTGATCCCTGAGACACTCACTGCCAAGGGATCAGGCAGCCACTACAGCAGTGTGCTCTGACCAGACCTGTGGCTGCTCAAACCCCAAATACCCCAACAGCCTCCTCAGCTCTGAAAGTTGTGCTGAGACAGGAGCTGCTCACACTGCTACCACCACATCAAGAAACAGTAAGTGCATTTCCACAAACCCAGCAAAAATCAGCTCCAGTTACCTACTGTCACATATCAAAGACCTGAGGTGGTTCCAGAGCAGTCCCTCCCTGTGGAAAACCTGAGCACAGCACAACATCCTTCTCTGCAAGGGCCACCTTTGCACAAACACATCGGTCACAGCTGCCAGATGAAGCAAGGGAGGGGAAGTCTCCCAGCTCCATCCTTTACAGAAGACTGAACCTCTCTTTGATATATTCTACATATTAAATATTTACAAATACAATGTAACATTAAAATATGCACCTTCTCTGGAGTAAATGACAAGAAACAGGCTGACCACACAAAAAGAGCTTTGCCCTAGTAACTACCAAAATGCTTTATAACCCTCTCCTCTTGTTCAACATCCTGCAGGGTTATAAGTTCTTTGTAAATGAAAACACACCATGGGGATCATTCCCAAGAAGCTCTGTCCCTCCTACCAGTTGCTCAGCAGTGGTGAGTGGAGCACTAGGATACAGCAAATTGCCAGAGGTGTCCAATATTTTAAGGGACATTATGCAAGACTGTTTGCATTAGAGGAGTGACAGTGATTGAGATGACAGCAAGCATATACAAATGCCAAGGATCCAGCTACTTCCATTGCAGCTGGAGCCAATCCAGGACTAGGAAATAGCCATGCAACTCCCACTGCAGATACTAAGATAAAACTTCCCCAACCTCTCAAAGAACCCAGATCTCCAGCAAAAATCTCATCGAAGTTTCCATTCCACTGCCTTTCCCAGGCCAAACTATTCTTTTGGACTTCAATGTAAATTGCTTGAGAGCTTCAGCCCAAGCTCAAAAATCTGAAGAAATATGTAGCTGCTTTGAGCACTTCCCAGCTCCTGGTAAAGGGCAATTTTCCTTACATGGTACCAGCAGTCCCCATTGCTGGCAAAGCCATGTGGCTGAAGGCATGTGCAGCTCAGTTCTTCCACTGCCTATGGAAATATCCTCCAGCATTTAACACAAGGCTGTACAAGTCTGTACAATTTAACTCCTTCCTTGGCACATCCATCCTCTGAACTCTGAGTAATCTGCTGCTCAAGGCACCAGATCTGTGCTAGCAGCCCTGAGAAGCATCTCGCACACTTTTAAAATGAAGGCTCTGACATGGAAGAAGTGAGTTTGAACCACCTCCCACAGCACACAAGCAGCAACTGCCTTTTCCACCAGCTATTCCCACAGCCCCTGCCTGCACTCCCAGTTCCATGGACAACAGGGCTCCCCTGCCATGCTTCTTTACCAAGAGACAACAACACATCACAGACTGAGAGAAGAAAAACACCAATGCTAAAGCCAAGCCAACAGTCTACTTTCAGGGATGAAACAACAAGCCAGGTTGGAGATCAACTGAATGGATAATTTCAGTAAAGTTCAACATTTTTTGTTTAGTCTGTCCTCTTTGAAATGATCCCAAGATTCAGATTTAGAATACAGCTTAATTCCTGCAGGCCACAAGAGAAATCCTGAGGCATTCTTCTTCTCCTTTTCCACTTAGGATAGACTTCAACTTGTTTTTGCAGACCTGTAAGCAGCAGCTTCTTTTAAATCCAGTGACTAACATCCTTCCTTCAGATCTCTGCCAAACCTCCTTTCTGCCAGATTTGAAGTGTCTCTGGCCTTGTTTTGTGTTTAACTAAGTTGCACATTCTCAAGACAAGCACTCTCAAGTCCATTTGCTAAAGGTGTGATGTTGCCATGTTGCTGCTATGAAACACTGTAACTGAGCTTTATAGGTTTTCTCAAGTTAGTTTCTGTTAGATAATGCATTTCTTCTTGTATTTTTCCATCAGAAGTTTCTTAGTAGATACTAAAAAACAGACCAAAAGAAATCAAACTCAACAGCCTATGCTGCTGCCATTTCAGCCAGGCAGTTTAGAGGAAGAACCTGGAGAAAACTACCAGATAAAAAAAAAAAAACACAAGAAATAGGTTTGGGGTTTTTTTTAGTTTCCTGCAAAGGGAGACATACAATTGCTTGACCACAGCACAGTAACAGCCTCTGCAGCTGCTATTTTGGAAGATGACAATCACTCTCTGAGGCTGGTTAAACCTGGCCAGGAATACACGTGCCCACCATAAATGCACTGTGCCCCCAAACTGGCAACAGCAGCATCCAACAGACACCTGCCACAGTGATGGGACTGGGAGCTACATGGCTTATGAGGAAAAACCCTTGATGTCTACAGGGGAAAAATAAAGATAACGTGCACTGAGGAGGCCTAGCTAAGAGAGGGTCAGAAAACGGACGCAGCAGAACTCACACAGGTATCCAGACTCCAAAACACCTCACAATCCTACCCAAGGAAGGCAAGTGCTAAATCTGTAAATTCACATTGTTAAACAGTGCTCTTTACAGGAAATACAGAGCCATATTTCTTCCCTACTTCCCAACATTCAACTGTGCCACATTATTTCAACCTTACATAAATAAGGGCTCAAAAATACAAGTTTGAGCAAAGCACAAATGGCTTCCAATTCCAGGATGCATCAGTGGACCCATCCCCTCTCCTGAGTCCTTGCTGAGGGACACTCCTGCTGCAAGTGGCTCACCTGACACACAAGTCACAGCCCTGGTGATGCAGCTCTTGCTGCTGGGCCATGCTCTGTACCAGGAAAGGCAAGGCCTGACACCAGTGTGGCCCTCTGGGCTGTCCCTGAAGTGCCACCACGGCTTGGGACTGTGTTTGTTCAAAGCATGTCCCACCCATGTCCAGCACTGTGGTCTGGTTCACAAGGAATTCTCTCCATTAAAAACCTTCTTAAACCGGTTGTGGAGCATTTTCTGCTTCCCACACAAGCCACATCCATGTTTTTCTCCATGCGGAATTCAGGGCTGTGTGTGCTCTTCATCAATTGCCATTACTCCTTCTTCTTCATCTCTGCACTGACACAACCCCTGAGGACATGTTCTTTCCTTCCTTCCTTCCTTCTTATGAAGACTCACATCCAGTTCACTATATGGCTTCTGCTGCTCTCATATTCTAACCCAAAATCAATCTAGTCAGGTAAGATAATGGTGAGGTAAGGGAAAATTCTCACTGCTTGCACTTCAGAGTATTTTGTAGCTTCTGAGGTGCAAGATTCCAAACTAGTGAATGAAAGTTACCAGCTCCCTGCAGCTGATTTGGCAGCCAACTGCATGCCACTAAAAGAGCAGATTCACACACTAACAAGGTCACTAGTTAAAAATTTGGCCCCTGCTCAGACACACAATGATCAAGTGAGTGTCTCTAGAATCAGTGATGAAAATTAAACAGCCATTAACTATATGGAAGAAAGCTGTCTCCTCCTATCACCTACTATTTCAAGAATAGCACATTACACACAGCTTGATGCATTTAACCAGGCCATTTTACAACGAGGTATGCACAGTATATCTGACCCTCTGTAAATAAAATCCCTTTTAAGAGTCCAACATTTGGCATAGGAGGTCTATCATGGTGACAAATAGCTTCCATGTGAAATTTTGAAGGAGTAAATCTCCCTTTGTATCATTCCAGTGTATTTCTGTGGTTTTTTTTAAAAAAATACTTACTTTTATTCATCTGCACAGATGAGTAAAAGTTACTTCTAAGAATCAGGGCACATTTATAGTAATGCCTTCCCCTATGTCACTTCATTCATATACACCATGACAGAGATTGGCTGTTGCTGGATTTCATTTCCTTCTTGAATTTCACTGGTGTCATTCCAATGGTCAAACTGCATCTTCCAAGGAAACCAAGGCCACTGCTTCAGAGCGGATGGAAAAGATGTCTCACAGGCTGGTTTGTACTAAAAATGAGAAGTACAGGCTCACCAGGAAAATCTGTTTCCCTGCGTGGCCAGTCCACTAGAATCCTGGGATGTTTCCCATACGAGGCAAAGAGCACAAGTTAACATGAGCACACCTCAACCTGTCTTTTAAAGAAAGCTGTTAGAGGATTAGAGGATGTTATGAGCAACCAACTGAAAATACACACTCATCCCAGCAGCCACTTAATACTGGCACGTTACTGTACTGCTTTAAAGAGAAAAAAAATTACACGCAGATGGCTTCAGTCTTCTTTGTATGTTCTGTCACATATGATAATGCCTTTGGACAAAATAGTTAAGAGGAACAGAGGAGAAGATACCAGCTCAGGTAACCAAGGGTTTGGTAAACTGGAACTAAGTGCCCTCAAAACTGAGTAAAAATGTGCATCCCCCAGAGGCCAAGCTGAGTGACACCTGGCCAGGTGCTCCAGGGTACAAACACATTCTGCAGCTCACACCATAAGCTGTGTTTGAGGATGTGAAAGACCAGGTTCAGCTCATTTTACAAAAATATCCTCAGTCTGCTGGTAGCAGACAACTGGAGGAACTCAGTGCTGCCCGCTACAGACGCCTCAGATTAGCACTTCTTAAAAATTAATAAAATGGTTTATTTTATATATACATATGTTCCAAAAAATTTATACAGTTAAAATATCAAATTAGTGATCTGGTAACAATACTGTTCAAAATAATCTCTTTTGTATGAACATTAAAATACACGTTTTTAAAAGCGTTTCCTTTTAGTGCTTCCAAAGCACAGCGTGTGCCAAGGCCACCTGAAGAATCTCCGTCCTCCTCACAGGATGAAAGAGAACTGAAGTCGGGGACCTGGGAAGCCTCAGGTTCACTTTCATAATGTCTGCAGACAAAACAGAAGAGAGTCTGAGGTAGATTGTTTAGTGACCATCAGGTGGTAACAGTCACAGGGCTGTCTTTAGCTTTCATTAACACAATAGCAGTTTCTTTACTCTCAATCTACACTGAATCTCAAGTTTAAAGGCATGGCTAGCAGTTCTCGGGAACAAGACCCTTGTCTCTGTGGTGGCAACATGCAATTTTACCAGTGCAGGTGTTTCTGGGAGGGTTTTTTTGGGAACACATGGGCTCTCTCCACGATGCAGACAGTGTGTGCATTTGACAGTGCCCCATTTTAGTGCAACCTGCTGCCTACAGCACGTAAATGTCTAATGACAGCGTTCAAATGAGTAAATTCTCATCACCTGCAGGAGGGGCAGCAATGGTTATTTTCTTCCACCTGTTGAGCAAACAGCACCCTCCACAGGAAAAAGCCACACCTTTCATAGCAAATCCTTAAGGTTATAGCCCAGCTTCTGCCGAATCAGGCTCTTAAAGTTAAAGCTCCACTGCTTCTTCTCAGACTGTGACAGTAAAATCACTTGACTGCTGAGATGGTGAGGGCAGCATCTACATCCTCTTCCACTCTTCTGTGGCACAGCAAACTCATTCCTGGTCCGCATTTGTCTGGCCGGTACATTATTATCTACTGTTGACATGATTAACTCTGTTGGGTGGGCTGGTGAAATCTAGTTCCTCTAGTATTCTCTCTAAATGTTGTATTAAGACCCGTTTTTTAAACCTACAGAAGAAAGGGAGAGCAACATAAATTTCTTCTTCCAAAAATACAGTTGAGCAACTCAAGAATATTCAGCCATGACAAATCATATCACCAGAGGCTCTCTGTTTCCAGTGTGGAAGAGCTTTCTTTATTTCTGGCATAAGAATGGCTAGAAAATTTGATTTAATACATCCTCTCCATACATCCTGCCCCTCTCCAACCCACCCAAATTTTGGGTTGGTCTTCAATAACAACCCATTATCTCTCTAATTCACGTTTAAACTTTAAGTAAAGACCATTTACTCCATAAAAATGTAATGATGTAGCAGTTTGATGACTAAAACAATAAAAATTAAATATGTCGAAACAGAAAAAATACTAGCACTGATAAAAGTTTAATATTTACTACCATGATATAAATTAGTATTTAATTTATGACTCGAGTTATTTTTATCTACACAAACCTTGCTGCTTCCTTGATAGCAAATTCAATGAAATACTTCTGAATTTCCATAGGTCCTTGCACCTCCTCAAGCAGAGAAAATATTTTTTCATAATCTAAAAAAGAGATTAAAATTCAACCATGTATTAAAAATGAATGTGGCAGATGCAATTTCAGAAAAGCTTAAGAACCAAAAAGGAAAAACAAAGCCCAGTTTCAAGTATCTGTGTATGATAAAACACGTAAGGCAAGAAAAATGCCTGCATTAGCTTTAAGAGCAGAACATAGGTGATAGAATAATTTAAAGTGATACTGATGATCTGGGAATTCAAATGTGGCACCAAAGATTAAGGTTCTCTTTAAAGAGCAGCAGCTAGGAACATTTATCCTCAGAAAACGCAGGCAGAGTAGAGAGAAGCCTCCCATTTCCATGATCACAGTTAACATGCACAGGGCCACCAAACCCTGATCTGGCCTGGAGCCAACATTTCTGAAAGCAGAAGCTGCCATTAGATCTCTAGAAAGACAAGATTATCAACCCTTAGTGTGAGCACAATGTGACTGTCCCGCTGGTACAAGGTAAATATGTCCACTACAAAAGAATAAATTGGACATACAAAATTGGAAACAAATTTAAAACCAGCATTGTTTCACTATTTCCTGTAACTGACCCCAGTACAAATACATTTATGGTGCCATGACCGAGAGTCTGCTCAGAGTGATGCAGTAGGCAGAGGGAGCATAAATGGTCAGACCTCTGATCAGATGTACATACTCAAGCCACTACAATTTAGCTCCTTTCTCTGATGACTGCTTGAATTCTGCAGCAAGACAGGTGACTCACACTGAACACACTTTTATTCTACATCACCACTTACTAGACATGAATTTGGTACAGAATTGGATGAGCCCACTTTGCAAAATGTCATTTTTAGTCTTCAGTTCTTAAAAGTTTGCAGCAGCATTTCATCATTAATTAGTCTCACAAAATTTAAAAAAAAAAAAAAACCACTTTGCTATTAACTGTTAATATTCCCGTTCAAGCATATTCCAAGATGCACCCTTACAGAGACATGCCTTTGCCCTGCAAAGGGAGTTTTGGTGGACACAGAGCATCAAGTACTCTTTGTGTACAGGAGCAGTGCAGCCTAAGGCAGAGCATCCAGTCTTACTAAATCACTGGTAACAAAACCAAAACCTCTGAAGGGTGCTACATTCACAGGGCACCTCTTATACCAGTTAACCTGTCTTTGAGGACAAACAGGATGACTTGGCACTCAACTTCCCAAGCACAAGTCTAAACTTCAATTCACCTGCCGAGCATTTCCTCCTTTTTTGCCCCTCCATTGCTCATTTACAAGCAACCAGAAATTACTCAAAATCTGGTTGTGTGTATATTGAAAATAGCTCCTTCCTTCAAGGAAAAGTCTTCTCTCTCATACCACATATAATATACTACTAAAATAAAGAAACACAAATAGCTTACTTCTTCCAGGTTTGCGAACCTCTTTCATCACTTTAATTTTGATGTCAGCATTGTTTCCCTCCAACATGGTAGGTGTTATTTTAAAGGAATTTGGCACAGATTCAGAAGTAGACTCCATGGCCCGCTTTTGGTCATCTCCACTCACACTGTAATTCAAAGGCCCTCGAACAAGTGCATTGGTACCAGGTTTATGATCCAACCCATCTTCACTTAAGCAGTTGAATTCAACAGGTAGAGAGTCTAAGTCATTGGGTAACATCTCATCCTCTCCCACAGCAGCTGGAACCACAGGAGCCATTTGCACAGGTAAGCCGTCAATTTGCTTCTCCAATGACTGACAATTTTCTGCTTTCTTCTCTCCATTACCATCTTGGACAACACTGTTACTGGTATCTACAAGTGAAAAATATATACCTTACTGGTGCACAAGTGCAGCATCAAACGAACCAAACAGAAGTAGTTCTGTATCCTTTTTGTCTGAAGTGCTCTGTAGCAATCTGACAGCACTGGAAAACACTTCAATACTTTTATTCAACTGTGGATGTGACCAAGAAAATACTTCCTCTTTGGACTGTTACCATCTCCTACCACTACCGTGAAGTCACCATGTTCTGTATTCCTAGTGCAATGTCACGACTCGTAAGTAAACTCATGTTTTCCTTCTCTTCCCCAAACACAGCTAACAGAGTTTTATTCTGACTCCATTTGCTGCAATAGGTGGGTATGAAAATTCCTATTTGTGGGAAATTAAACAACTGTATTTTAACTTTCCTTCTTCGCCACAGAATACACAAAGGAAATCTAAAAGCTGTCTGGGATAAAAAGTATCTCTAAACAGTTTATTTCAGATTTCATTAGCTGTAGCAGCAGCCTATTTATCTAGGCCAACAAAAGAAACTCACTTCTACGTAACAGCAAAGCACAGATGCGCTGGCGGAACCTTTTCCCTTCCTCCCCAGATCCCCCCCCCACCCAAGCTGCTGTACCACAGCTCAGTATACCTTTATTCGCTGGGACACCCTTGAGGTTCAGGTAGGAGGGGGAGCCAGGAGCAGTGGGTGGCCCCTTCCCGCCCACGTGGTTGGTGACTACGGGCGGCGACTGCGGCCGCCGCAGCAGGGGGGACATGCTGCGCCGCCTCTTCAGAGACGCCGGTGTGTTGGGCTCCCCGGGGCGCTTGATCTTGTTCTGGGGCCCAGCCACAAACTCATCGGCTTCGTCTATCATCATACCCTGAAAAGAAAGTAATAATCTAAGTAACAATACGAAACAGCAACTGTTTCACCAATCCACTGATGAGTTGAGACCCTCTGTGTTCAGATTCAAGTGGCTTTCTCAACACTTGACAACTCTCAGAACAGAGATACCCAAGGCAACCAGAGAGAGCCCAGCACAATTCCGTACACATTCCTCCTGGACCACATAGGAGACATCCTTCCTTTCCACAGCCTGCACAGGTTAGTAATATATTGTAGTTGTGGGGGAGAAATTCTTCTCACGAATTATTTCAGGCTGTGTTAAATGTAAAGGCACAGCAGGCAGCAAGGCCCCCCGTACCTTCTTATCCTGTTTAAATGGATTGCCAAATGTATGAAGTCTTTTTGGTTGATCCGGGTCAATTTCCCGAAGAGGTGAAGGCATCATTTTCAGGTATTCCTGGTAATTTCCCATCTGAGCAACAGGAACGCTATGAAGGCAGTCTGCAACAGAAAAGAGATCTTAATTTAGTCTTAAAATTAAGGCAATACAAACTTCACACACCTCAAGTTCAAGTGTTAGCATTTACGAACTAGAACTAACTACTTCTTTTCAATACAGAGGAAGAGCTGAAGACTGTAATTGTGGAAATAAGCCTGGCAAGAGCTAAGCTTAAATGGCAGAAGAATAAAAAATAAGCAACTTTAATTTCTATGCTGACAACTGCACCTTTAGACCACCAGCACCTCACAAAAAACAAAGAGCTCCTCTCTGCCTTAAGCCTTCATCACTTTATAATACATGTCTGCTGAATCCTGGTGAATATGAAAGCTCTCCCATGAAACTTACTTTTAAATTTCAAAGCAAGCATGACACCTTGCATGACAGAAGGCAAAAATTTCCTTCCTTCCCCTTCAGAGTCAAGAAAAAGACACTGTCTGATTCAGCAAGAGATGCAATGGCCACTTCTGCTCCCACACCACAGACAAAAAACACTGCCTTAAGGAAATAACAAAAAAAACTGTACTTTCTTCAAACTATTAATGAAAAACTGTGACTCCTTACCTTCATCCTGCCCCAAGATAAGCCTGTGTGTTTTCAGAAGATTGGTTCTCATTCTTGTTAGCTGGTCTAGAAGACTGCGACGAGGAATATCATATGCATTTCTGAATGCCTGTGGCTTCAAATCCTAGTTTTGTAACGAAATAAGTAACTTTCAGTTAATCCATCAGTTCTCATGCATGGAAAAATTCCATTATGGACTGTAATAACATTAACTATTAAAAAATATTCATAAGTTAGTTTAGACTTTTGTAACTGGCTACAACAAGCTCAGTGGCTATCTTTTCAACATGACCTTATTCAGCATTAGTGCCTTCAGCTCCATTAAGAGTAAGCATGTTAATTTGTGGATGAACAACAATAGCTGTCTTTTGCAGAGACGGGCACTTAAAGCACAGTAATTTTTGTTTACTACCATGGGGATTTCAAACAGTGTCCCAAAATCAAGTGCAAAAATTTGCATTTACTCTTCTCCCTCTTTACTTCTATGCTGTACTCATCCTAGCTCAGTGAAGGTACTTCCTTCTACACTAAGTCCACAGAAGTTACCCATTTAAAACAGATGAGATTAACTGCTTAGTCATGCAAGATCACAGTGCTGTTTACCTTGTTTAAAAGTCCTATGTGGAATCCAGCAAATTCTTTAACATTTATTTCCGACAGTCTCAGTGGAGATTCCCCAGTGATCCCTTGCAGCAGTTGTTTAAAATCCCTACTGTGTACCAAGGAGAGGCCACTGGAGTGATTTTTCACTTTTATTCCAATTTCTTGTGGAACTTTCTTACCCACTGAACCTATTATCCGTTCCGATTCTATTTTTGTCTAAAATGGAATCACACCGTGAGTTAAAGAATCAGCAGGCATTGCACATTTCTAGTATAAAACACACAGTACATTAGCAGAAAAAAACTACAAATTCAGTTCCCAACTACCTACCCAGGGATATATTGGATTACATAGATTAGATTTCAAGCATAAAGAAATCCTAATGTGCTAGTATATAGAAAAATATTTAGCCAGTGTATCTAAATTTATATGCCAGTAGGAGGGCTGTGAATATCCCTGATTTTGCTGCAAGTCTGTGACTCTCTTGTGTCTCTGAAGAACCATCTTTAAAGGGAAAGAAAAAACAAAATGGAAGGTAGGATGCCTCAGGTTACAATAAAGTTGCAGCTAAAACAACAGTATTCTTCAGATATAGTAATATAATTTCAGTTTATTTTTGAAGCAACCTATGAACTGAAGTTTGCCCTGTATGTTTGTAACAACATAAGGGAGAAAAGTTGTAGAAGAAATCTGTTTTATGAGTCAATTTCTAAAAATGTATCACTTCTCCAATTAGCACAGGTTTCTTATTATAGCTACAGAGAATTTTACTGTATTAAGCTCTAACTGTATTCAGAGTTAAGTTTTTTTTTACCCACTAGCAATACCTCCAAAGGAAAAAAAAAACACCCAACCAACCAAAACCCCAAAACCCACTGTGACTGCAACCCACTTCCCCCAGATCTCCTCCTCTGCAGAGTTTGCTTCATTATCTGTGGGAAACTGAATTTAAGGACAGCAGGAGCACAGCAGAATTCTGGAATTGCCTGTGCCCATACAGGAGCTTATAATGCATTCCACACATTCAAACTGTTCCATGTGCTGAGAACGTCTGTGAGAGCCACAGCAGCCATCTCGAGTCATTCCAATTCCATAGTGCAGATAAATAATCTGAATTTGCATATCATTAGATTAGCAAAATACCACAGGAAGTTTTATGCCTAGTAGATGTTCAGTCATTCAGAAGCTTTCGCATGTATTTTGTGCATTCTTTAAGGCGGCGGATGTTTTCTTTGTAATTTTAAAGGCTGCACTGCTTCCCAACTGCCTTCTAGATATTGAACTAATGCTGTAAGAGTCTCTCATGCTAAGAAGAGCTTCCAGGCCCTTACACCTGGAATGGCAGTCTTGGCAAAGAGAAAAAGATATGCAAGACTATTTCCCAGCAGGTCACACTTAACACAAAGAATGACTTTGACCTGAAGGAAACAGGAAGCTCAGATACAAAGCTTGAACTATGATTTTACTCCCCATGGACAAGAACACACTTTTTTTTGGAAAATAACACCTTGCCAAGGGACACGTGGAAACTGAAAGCAAGCCTCTAATTTCAGCTGTGAAGAACAATGGCAAGAGCAGCCATAAATCCAATTAGTGATTATCTTCGGAGTTTAAAGTCTAGCAGATATTTAAAGTATAGCTGAAGAGGTTTCCTTTGCATTCCTCTCCACCACTTACAGAAGGCACAATTACTAGCTACAGAATCACACTGGATTCATCCATATTTGCAGTGGAAATGCTCACCAATCTTCAATTGTAATATATGCTGCACACCCATATGAATTCCCACAGGGATTAACTGCTTTATAATGAGATTACCACAAACTAAATAATCAACGCACTTCTAATTGCAAAGGTTTTATCAATACTACCTGTTGGCTGAGTTTTTTAAGGTAAGAGATAACACTGTAACTAAGTCCACAATCTAAATTATCTGATATCAGATTTGGAGCTCCCATCATCCTTAGGGCTTTCTTTAATGGCTATAAGGAAAACAAAATACACAATAGTAAGAGAATAAATATTTAAAAAAGAAATTTATAAGCTCAATTATGGGAAGCTAAGGCACATAGATTAGTGCTCTAGCTTTTCCACTTTTGGCCACTAAAATTCAAGTCTATTCAGGTAACATGTGACATGAGTTTGGTGTCTAACTAGCTCACAATGGACATTATGCCACATCACCAAGACACCACACAGCATGGTGCCGCTGGCAATTTCCACTCAAAGGCTCAGGTCCAGAATAGCCGGGATGATGCAAGTCCATATTGAGGTGCATTGTCCAAGCTACACGTAAAAGGTGACACAGTGCCTCCCCCCACCCTTCATTTGGCCCAGTCAGTATCAGCTTCCCAAGTTCTAGCATTTCACCCACATTAATAAACAAACTAATCTGCATTTTCCTTATCCAGTTACAAAAACAATGCCAAATTTGGATTCTCTGAACATTCTGAAGTATTTTTGATCAAACCTCATTTAATATTTAATGATCAGAAACCACATTTGTTAAACACTTAATATCTTAACATAACTACTATTACTTAGTATTTCTACAGTTGTTTTTAATTCTTAAAAATGCTTGATCTGCATACCTCTGAAAGGCAGAATGTTAACTACCCAAAATGCCATCATAATTATGTGAAAAAAAATTTAATCGGAAGAGGTATGATGCAAAGGACTCTGGTCACACCAGCCATTATACCCCGGAGGATGAGATGAGAGGAGGAACATACCAGTAAGTAGTAAGGAGGCATTGTTTTTAAGTAGTTGTCAAAAGCCTGTCGCCACTTCAGATTTGGCTTAAGTTTGTGAACCTTAAACAAGTCATCTGCAACAAGGAAAACAACAAAAGATGGTGTCATTTATACAGTCCCAGACCTCTAGCTTTGTCCAAACTTGTAGGTGCCGGGTTTCCCCCTGTTTTCTCCCTCCACCCATCTCCCAACGGGGCTTCCCCCCAAAAACTGCACTTAACCTTAGATGCAAAGGATTGGGAATCCCCAGTCCTAGCTGCAGTAGGCAATCACAAGCAAGTCCCCATTACAAGCAAACTTACAAGGTACACCAGACTTAAACGCTGCACACAACTACCAGCAGCATGGAAGGTGCAACAGATCCACCTGTTAAGAGTTTCACCTCCCTTGCCTCTCTCTTGCACATCAGGGAGTCCCTGTATCTGATTAAATCAAACAATGTCAATTTGGTTCAATTTCCATTTTCAAACCAGCTTTCTTCTGTTCAACCTGTATGATGAATTCTGGTCTCCAGTAAAAATATTCTTTGGCATCAAAGGGAAAGAATAAAAAAAAAAATCCAATCAGAGAATCCTTCTGGCCAGCTCTGCTGACTTGCTGCCAACAGCAGCAGCTGCACCCTGAAGAGAAGGGGTTACCTCCAGCCACAACACCTGCCTCATGCCACAGCAGCAAAGTCTCCCACAAGTATAGACAAGAGACAGAAATCAGCTACAAAAACTGCTGCCTTTTACGAGAGGGGCAGCCAGACATTTCTTTCCTTTGGATACTGTTTTAGAAGCACTTTGCTCACTACAGGTGTGCACCTGGTCTTTTAGGAATCTCTGAGGTGAAGTGTGGATCTATTTGCTGTGCACACTCTGAACTGAGACAGTGGTCTCTACACCAAACACAGCATCCTGCAATTTACCATTTGAAATTTTGAATTATCCACTGAAATAAAGGTTCTTCTTAGTAGGGTTGTAGCATGCTGACAAAGTGAGGCTAACGGAAAGATATGCAGGTCTGGAGAGAGGGACACCCAAAAATTAACTGGAGAGAGCTGCAGGAGACAGAGATGCACAGAAGAGGGTGTGCAAAAGACAGACGCAGCAAAGAAACTCTTTTCTCCACACTGAGTTTTCAGGAATATATATTTGGAGAAGAAAATTTGACTTGTATAGTACTCTGCACAAATTGAACAGATGTTATGATACTACTTCCCAAGTTCTCACAGACAAACCCCACTCAATTACAGGTTATTTTCCAATCTAAATGAATTCTGCATTACATATAAAAACCACACTACAGATCCTACTTCTTCTATTCCCTGGCCTGAAGAACGTGGGCAGGAGTTTAAGAAGACAAATCAAAATTCCATTTGAAATCTCAATATATTTCAAACTTAGCACTATTACCCAAAAGAACCTGGGATGATATCACGACATATGGCAAATATAAAATAACATCCATTCTTATCTCATAAACCTATTACCTTTTTGCAGCAAAATGCAAGTTAAACTACACCCCTCTCTCAAAAGTCAACATAAAAAAAAAAGCCCTAAAAAGCAAGATGTGCAGTATTATAGTATGTCCTAATATTTCACAGTCTATGAGTTGGTTGAGTACAGCTTGAGCCTTAAACCCGTTATCAGCACTCATCTCGCAGTACTTAGTGTCTCGCTGCACTGTGAGGTTGTACCAGTAACTGCACACGGGCACTTGACATGGCACAGCCACTCCTCAGCTCAGCCAGCTGGGAGTCCCCATCCACAGCACAGCTCTACTCCCAGACAAAGGCAAAAGCACCTTCCTGGTCACTGCTATCAAAGGAAAAACTTCACAAACCTACGCAGAGCTTCAGCAAAGATTTGTCTGTTTAAAATTAAGAGTCTCCCCACAGCACAAACTCACTGCAGGAACTGCCACCCCCTCGAAGGGGTGGTAAACACAGCCACAAGTTTCAAAGAGAACTTCACCATCAGAAGCTTACCTGCCTCTAGCTCTAGAGTTTGAGACACACACTGTCAGCAGATTGCAACACAGGCAGTTGAAAGGCACTTCTTCCCCTGTGCCCTGGGCCTCACATGATGATTTATACAAATAAGCAAACTAACAACAATCCAGTTAACTATGTCTTTCACAGATTAAACCCCAAGCTTTTGCAGATAAAAATCAGAAAGTATTGAAAAAATTCCTTACATAATTTAGTTTTACTTCTACCTAATTATTTTCAGATATTAATTTCTGTATAGTCCAGAAATGCAAAATTAATGCAGAATTCTTTTTACTTCTGAACTCAGAGGGAGCTAAAAGCACTGTACAGTTGGAACCATTGTATTAAAAACCATTAGGAAAGGGCTGCAAGCTGCAATAACTCAAGAGATCGGGTAAAACCACACAGACCACTTAACTGAAAACTGTTTTGCAGTCTTTATCCACTTCAGAATAATGTACAAAACAACCAAACTGTGACAAACAAGACAACAATACACACCTTTAACATCCAGTACTATAGAAGGGGGCTGGATGAACCTTTTAAGATCAGTGAGCATTTAAGAAAAAATATAGCATTTAAGAAAAAATGAGAGAGAGAAGAGTCAGCAGGTAATTTCAGTAGTTCAACTGGAGCTTAAATTACAACAGTTCATGCACCATGTAACCCAAAGTAAAACAGTTGTTTTTTAAAAATCACCACTCACTTTAAATTCCACCTGAGCAAGTACATCACCATTCCCTGTTGACTCCTGTAATTCTCCTAATTATGCACTAATAGATACACTCCTCTATTCTAGGTAGTAGGCTCATGATTCTACATTCACAGAAAACAGTATCCTTCCCTGCAAATCATGTAGCCAAAAATAAGGCACTGCGATGGAAAACAGCATCCATCATTAGCTAAGAACAGTATTGTGTCACTGTTTCTCCATTGATACAAAATGTATTTGGCTCTCCCTCCCAGAGCCTCAGCGTGCTGTGTACACACTGGTGAGAACACAGGCCTTAGTTTCCAAAATATAACATCATTACTTGCAGATTCTCTCACAGAGCCTGTAAAAGCATCAAAGGAAACTGTCCATGCTGCAGTCCTTCACAGGCAGACATTTTCTAAATGCTCATCTTGTTGCATATTTAGACCCACAGAAAAAGGGTATTAACCACCTTCTCAAGGCACTTCCTGCATGGCTGTTTCACTGCTACTTCTGCTGATACTCCCAATGAGTAGTCACTCCTACTGCCCAGCAGTGCTTGCCCTCCCACCCATGCAGTTGAAAGGAGCCCAGGAAACATCTCAGGCAAGGCAGAAGCATTTAGAAATATACCTCATCTTTACTTAGCTCTCCCTAAAACCCCTCCTTCGACTTCTGCTTCATGAACTTGGCTGTACAAATATCTTTAAACAGAACAGCACCTGAAGTACAACAGCTTTGCAACAACCCTTCAAGAGCAAATTCCTATCATCTGTGGGCCAAGCATTCATCATTGAAGCACATCAGCATCTGCCTGCAAAAACCTCTGCCTTCAGCAGCCTCCCACTGAACAGAAAGAACTGCATCCCACTTCCTCAGTTCTGGGAGCAAACCACCACCAAACTAGTCAGGACTTCTCTCTAGCTTTCTGAGAGCAAACTGGAGCTGCTCAGGCTCCAACTGCACATCCCATGTTATCCATCACTGCTGGAAGAGGACTAGAGACCGGTGTTTTTGTCAGACAACCAAACACAGCGTACGAGTCCATTAACACATGGACTGTGGGGTTTCACTCTTTTCTCAAGTCCTATTAATTGGCTCCTGTCCCTTACAAAGCTTCTGAACACATGCTCTGTAAGTTAAAAGCAAGGAGAAGCTACAGCATTCCCAAATCCACTCTTGCAGAAACTAAAGACATAAAATCACCAAAGCTATAGAATGTGGTACAATTTACCTCCTTCAGCCACAGACCATTACAACTTGTTTCAGTTTGCTCAAGTATTACCTGCAAGCTGCCTCATCCCTACCTATCTCACCTGTTCTTAGGGCTGTCTTACACGATTTTTCAAAAAGAGAATTAAAACTTCCCCTGCTCAGGAACGCAGGAGGAAAACAAAAATGCAAGGAAGAAAATTCATAAGCATCTTACTAACTGTTTATAAGGTTGAACACATTTGATAATACAGTACAAATACACAGCTGAAAAGTGGTTTTGTCTTTGAAAGAGTCACCAGAAGGAAGAGAGATTATGCGTGGTACTGTCCCAACCAGTCCTCCAACACAATATTCTACCAGTAGCGCAGGAGCCACTAGAACCACACTAATGCACCAATATGGGAGGTAGTGGCTGAATGGAGCAGACTTCTCCTGGTATTGGGAGTTCTCACATCCTTTTAAGTCTGGGTGGGAGTAATGAAAAATTGGTTTTACACACTCAAATCAATCCTCTGCTGAACCAGTAGCCACTACTGGCACGTATGAAAGGAGACACAGGGGGAGTGCTCCTACCTACCTACAGAGTCAAATACAGAGTCAGTATTACTAAAAACATCTACAAATAATTTACCAGTTATGCCGCTTATCATCTTACTCATTTTCTGTACTGCTAAGTAGAAAAAGGCACAGATCTATTTTTGTGTTGAATGTATATTCCACAGAACTTAATTCTACCATGCCTTAGAGACCAAAGATAAACAAAGTCCTGGTAGGAGATCTGAAGGTAACACTTGTGTGTGTTTGTGCGAACAATATGGAATGCGTGGGATTCATGCCCTCAAGAAAACATCTGCTTTACAACTCAGGCAATGTGGAACGTCCGCATTTTCCTCTAAAGAGCCTTTGGAAATGTAAGAAATGGGATTACCAGGTGAGTAAATTGCAGAATACAGTTTACTACTTGTACTACACACACTAAGGAGTGCCTTTCTTTAAAGAGAAAGAAGAGCTTTACACCCCAGTAAAAAAAACGCAGGGGGAAGACAAGAGCTGCCACAAAAGACACAGCAGAACTGCAAATGTCAACATCAAAATGAACAGGGAAATTAATTTAGTGATAGTAGTTAGTGATGGCTTTTCAGCTAGTGGATCTGCTGCAGTATTTCAGCAACCACCAAGTCACAAAACTCTCACCCTCCTTGCACACTTCGGGACAATTATCAGGCTACATAGATAACTCTAAAAGACACATTATCAGCAAGCAAAAGTTTCTTCTTTTTTGGTTATGACCAGGATTATGAAAAAGCATTCCTGAATTGTGTTCTATTCTTTTTTTCCTAGAAATGAATGGAAAAATCCTGTGTAAGACAGTAAGACTCAATGTTAATTCTCTTGATCACTGTTCTTCTGTATCACTAAACACACCCACAAAAACTAGAACAAAAAAGCCTTACATCATCTGCAACTGAAAGGGTTAGTGGCACCCTGGGAACTCCTCTCTGCCATTACCTTTTTGCCAGATCCCTACCAACTGCAATTACTGTGGCAGGTACTCACACAGCACCTTTTCATATCGTCTTTCCTTAGAGAGCAATTTCATTGTAGGAGTTAAAAAAACAAAAACAAAACCTGGTCCTTTGGGCAGGAAAGAAATGCAGACTGTTCCACTGCTCAATTCCTTCTTACTGCTCTAAACTGCATTAGGGAAATCCCTCTTCCCAACACCCATGACAAACACTGCATCTCATCTTCCAGTAAAAAATAAGCTGCTACAAGAGCAACTGCAAAACCTGGATATACCACACCCTAAATGAGGGAAAAGAATGGAGGTTGAAGCTTACTCCAGGTAAGGGAAGAGGCTACTTGTCTAGGAGGTGAACAGCATCAAACATGCACTGGAAGCAGGTAGCTCTCCTCCTCTGCTGGAGAGAAAAAAAGGGAGAGGGGGTATGAAAATCCTCTCCTCCCAAAGTATGTTAAAAGAGTTTGCAACATTCTCTACTCTCTGATCTCCATTATTTTATAATGTCTCAAACTAAGGCAGAACACCAACCATTATTGTTTTGCTTTTACTCTGAAGCAGCTGCACTGGCAGTCCAATGCAGATGTGTTACCTACCTAACAATGGAAGTAAAACAGGGTAGTTGTAAGGCATCACAAAGAGGTTTACACAGGTTAAAGTAGTGCTTGCTTTTAAATACCCAAACGGGTGGCCAAGTTCGCTGTATTTTCCACTGCTACTCACAAATACCTGACAAAGAATAAGAGAGATCACTGTATTAGAATGAAGAACTTGAAGAATATTAAGCATGGGGCATTTAAAATTTAAATCACTCTGAACCCAATTGCATTAAGACGGTAAATTATCAAGAACAGAAATCTGGACACATCAGGATGAGTTTGGACTTACATTCTTCAGTCACAAAACTGAGACATGCAACATTTAGTGTATGCCCGGTGAGCGTGGAAATGCTCTCCACAGAGTAATCTTTACTGCTTTAGGGAAACTACTGTGAAGTGACACCCTGAAGAGTTTTTGCAATGATTCAGAGTAGGTTAGGGTACATCTATTGAAGGAATGTTAAATGAACAAGCTATTTGAAATTAGTCTGCTGACTCAAAAATAGCACAACTAATATTTACAACACTGATAAAAAGAAATACGAAACGTTTTTAAGCATAGAAATTAAACAAAATAAACAATCACTCAAGAAACAATTATGCCCAGTGCCAACATTCTTAAAACTGACTTTATTTTTTTAAGTGCACATATATGAGGGTATTAACCCTGAAAAGCAATACATGTAAACAATATTTCAACAGGATAAAAATGGTAGATATTATTGACTGAGGCAAGCAAAATAACCCCCACCTAAGTCAAAAATAGTTTTCCTAGAAAAAAATACACCTTGCAGCAAATAGGAAGAGGTTTTCCTGTTTTTTCAGGGCATAAGGAACTGGGTTTGGTACATGGTTTCTATGACAATGAGCCTATTTCTCTGATTTGTAAGGGTCTGATGTGTAGATGGGAGAAGAAAAGCAGTTTTTGAAAAAGAGCGGAGTAATTTTAGTAACTCAGGCAAATAATGTACCTATGAATGTTTAAAGGACATTTTTGAAATTAATTTTTTTTAAATAACTTTAATTTTTCTTCTGAATATGCATGTCATATTTTCAACTAAGTTGTAGTATTTATTAGGGATACAAAACCAGAGGCACCTTCAAATTCACCTTTCCAGCTAAAGTATCATACCAAGCATACTCCTAGTGTACACATTAAGCTATTATTTAAAAAAATACCACCCAGAAGGGAGACTTATTTTACAGAGGACACAGAAACTTATAAAAAATTACAAAAGGAGCATGTGACAAAGGATTTCAGCAACAGAACTTCAACCTCTTCAAGGCCAATCTTCAAGGCCAACAGGATCAACAGTTTCCATTCGTTTCACATTAGCAGCTTCAACCATCTAGTGAAAATGATTTGCAGCTGTTCATTAGGTAACATGATGGAAACTAGTGCTGGGTTTTCCCTGTAAGCAAATGGAAGCCTACAGAGAATTTCAATTTAGCCAAAAATGGAACCTGGGGGGCATATTTCTTAGCAAAATGAGATGGACCTAGAAAGAGAATTAAATGAGATTACAAAGCCTGTGGAGGGAACACTCATTCTGACTCCTGGTAATTCTCTTAGAAAGGAGGTAAGTGAAACCTTGACATGTTTCTTCTCATCTGCTGCAGTTTGAACCAGACCCCAATTCTCCAGGCTTACAAAGACTGAAGTACCTCAGATTACCCATTAGATTTCTAGAATCAAATAAAGGGCAAGTACCTGCCAGCAGGTATGGGGAGACTTTCGTTCCAAGATGTACTGGGTGAGGGGTGAAGGCTCAAGCTCATACTTGTCAAAAGGAAGCTTGTCTATGACCATGGGCTCACAATCCACACAGGAGAACCTCACCACAGGGTGAGCTGTGCGCGGAGGCTGAAAGGGGGAAAAAGGGTATCAGTTTTCAAATACTTACGGTAAACAAACCAATTCTCTTAAAAACATCCTCAAGCAGGTATTTTACTATCCTGCAAGTCTTAAAACACTCGGTTTCCACAATATTCCTTCCAAGAGAATAAAATACAAGCTCCCATAACAAAATACAAATTAATTAAATATTTCCTCAACTGAAAAAAAATGCTCACACACTCATATATTCTTCCCACCAACTGAAAAACATGGTTAATTTGCCACTATTTATCCTGGTATTTAAAAGTCTTCATGTCAATCAGGCTACAACAACAGAGATAGGTTTAAAGGAAACTTCAATTCTTCTTCCCAGCTTGATGTTCACAGAAAAACAGATGTGAGACTGCACTCAATTCAACAAGGATCTCTTGAAGAATTCTCTACAAATCTCTTTTTTTTTCCCCCCTCTTTAATCAGGAGGTGGGAGCAAGGGGAATGGACAGAGAGTATCTCGTGCACTTGCAAAGTGCAGGAACAGAGCATGCCTAACGAAAGAGAGATGTTTAGAAAGGCTAGTAAGGCATGCCAAATGTATGATTCATTTCAGTAAGAAGAGGGGACATTAATATTGTTTTCTCCTCATTTTCTGCATGGAGTAGCTCTTCTGCTTCAGTTTTAATTCTTCCTGCTAGTGAAAGAAGAGTCCACACATGAAGTAACACTAAGGAAAAAAACCCACGGTTGATCTTCCTTCAAAAACAAACACTCCTTTTTCCATGTAAATGAATTTTATAAAGCTTTGATTAAAATTTAGTAGGCTCACTATGATTTGTGGTACATGAAGTAACTTACAGTTCAATTTTATAACCTTTAAAAACCATTCAACAAATTAACAAATCATATACATGGAAGTGAACTTTCTGGATAGAAGAAATGTCACAGGTTACAGTACCCACATTAAGATTATACCACTCTGTTAAAAACAGTTTTAACCTTTCAAAGCAAAGTCACATCATACTATAAATAGAAAAAGTAAAAACTACTCTATCCATTATCTATTTTCAGTCTGTTCAACTATTAGTACAGAATCCTTTTTTCAGTTCTTATTTTACTTACCAGTGTTGGTGAATTCTGATCAGGCCAAAAAGATTCTGGGATTGGCCAATGCCCCACAGGAACACCCGTTTTAGGGTTAGGCCGTACATAAATGAGTTTATGACAACTATGCCACGGCTGAGAAGCAAATGAATTGATGGGCCTGGATGAATCAACAAGTCCATCTAAAATTTAAACAAAGCAAAATAACAAACAAAAAGAAAATGAAAAGCTACATGCATGCATTTGTCTGCTAGCAAAATTTCTGTATTAGCAGCCAGTAAGGCATTTCATTACTCTTGTTCCAAAGACATACAGATCTTTACACCAGAGGCTGAAATAACCTATGCATCCAGGTGTATCACAGAATCATCTGAGAAACAATTACAACATTTGCCCTGATCTCCCTTCTGCTCCTGTGGCACAGCCATTACACAGTGAGTGCAGCAAGGCATACTCACACATTATGTAAAATGTATTTGCTTAAGCTCAGTGTCTGAGACAGCTCCCACAGGCAGCACCAAGCTACTGCTGCTGGTTCTGCTGCACCTGGAAAGGCCGAGAATTGGCATTTTCATTTCTACATGGGCTGCAATGCTCACTGACTGATGCTGCCACTAACAGAAACTCAAAGATCAAAATTTCTTGGAGAAGCTGGATGCATCTTGCAGGAGGCAGCTTTTGCTAAATTTTTAATTACAACCATTCACAGATCACTTAAACCCCAGAGCCTTCTGCAAAGGCCAGTGTTCCCTGCCAGCCCATTGCAGTGCACCAGCACAGACACCCCTGCATGCTGAGGACAAAGAATTTTGTAGCACTACACATGTGTAACTATTAGTTTTCAAAGACTGTTTGCCAAAGCAAACAGCATATTCTTCCCTGTTTTAAAAAGATTTTACATTACATTACATTTACATTTGTTTTCCTTGCTTTAGAGAACTGGCAAGTTCTGTGTGGATACTGTGGTTCTGTGAATACTGTGGAAACCACGTTTCAGTGATGCATCAGTTTGGTTTGTCTGCATCATAAAAACGACGATTTTTACAGCTTGGGTAAATCCTATCGTATTTCTCTCTAGTTTAGGACTTTCTCAATTCCCATACAGATGAAAAGTCTTGACATTTTTTATACATTCACATCCACACTCCATCACCACTCAAATGTGACAAAAATGACAAAAAACCTCCCCAAATTTCACACGTCGATTTGTCACATAGGAGAGAACATTTGAGCCACCAGAGACATGGGAATTTGCTGCTGTGCTGTCCAGCACAGCATTATAGGAAAGCCTTCCAATAAAATGACATTTAAATAAGCAAAAGGAAAAAACAAACATAGAAAAAGCTGATTCCAGAATGAAAGCAGGAATAAAGCTGGCTTTCCTAGAATGTTCAGGTGATGCTTAAAGTTATTATGTTTTCTGATATTCCAGGATCCTAACTTCTTAATTGGAACTGGTCAGCCCCCTCCTCTTCCTTTAAGCCGTGAACTTCTGCAAATCCAAAGAACTGCTTCACATCTGGAATGCACTTTTCTCTTATACACTTGACTCACAGGGAGCAAAGTAATTCCTTGTTCTTTGCACAGTTTTTCACTTGCAGCTAAGAACATTCACCTGAAACTTACTGTTCTGTGATCAATTAGCAGAATGAAAATGTACAGAAAATTAAGCACTGAGATTGCTTTAGAGATGTTTAAGTGTTTAAATACACTACCACTAGATTTAATTATTTTAAGTACAGTCTTGACAACACTGTAATTCAAACTTAAATGCTTCCTGCAAACATTCACTTTCCTCAGCCATCCAAAAAGAGGTAGAAAGAGTGACACAGAGCCAGCCAGCACTAGATGATCCATAGAAGCATGTGGAGACATATGGCATCATTTAACTTAGCAAGGATCAAACTAACACTTGTAAAAGATGCATCCTGTACACTACAGGGAAAAGCTGGCAGGAAGGACATGGAGGACACTTCAGGACATTTACATACAAACAAAACATTTTGTCTTAAACATTAGGAGGGGGAAAAAACCTAACAGTCACTGTACCTTCTCCAATAGGAGCTGGGTCTGGTCCTGACTTCTCAAAGTTAATAACAACTCCACTTTGGACTTTTTGAACTAAAGATTCTAAACATTGATTCAACATTCTTTGTGTCCGAACGCAGTACGAACGACCTATGCAAGAGAGAAGTTACATGGGCAAACAGAAAAGTAAGCTTTGAGTTCTCTTACTTAAGGAAGATGTTTTATTACCTAAGTCACACTGCCAAGGCTTGCATTTTATCCAAAATAATAGCAACAAACTCTGTACAAGTTTATGTAAAAGGCAAAATACTTTGCAAGTACAATACAACCAAGAAAAAGCACCAAAAACCCACAACCTGCTGAGATTTTACTTGTTACTAAAAGAGGCCATTAAGGCCTCATCAGGCTGGACCAAGGCCAAGTTTATAGAGGCCCTTAGGAAGTCTTGGCCTGATGTCACCAAGACTGTGTCATCTATCTGCTTTTGCCTACCCAAACCTCCTCCTCCCACACAACGATTTCTCTAAGCACCAATTATAAAAAATTCTGATCAACATATCAAGCAATAGGCTCCAGAATAAATTAAGATTAAATTTAGTTTATCAGCCCTGCAGCAGAATTTAACATCTCACTAACTGCAGTACTGCTCAATTCAACACTTAAATAAAAAAAATTAAAACAAAAAAAAAACAACAACAAAAAAAAAAAAAAAAAAAAAAAAAAAAAACCAACCAACCAAAAACAAACACCAAACCTCAGGATGAGCAAAGCCAACCTCCAGAATAACCAAAGGAATTTTCCAAAACCTCCTACTGCATTTAGAAAATGCTCTCACATCTATATCTGAAATAGCAATTTTGCTTTATTTTAAAGTTCTCCTGTGCTACTGGAATCCAAGAAAGCACCACATGGATTCACATGGACACTGAGTAATCCAGACAGAGAAAACAGGAAGAGGTGAAGGTGAATTAAAGGAAAAGAAATATTTCAAGGCAAATGCCAAATGTGAAGCAAAGCAAAAAAGCATCCAGTTACCTCCTGTAACCTCGCACATCTGAGTGATAGCAGATTCATCAGTAGGCACACTCCCAAGCTGCTCTGGTTCAGCAGATGCAGCTCCTGGCAAACGCAGCACCAGAGCAAACAGCCTTTGATCCCAACGGAATGGTTCTTTGGTTAGTTCACTTCCAGGCAAAGGAGAATTCAATGGAAGATGAAGCTGGTAAAAGAAGATTTAAGAATATTTTCCTGTATTTGACAAACCATCTAAAAACATCATATTCAAATTGATTCATTTATCTGTAAAAGACCCCGTTTCTCCAACCCACTAATTTATCTAAAGTTCTCATCTCAAAACCCTTACACACTATGAATTTAGGGGCTGAGCAGTGACAGGATAGCTGGTTTCTATTCTCTATAAAAACAGGTCAACGACGAAGAAGTACAATTAGCAGGAAAGAACCAATTAATATTCATCTCAGCATAGCACCAACTTGCACAATCATAACTTCAAAGAACTTAATGCATTACCTCCTCTTGGACTCCAGCTGTATTTGTCAGTTTGTTTCCATCTGTGATGGTAATCAAAATAGATGGCTCCAAAAAGAACGGATTCCTTCCCTATAGACAAAAGCACAAGAATGCTAAGAGCAACCTTAACACACAGGCTTAGAGGCTTGTATTTTTGTCATTATAAAATAAACAGTAAGATAAGCAATCTTTCAAAATAATCCTGTAATTTTTTAAATAGGTGTGGAACCACACAGAACTACACAAGATGGGCTACTCTTGTGTGTCTACAGTTGGGACATTTATACTCTGCTTCTTTCTAATTCAGTAAGGAAAAAAGTGCCAGCACTTTCCAGGGTGTTTTCAGTAGCCATAATTAGAAAAAAAGAGTTCCCAATTCAAGCTACACAGAGCTATCCAACGTTGAAAAAAAAGTTAAATGCAAAACCAAACTTTAACCACCAAAATCCCTCACCAACTATAATTTAAAAAAACATAGAAATACAGAAGACAGAAGACTAAACAGATTTGTTACCTGTCCATAATTGTCTATTCCAGACACTAATCTATTGAGATTTAACAAGTCAAACGATGACCTGAGTGCCTGACCAAGTGTTGTCAGTCCTGAAGCCTGAAGGTTTTTCAGTTCATTCATGAATGTCGCATGGTTTTCCTTCCATCCAGCCTGTTATATAAAACAAAAAAGCTGATTAGTTATTCTAGCAGCAAACTGCAATCAACTGCAAGCTGGCATTTATCTCTCTTCCCAACAAAAATTAATTATATTCCTGATTAAAGGGTGCACTGCACCATTTACATGCTGCACACACCTAATCCAGGTATGCACAACCTGATATGAAATATGGTTACACCTACAATGGGAGACTCAAGAAACACACACACTGCCAAACACTGGAAAAACATCACACTACCATGAAAACTGCTGTAGAAATAATGCTGTTAATAGAAGTATTTGGATTTAACGTGTGAATTTTTTTTAGGAGAAACTGCGCAGTTTGGAAATCAGCTGCCAAAGTAACAGCAAAGGTAAAACCAAGATAAAAGTAGCATAATGTCACTGCCTCTTCTGGCATATACCCATTCCCCTTTTGTCCTTCCTTCCATAAATTCAGGCTGGAAGGAAAGAAAGGAGTGGCTGCAAACTGCCTATATAAGAATCAAATCACTGTTTAGAGTGTCTCAGTGTAACAGCTTAAAATTTTGGAGGTCTTTAACAAAGTTATTGCTGACAAAGCCTACGGATCAAAGGAACAGCAAGTGAGGAGGATGGATCAGTCCAACCAAGCACTATGGACCCTCTGGTAAGCAGGCCCAACAGGCATGATTCACATAAAAGTGATTCCCTTAAAAGTGGTTTGCTGCACAGTTGGGAAGTTATTTTAGAAAAGACCAGCTCACAGGAAATTGGTACAGGATTTAAAGATGCCTCAGCTAGAACAACCGAAGCTTGGAAAGTCCTGGATATTCCCAACAATTCTCAGCCTTGCTATTACACCATACCCTCCAAACCACTCCTGCAGCAAGCAAGCAGTTATTCACCCAGGCTCACAATCATCCAGCACCAGAGAGATTCCTGTGCTGCACCAGAGAGATTCCTGTGCTGCACCAGGAATCCCAGCTGGGTAGACATGGAGAGGATCAGTTCAGATAGCCTGACTTTTGCTGGGACAACCTCTAAGCAACACATCCTCCAGGTGAAGCAGGTTCTCCTCCCTGTGCACTGAGCTCAACAGCAACCACCTGCTGACTGTGCCAAGCTGTGCACGACAAGAGAGGACAGGATTTTCCCATGCTTTTTAAAGCAGCTATATCCCATTGCCAACCTTTAGTACATATTGAGGGCTCCATAAATGGTCTTAGGATAGCCATGTTCAGAGCCGTAGAAGAACGTAAGAATTGAGGAGAAAGGACACGTGATGATCAATACTTCGGCTGAGTTGACAAGCCTAAGCTGGGTGGGTTTCTTTTCAGAATAGGGAATTATCATAAGATGATACAACAAAAGCATTTTGGTCAAGTTTAGCTCCCTTAACCAGCTCTTCAAGCTTGAGATTAATGCAAGGGATACAAGAGATAAAACTCCACAATGGGGCAAAGAAAGAACAGACTTTCAGCAGGACTGGTTCAGCTTTGTGATTAAACTGCCATGGAAGCACAAAAGAACCAGATAATTCTCAATAAAACACCATCAACACACACACACACAACCACAACTTAAAATACAGCATCTCCTTAGCAGTACCACAGCAACCTCCCACACCTGGTGTTAGCTCAAGGCAAAAATGCAGTGCAAGCACAGGGTCACTGTTTTAGAGCAGAAGTGACTTAGTTAATGGTATTTTTCCAGAGTGAAATAGCACCAAATCCCAACAAGGTGATTTGTCTTATTCCTAAAAAAGCTTCCCTTAAACAATTTAAGTGAACAATTACCAAAGTTGTTTTGTCTGAATTCTGTGGACCCATAAATGTAGGTGAGACTGCTCCCTTTGTCTCACAGAAACACACATGAATGAGTCCAGCTTCTTGGGAACAGCCAGGCTGGAGTTCAAAAAGTGTTTTCCAGCAAGGACCATTTGAGTTACGTTGTTACAAAAGCACATGGGGGAACAAAATATTTACAAAGGAAACACTATTTCTAGTCTACATTTCTTGATTTGAACGCCAATGAATTTAAGAGTATTCTTTATAAAATAAACAGTAAGAGTCTTCACTAATATTTGGACATTCTGCTATTTTCACGTTGTGAAAATGTTTGCTCATCTTCCAGCTCTCTGTTTGATCTCACTGCAGTGTGGTCAACTGCCTGCAAAATAAAGTATGTACCATTTCCCCAGGCTTAAGTAGGGAAGCTGAACGTACAAGGAGCAGCTGATCACCAACATTTGGCTGTCCAAGAAAACTATTTTTCATCTTACAGTGATCACAGGATCTTTAAAGATAAAGCCAAGGAGAACTGAATCTTTGAAAGTAAGAGAGTAAAATGGAAGAACTTCTTATTATGAGATCAAGAACAGCAAATTCACGATTTCCATATCCACCTCTAAATAAAAGCCTGATTAGTTAATGTATTACATTCTCTACCTTACCCTCAAAAAAAGATTCTAGAATCAAAAACACATCAATGACAAGAAGGTCTATTTCTGTAAAATTTTTTTCTCCAGAAAGACTGAAGCCAATGTATATAATTAAACATGTATTTCAGGGACAGAAACTCTAGCCCCAAAGAAGTCTGTAAATTCACCTTTCCATATATACAGTAGGACCATTCATAGGGCAAAACAGAGTCAAGTACCCAACACAGAGCAGATGCACAATGACTTCACGTTAAAGTGATTAAATAATAATTCTTCCTAAATTCAAAATACTGCCACTAACACTGCTTACAAAAAAACCATTGGCTCTATTTGCCACCAGAAACACTAATGACCAAAAAACTGCAACCAAAACCCCACAACCTTAAAGAACCAAACACAAACATATTCCTATGTATAAATATATATATTTATATCCTATATATAATATCCTATATAAATACAAACACAAACTATGTATCCTCTACAGGTCAGTAACTAAGAAGTCAGAACTGAGTATTAGTTATTTCGGTTGTTTATGAACCAATTTGAACTGTGAGAGTAGTTTCTTCTAATCTTCAATATTACATTCCAACTTAAGTCACTTTTATGCCCAGAATTTATTAATAGCAATCTGAGCAGCCTTTACCTTGCCAGTATGTTACTGGCCTTCCCTTTGATAATTTATATGAACAAATAATTTTAGACTCTAAACACATACCAAAAGACTTTCAAAGATAGCTAGGAAAAAACAAGTACTAAAATCAAAAATCTCATCCTCTTTGCTTATGCCAGCAGGGAAAAATGCAGTGTCATTTGGCTTTCTGCAAGCTTTGGATACAATCCTACAAACCACCCAGAGATTTGGAAGCATCACACCACCTTCCAGCTCCTGGCTTCGGCCTTTGCGAGCAGATCATGCTGACAAGAAATAACGTACTCAAAAAGTAACATTCTTCTCTAGTGACTTAGTTTTCAGACAAATCCATGCCTGCTCTATTTCACCAGCTACAGAAGTACTTCAGCTGCTTCAAGAAGCAGGTAAGGTCAAAACAGCTTATTTCAGCAGGAGAAAGGCCCAGATTAACAATAATTCAAACACCAAGGTGAAAAATCCAGCAAAGAAAAGGAGGCCTTATTTAGGCCAACCAGAATCAGGACTAACTGAACATCAAAAGAACAGAAATGAGCAGCAAAAGAAAATCTTGGTCGGAGTTGGTAGCTTACAAAGACCTTCAAGATTTAAGAGAAACAGAATTATTTTAGTTGCAAGAGGCTAGAAAGAAAATCTTATAAAATGATGTAGTGGGAATTAAAAAACAGAAACAAACCACTCCACCTCAACCTTTATCACATAAAAAGGACCAGTACTCAAGTACAAGTAAAAATGGTACCAAGTTCTGAATACATGTAACACACTTCTTGAAATCTCAGCTACACTGGCTTAACTGTCAGGTTTACTGGTCTTATTGTAGATTTTTAATTGATTCATTGTTGGTTTGTTCTGGCTTTGATTGGTGCTGTGCTTTTTTTCTTTTATTCTTTCCAACTATTACTTGGCACAGTTTGGTCAGCTGGTAAAAAAAGGGGCAGAGAAAGACTGGGCATTAGAGCACAAGAATTCCAGGTCCAAAGCAGTTCCCAGTTTCACCAGCTTCATGAAGTCCAGGGATATGGTGCTTTTGAGGCTGCAAGTCTTCATCTTTAGGGCTTCTAATCAGCAATGCCATAAGACTGACCTGTATAGCTTATTGTTCACTGGATTGCTTTCAGATCTGGTTACAAAATTGCAACATTACTAAAAAAATCTTCCAGGAAGACAATTTGCAATTCTGCATGCTAATCACAACAGCCTGTGTTACAGTAAGTACTCAATATTTAGTCAAACATACAGATTTTTAAGAGTTCTGCTAATGTTTCCCTGGAATGAACAACTGCATTTCAAATATTACAACTTGTCTGAAGTATTTCCAAATAATTCAATCTATTATTAAATGCACCCATCTTAGGAAAACAGACTACCTCAGGACAACATGCCTGTGGCATCCTAGCCTGTCAGTGACAATCATTTGGAAAAAATAAGGTACGAAAAAAAAATCCAGCTGTTGAAATCTGAAACCACTCCTGCTATGGAATTTCCAAGTACTGTAGGAAGACAGTGAAACCAGCAGAGCATTTTGCCTCCCAAATCACTAGAATGATTCATTTTTAAATTACCTTTCTGTTCACTGGTGACTGTACACATGATCACAACTCAGACCTGCTCACATCTGAGCCAAAGTCAAGCAGGTGTTTCTTTTGTACAGAAGTGAATTATTCTTTTGGACACCCTACAATGCAAGGGGCTGCTTCCCAAATGCCAAAGTTACCTTCACCTCTTTGTAATCTCCTGAACCTAGCCCCAGCACTGCTCAGTGGGTTCTGCAGCAAGGAATGACCTCCTACATAGCCTTGAGCTTCCCTGCCTGAGCTTCAGCAACTTTGGGATAGGAGTTTTAGCAAGCAAAGACTGTCTTGGTCACCCCAGTTCTGCTACAATAGAACTCAGCAAACAGGGAGAGGGAGAGGTGCTGGCACCATGTGTCCCCCTTCCCATGAAGGACAGGGTAAGGCTACTTGTCAGTACAGAACAGCCAATGCCCACACTACCCCCATGTGTTTTATTTGTTGTTCAAAGATTTGCTAGCTAAAAATAGCATACAGGAGAAGAAAGGCACTGACTACACTATGAACACCATATACATTTTTATTTAATATTTTTCATGTCCTAAAATAATTCCAAATCATATGACCTACTAATCACTTAGTTTCATCCTCACAAATGTTTGTCCATGCAAATGGGGCACAAAAACAGCTCTAAGAGACACTTACAGACATTTACTCCCCTCCAAATATTTATGAATGCCATTTTTGAGGCAACAGAGCTCTCAGGTTTTCCATTGCCTGCAGAACTCTTCTCTCGTTCCAGCACCTCTACTCTCTAGTTTGTTCCATGCAACACACCAGTCCTGTCAGTACACAGCATTAAACAGCCCTTAGCACACAAGACCAATTCTTTTTTGTTCTTGGCACGGGAGAGCAGCACAGCACCTACCTCTCAGATCTTAGATCAGCACACCTCCAGCAAAGAACGATCCTGGCACACAGGTCTGAAATCAGTTTATCAACTGGGGCAGTGCTGAATGCAGGGAACAGTCAGGGCTCACTGGTGGCTCCAGCAGGTGTACACTGCTGTCTGCTGTGGGACCTGCCTAACAAAGACCCCCCCCCTCAGTTCTCATCTGAGGAGTATGTTAGCAGGTAACCAATGCACAGGTTTAAACTACTCCCTCGATAATCCCACAGAGCAGTCAAGTACAGTGAAGAGTCTACAAAAGCATCACTTGGTCTTCCTTACATCAGAACTAGTGAGCACTGGGTCAGAGTGTTATGCCTAAGTATTGTGAATAATAAGTTGTTTCTTCCTGTAAAGTTATCTCTGCTGCTTTTGTAGGACACAAACTGAAAATTACCCATCAAAAGTGCTTATTTAAATACAGAGGGGACTTTTTGAAAATTTAGTTTTTTAAAAAGCACTTAAATTCCAGTCAAATAAAACATCACGAAAGTTTAATATACATAAAATGCCTCCAAGAGACCAGAGAAGCATAAACTGCTTTAAAACATCTTTAGAAAAAAATCACATCTTAAAAAAAGAAGACACTGAAGTAGATGATTCCTTTAATCCCACACAGCTGATATACTCTGACACCAGATTTTTAGCAGAAAGCTCTCACTTTGCACACCCCTCTATCTCCATCCAGCTCCAGGCACCACAATTCTTCCTTTATCTCTGGGACACACTATATACATTGATAACACACAATCTCTCCTCCCCTCACCCGCACTATTTTTCCCTATGCAGCTGGAAACAATGCAGGGAAGGTGTCATGCACCTCCACGACAGCGGGCAGTGCACACAGACAGGGCAGCTGTCCCTTGGGAGACAACAGCCACTCTGTCGCTCCTCCTGGACGCTCACCACTCACTTCTGCTCAAAGCAATCCAGACCTTGCACTCCAAGGAAGGGCTGCAATGCGAACTGAGATGCCCAGGAGATCCCCTTCAATTGCACATTTCTAAGTTGAACTCTCCTGTACCTGCATCCATCAGACTAAAAAATTTCTTAAGCAAATCGAACCAGTTGGTTTTCTAAAGCACATTAGTGAACATGAGCAAGATCAAAACTGCATTCTAGCACAGTATTTTAAGTGCCAGTTTTTATTACAGGCAGTTAACTACACAGAAAAAGATTTCATCTTGTATAGAAAGAAGTATTTCTCCATGAAACCTTAAAATAAAAAAACCCAAAGAAACAAGCTCAAACTTACACCATGCAGTTCACTGTCCTTTCAAGATGGTCTCACCATTAAATAATATGTAGAAGCACTCTTCCTTCAAGTAGAATTCAAGATGTTTATGTAAGAACAACTCAAACAATCTTCAAGCCCAGCACCCCTGCAAAACACTAGCAGAGAGGTTCTTCAGCTCCAGTTACAAAATGAATACTGGGGCCTTTTGTTAATATCAGCACTTAGAAGCAGCACCTTCTCCTGTAGGAATGCCAAATGCACGTGCTGTATGAACAACTCAAAGCTGGAAACTGCTTGGAACCAAGGGATAATAATCAATGCCAACCAGAAAGAAAAAAGCCTACACTACCTTTTTATTTATTACCTGCTGCTGCTGCTTCAATCCATCTCTGGATTTAGCTTTTTGGTCAACAGTATTTTATGTATTTTGACAGTTACTCTCACTACACTTTTTCCTGCACAAGGATAAAAGGAAACACATGAAGAAAGGAAAAGTATAAATACCAAAGAGATCATGGTATCACTCTGTTCCAAAAAGCATTCTTATTTAGACAGAAAAACACTATGCAGTTTAAAAAGCACCTATTTCTGAGGGACACTCGATAAGCCACGATATTTCAGTACAGAGCTGAACCAGAACAAGCTACATTTCACATAATAGCTTAACAGAGAGGGAACACAGTAGTAATCACAGTTTGCAGCCTTAGCACAGTAAGCATAACAAGAGGCTCCATGCTCCTGTTCAGCAGCATAGCAGTCATTTCAGAAATACCATTATAGGTGCATCTTATCCAAACACTGTAGAGAGGACAACTGCTGAAATGTAGAGGTTTCAATCAAACACTGTCAGCTACTCACAGAGCCTGCTGCTCTTTCAGCCTATCAAATATGCTTTCAATACCAGTCAGCCCCAGCTCTGTCCTGATCTCTTCCTACACTCAGCATGGCTGGGAAAGTTGCAAGGAATACAGGCCAACAGCTAAGAGGTTACAGAGTAGGTGCTATCAGCACAAGGAATTCTTCACTGCACATTTCTGGAAATCAAGTGGAAGAGCATTACTGATGATACTCTAGCTTTACAGCCCAGAGCTGAAACAACGCAATATGATTCATGTTTATTTTGAAAACTGCCACATTCCTTCTTCCTTCCTTCCAAAAGCACATCACAGAACTAGAGCAGCACACCAAGGTGCTACTGGTATTGAGAATTTACTTTGAAACTCAAGAAGGTAAATCTAGAAGTCATCTAAACAACAGCTTTTCTCAATTCATGTCTGAAATGCTGTTCAAGGCACTGCTGAGGAAAATAAATACTTCAGATGACCATTAAATTCATATACTCATTGAAATAACAATGAGTATACCATATATTACCTAGCCTAGTAAATAACTTCACCTTCACCCTGATACAGCCAGAAACATATTGGTGGCCTTGGGAGCATTACTATTGGTCAGAATTTTATTTCAGATGATGGGAAGGCTGGATCAAAACCTCTAAAATCAAAAATCTTTATAATACAAGAGTCACGTGGATCAAAAGTAACTACCTAGGCTTAAGCTCTTTTGATTAGAGAATGGCCCCCCCAGGCCAGGCCCTCTGAGTGCAGGGCACATGGTCCCAATCCAGCCCTCTGGTCCCACCACATCCCAGCCTGGGAGCACCATCGGGATGCCTGGCAGCAGCTAAAGGCACCAAGTGTTCTGCCTCAACAGATGCACATTCTCCCACAAAGCAGAGTTTAACTTTTTTATTTTTAATCAAAATTCACTGGCTGCACCATTAACACACTATGAAGACCAGTGCTAATGCATTATTCTCACTTAGAAGCAGAGCATGGCAACACCAGCTTAACCACACTGCAGATCTTTGATTTCTGTCCAATTAATTGCTCGACAACATCCATCTTACCAAGATTCTTACTTTTTAAAATACTATTTCACACGTTTAAGATTTTAAAAGCATCTGTGAGAAGAGACAAATCAACAATTGCCTTATCTTCAAAAAGCAAAATTAAGGAATTCTGAACTGTTAGTTTTTTAGTCTAGAAAAATATTAAAGAAATCTAGTGCTGCTTATCCTGAAATTTGCATAGATACACAAGGAAAGAATCATAACTGGGTAAACTGTGAGACAGAAAATGATAAACAATTTTAAAAAATAGTAATAGTTATTTAAAAATAAAACAAGACTTGGTTACTTATCTGACAATAAGCAGTTCAAGTTTCAGAGATCCTTGTCAATCTCAGTTCTTACACCAAAAGAAATTTTGTCTTTTCAATACTCTGCAGAGTGAATATACAGGTCAATATAAGTCTATGGGCAACTACAGATTCTGATCGGCACAGTAACAGTCTCTTTACAAGAATGTACTTTTTTATTGGCACCTTCCTAAAACCTCAACCCTAGAACATGCTGCTTACAACTGAAATTGATTGCTACGTGTTGTCTAACTATTCTGAAATTAGCCAGAAAAAATACAAAGCAAAAAAAATCCTTTAAATTACTGCCTGCTATATTTTAGGCAGTGTAAAAGCACAAGAATTACATTATTAAGAGGTACATGGTAAGAATAAAAGTTTAAGAAAGAAGAAAAAAATTCCAAGACTCAATCTACAAGAGTATATTATTTAAGTAACAATCTGCATTTAAAATTCAGAACAGCACCAACTGCTCTTTCCGTTCTCTTTTTTTTTTTGGTAGCCTATGCTATTAAATAAAATGAAGGATACAGGCATTCAAAATACAGACAGTGAAGAGAATCACTAAGGCTGAAGCCATCTGGAAGCTTCTGACAGGGCCCTTGGAGTTGCACTGCTCCCCCCTCCAAAAGCACTCATCTCCAGAGGTCACATGATACAGAACATGCTTTTTCCCACTGCATCCCCACTGCCTGAGGTATGAGAACGCTGTAGGAGACAACACTAAGTTATACCTTTTCTAGATCACAGCAAGCTCAAAACACCATTGTTGCACCACCACTGCAAATCACACTTCCTCCTGGCAAGCTGTTATAAAATATGCAAGGGTGAACAGGGTAAAAGTGTCTGCAATCTTACATTACCTTTTTCCACTGTTAAAATATGACCCAATCAGCACTTAATACGATATTGGTTCTCATCAAGTTTAAAAAGAATGAATGCCCATTCTCAAGGTATCACAGATGTACTTCGTGCATATTTTTAGCCACATCACACAGCAGGGTACAAAGCCCAAGCCTTCTTACATGTATATACCAACAAAAAAAGACATCTCTCTAACACCTTGTAAGTGAAACTCAAATAGTAGCAGCAGAAAAGGGGAAGAGACCACAAAGGTTCCATGTGGCAGGAACCACCAAGTTCACAAAGTACTTTCCTCCTTACAGAACATCTCACTAGAAAAATACAACTAGGGAGACCCAACTCAACTGTTTGATTCCACATTTTAAGCTTCTATTTTTAAAATAAAAGTGACCTTTGCACTGAGGATGAGTTAAGCCTCTTAACGCAAACATATCTACTTTTGTCTAGTTTATCCTGTAGTCTTAAGGGCTTACATCTTCGAATGTGTCCAAGCCCAAATAAAGAACCAAATAAATCATGAAAATATAAATTGCTATAGGGGCTATGAACAACAGATGACCATTCAAGGCCTCTGGTATCTCATCTACTGTACAGTACAAAGCAGAAACCCACCTCAGATGAAAAAGCAAGCTTTTACTTTGCAGATTCCTGTAGGAGCAGAACCAGTTAAAAGATTTTCATTAAGAATTAACCCAGCAACACACACTCGCCCTTCCGTGAAGACAGGCAGCAGGTGAAAGGACAAGTTCAAAGTATTTAACTACTTCAAAATTATAATAATAAAAAGGACAGCTAAGCAGAGTTCAGTCCCTCATATCTATCAAGAAGTTAATTTCTGAACTGTACTTCCATTTAAATGAATTCCTTTCAAAAATTTAACCACCACCTTCAAGTTCCTGCATGAATTTGATTTTTAACAAAATACCTCAATTTCAGAATGCACAATACTATTCCTTTTAAAAGAACGAATCACCCTGATTTTTACTGCTTTGATATTTTTAAAAGCCAAAGGTACATTACTTTTCACAAAATTTCTCATTTTAATGTTCTGTCCTCTTACACCAGTTCCTGGAAGACGATGCTCACTACAACTCACAACCAGGACACAAAGAAGTAAAGACAGCATGCTTATGCACGTTCAAAAGCATTTTACATGTTTTACACTACCCAATATGATGTTTCTCGGGAACTGGAATGTGCTTTTTAAAGGACACTTTCTATAGCAATCAATTTAGTACCTTTATAAGCTAAAATGGGCTACAAAACTTCCTTGCTTGCTGCATGGATGCCAATTGATAATTCCTAAGATTTTAGTAAAACAGATTTTTAGATATTTTCAAAATAGATTTTTAGATAGTTTCAGATTCTGAGAGACATGCACTGCAGTATGTAAAATACAAACCTACCACCTGCACCAACAAGAACTTTCTGCCTACGGCCTTACTTACCCAATTTCAAAATAGATGCCTAATTTTCGAAAAAGGAACATTTTTGCACACATTTTTCAGTCAGATTTAAGTGATAAAGCAGTTAAATCGAAAGGAGTGTGTAAAAACTGTTTGATGGTTATTCCTAAACAGTATCAAGTTGATTTTGTTTTGCCTTCAAAAAGAACTAGACAATCAGGATTTGCACGAGTGTTCCTTAAACAACTGGCTGCTGTTTCTCTTCCTTAAGTAGTTGTGTTTAACAGAGGAAAATCAACTGTTGGCTTTAACCTGCCAGTCATTTCTGCTCAAAGACAGCCTTCTGAAAATACACTAATTTCACAACAAAGCCTCTAACAAGCACAGTGGAAGACATGGAGGAGAGGTGTGTGTAGTAGTTCACAGGCAATGTAAATGTTGGTGCTCAGAAATAAAAATACTGCTGTAACTGACCCAAAAAGTGTATAGTGGTAGAACAGGAATAGTTATCCCTCTCCACTACACAAGAACAGAATGTAGTCTCCTGAACTAGTTATCAAGAACAGACACTGTCTGCTGCTTATGTTTCATCCAGTGCCTCAGTACTACATTCTGCACCTTTTTCCCCCCTTTCCAACAATGCCTGGCCAGTAGGTTCACTAAGTGTGTACACTATTAACAGTCTATCTGGAAAGAAAGATAGGCCTCTCCCACTGACCTCAGCTTTCTCTCCCTTTTGCACCTCTCGGATAGCAGCTTCTCTCTTGCCCCCACAGCTGCTATCTGCCTTTCACCAAAAATTCTGCCTGCAGAATCCCACTGCCAGCTTGCAAACCTCCAACCGTATTCCCAAGTGTTCACACCACCCCTTCCACAGCACAGGCCAGACCAAGTATTCATGCTTGCCAAAGGTCAGACCTTTTACATATAAAACCCAACGATTTTCAGTGTCTCAAGGTTCCTGTAAAAATCAACTCAGGCTTATTCTGTGGATCTGCTGCAGTTCAGCTTATTAAGTATTCCTCTGGTTTTCTTCCTTCACAAAAGTGATAAAACATGTGAATGCATTTCCTACCACCTCAGGCAGCATTCCTGCAGATCGCTGCCTCAAACCCAACAGGTTTCATGGTTGGGTTTCTCCTTCTCCCTGCAGCTCAGGGTCAGGAGCTCTGATCTAATTTCTTCCAGAAACAGACATACATTTCTCACATCTCTCTTTCTGCAGCACAGCCTATTCATTTGCCACTGTCCTGTGCAGAGTGAGTGGTAATCAGCTCCATTCAGAACCAGCACAGGTTCTCCATGAAAGCAAAATTAAAAAATGCTGGCAAAAGCTTCTCTGTCACTGGAATAAAAGTTAGCAACGCTACTCTCCTCTACTGTGACCTTACAAATGAACTCCCTATTTTGAAGCACTATTTAAATATCATAAATGAATAGGTTATTTACATACAGTAACTACTCTTCGACAGATGTTTTCAAAAGCCTTCTACGAATTCCTGATCCAGTCTCTAAGATATTCCAGTCCAACTCCAGAATTTCAGCGGAAAAAAAGAAGAGGTTGCTCAGAGTCCATCACGAAGAGCTGCTTCCACATGGGAGCTCTTCAGCACTGAAGCATACGTTCAGGCTAGCAGGGAACAGCAGCAGAACTGGAAGGCATCCTATCCATCAGTCCCAGTCTGCACATCTCAAACAGTACAGTGTTTCACACACACTGCATAAAGTAATTTGAGCTACTTCTTAGACAGCTACATATATATTTCTGCACTCAAACTCAGGGAGCCTATTTCTGTAGTGCAGTCACAGCTGACTCTTGAATTCAGTATAACACATAACAGAAGGAGGAAAATACATATTTCAGAATATAACTTATGTTCTCTCAGTCCTCTGACTTGTGACCAGATCATTTATGAAGGTCAGACTATAGAGTCTCACAAGAACATAAAACAGAAGTCATATTTCTGTGACCAGATCATAAATAATATTCCTTGAGTCTGAGGAAAGGCCGTATTACTGCCAGCGGCCAGATATCAGTCACAAGGGAACAGGGCAGTCCAGTTAATCAATAACTTCACATAAGGCCACCATTGTGTTTTTGGTCTGTGTTTTTGAACTTGCCATTTGCAGCCCAAATCCACAAGCAAACCACGAACTGCAGGACGTGAGGTTTCACAAAAAAAGAGAATGGAAAAAAACAAATGAAGAGCTAAGCCTTGCTTTCCTTTTCAAAAACTTTTTAGGTTAAGTTTGGCATGAGCTCCATTTTCAGAGAAATCTAGACAGATCTTGCTGAAACATCATCACTGGAAAATAGGGAAAGCTTGGGGGGAAAGGGCAGGTGAAAAGGCTGTTCTCTTCCCCCCATACTTTTACTCTAGCACCATTACTTCATGAAAAAAATAAACAAAATGGCCCAAGATTCTGTCCACTTACACCACAGCATGTGTTTAGGTACAGAGGAACATCTATATTTGACAGAGGATGCTGAAATTTATGTAATAAAAAAAAAAAAAAACAAAAAAACACCACACTGGGTAAATATAGGAAAAAAGCCACAGAAGACCATTAGGGCCATACCAACAGCTCATCACGGCTCCCTGATCTGCAAACCGTGGGAGCTCGGGAAGTGCTCTGCAGAGCTGTCAGTAACCTGCCTGGCCTGTCCCCACCCTCCTGCCCAGGCATTCCGGATCAGCCACGTTGCACAGGAAGGGATGTGAAGGGCGGGGCTGGCACAAAAGACTTTGAGGTACTGCAACTCCAGGTCACAGCGTGGCTGGGATGAAGCAAGATCTGGGTTCTAGCCATCCACGGACAGGAAGTCCTCAAAACAAGGACACATCGGGTACCATATTCCCTGAACCAGACAATGCACTTCTCTTAGCCAGAGGGCCAGGAACATCAAATACCCTGCCAGGCAGCAAGGCTGTTCTTGAACCCATTTTTCTTGCCCAACCAGATACACACTGGAGAATAAACTCCTTCCATACCTAAATTTAAGCACTAGCTTTTTAATAGTAATAGACACATTTTACAAAGGTGCTTTACTATACATACTATTACCTTCCCATGCATGCCAAATACCCAAAATCAGATACCCAAATACCAGAATAGACTGGCTCACTTCCATGTTAACATGCCACTAAGACAGACTCACTTGATAGCACCCTATCACAATTTTAATCTAAAAAATACACTAAAAACATTAGGCTGAACATTTTTACTTCATGAAATAATATACTGATTTTCCCTCTTAGTTCATAAAATGAGAGTTCGACCCAATATCCAATGAACGTACATGTATTTTTCCACTGACCTATACAGGATCACATCATTTGACAATTACAGGGTTAATACATTTCATAACATGCTTTTAAAATATTAAATGTCTCTTACTGTACAGTATTTTGGAAACAAAGTAAGAGTTATAAATGGTTGCACCATAACTGCTGTCACAAATCACCACCTATACATTATATAACAAATAGGAGCCAAACAGCTGACAAGGTTCCAGAGGCATCTGCTGCCAGAGTGGGGCTGAGATTCCTGCCATCCCCATCTTCCCATCCCCACCTTCCCAGGACAGCACCCTGACTCCTCTTTACACACTTGCCATCACAGTTCTCTGCAGAGCCCCACTGCAAACTGGAAGACTATATAATTCCATTTTTTAAAAATAGCACATAGAGCTATAAGCAGTCAATCAAACAGAAGCAACAGGTCCTGTAAATAATTTCAAACCATCTATACTAAAGATAGTTTCAAAAACGTCACCTTACTTTCACAGATTTTGGCAAATTGTTTGTGCAACAGCATGATCCTTCCACTCAGCAAGATACAATACATATGCATACTTTCTTGATACATTCTTGTCCATCAGAAGTGAACCAGTGCTGTTGGTTTGAAATACTTTAATGCTACAGGCTAACAAATTCTGAAACTAACAAACCCAAAGCATGTATCTCAGCTACCCCTGCTCCAAAGCTCAAGTTCCTGTAATTCCTCTGCCTCCTAGCTGTTCTCAACTCCACCACCAGTTTACCAGCAAAGCACTGGAGGGAAATAATCTGAGAGACTGTGTAATTTAATTAGTATAAATAATAAAAAAAACAAGAGGATAAGGCAACCACTGCTGCACATACTTGGAAAGCAAGACTGCAAAATACATTCACTTGCCGAGTTTGATTTCATCTTCTCTATATCAAGAGAAATAAAGTATTTAACTGCAGCAGCACTAGCAAAGAAACTAAATTTTATGTCTATTACAAGCATATTCTGTAAGACATAGAGAATCTGGCCTAGACCAGGAAGTTTGCCCGGCACAACTGTGGTTGTTGGAAAACACAACAGAGGGAACATCATAAATACCAGTGCAGGTCTTAAGAACAAGTCTTCAAACAGGGAGTCATCACTGCTGTGAGGCTTTTTCTGCCCAAGGAACAGACATGATGACAGCACAATAACATTCATTTATGCCATGAAGTCTTTATGCAATAGTTGAGCTGCACTTGTGATCATAATTATTATAATCAGATATTTACTGAATCTGCAGCCTGTTCCTAGAAAAGTTACTTATTTTTGAAAAAATATTTCAAGATTGTTTAAGGTCCAGTCTGAAAACCAGCATGCTAAAGGCAGAAACATAAATTTCTAAAAGACATTAGCAAGTTACAAGAACCACAATACTCTTCTTTTCCCTTGGCTACTTACTGTATATTAAATATGACTGAATGCTATGACGGGTATCACAGTCCCATTTATTTCAATTACTACTTACTAAAACTGTGAACAGTCAGATGCTCATCAGCACATCAGAATGTACACAGATGCTCATTAAACACAAGGATCTTCCTCAGCAAATCTGAGTATAGATGTGGTAATAACCTGTAGCATTACCACACAGACCCCCAGCAGTAAAGTCATTTTTTTTATTAAATCACCACTATGCTTGCTGTCACTGCAGGAAGCAAGTTCATTTCTCAAACCTAAGATACACTTGTATAATATTTGACACAAAACTAGGAGAAAATAAATCTACGACACAAGAAATCCAATTAACACTCGCATAACAAAGACTTGAGGTTTACATCCAGCCACAAACACGGATGGGGCAAATGGCGTGTGCATCATGTCTAAAAAACACCTCTCCTAGGTAGACATAGGTTTTTTGACAGTAAGTTTCTGTAAGTCAAGGATGGTTTCAGTTCACAGAAATGACTTCCACACCTTCTGAGGAAATGAAAGGTGCAATACCAAACAATAAATACTTACTCTATGACTTGTCACTTCAGAAAGCTGTGTAAATTTATCACTTATGAAAGGAGCCAAGATTCATAGCTCATGATAATTACATCTCCTCATTATCAAAGATGTGAATAAGACAGCACCAGTGAGCACACTTATTTTTAAAACATCTCAAGAAGTTCTACCTGGGAGGTCTAGAGAGTATTTTCCTTTATTCTCTAGGATGACCAACAATGTATTTGTACATGAACTTCTTTGGCCTTTGTAGCATGGGTCTGCAGCCCAACAGCTGTGGTAAGTACTGTATTACTCTGAGCAAACACAGTCCTAATACAGTACTATTCAGGAGGATCCTAAAACTCCCACAGCAATGCCTTCTGCAACACACTTTACCTAAGTATTTTAAGTTAGGACGTTTCTATCAGCAAGCTACAGCCTACAGCATAAGGGATGCAGCACCACATTTTTTACTTTTGCCTAAACCTCGTGGTGTAGCCAATGTGATGTGAACAGCATGGCCGTACTTGCCTCAAACTCAAGGAATGACAAAACAGGGACAAGAGGAGTCAGCCAGACTTGTTTACTCTCAAGCAGGCTCGGGGGAACCTCATCATTCTGTACAACTCCTTTACAGGAGGCTGTAGTGAGATAGGGGCCAGTCTCTTCTGCTGTGTCTGCAGTGAGGACCAGAGATAAAATGGCCTTAAACTGGGACAGAGAAAATTCAGATTAGACATTAGATTAAAAATTCTCGTGATTCAGGAGGTCAGGCTGTTTAGGGAGGTGGTGGAGTCACTGTCCCTGGAGGTGTTTAAGAGGCTGGCATTGGATGATGTGGTTTAGGAATTACAGTAGCAGTACTGGGTTAAAGGCTGGACTTGGTGATCTTAATGGTCTCTCCCAACCTTGATAATTCGATGGCTTCACATCCAGCTCACCACATCCCTGCATGGAGTGGCGGCTGCGAGCACCTTTCACAGAACTGGTGCAGGCTACCGTGCTCAGCAGGATGAACGGAGCGGGGGGGCGGGGTACAGGGGGACACACAACCCCAACACTGTGGCTTCTTGAATTGTAGAGGCGGAAACAGCCGCGGGTGCTGTCCCACACCCACAGCCGCGCCAGGGCCGGGGCTCCGCGCTGCCCCTGCCCCGCAGTCGTGAGGGGCAACTCGCCCT
>VZRQ01006986.1:169956-191370 GCA_013397975.1 Machaerirhynchus nigripectus
CGCGCGCCGCACCTGTCACACACACACAGCGCCCGCTCCGCCTCTCTGCGGGGTCCCCCGCCCCGCGCTGCAGGGGCCGCCCCGCCCGGCCGCTCGCGGGCCGCCCCTTCACGCTCGGTCCCGACCCCAATCCCGCCGTGGTCCATCAGTACCTCCCGGTACCCGCGGCTGAGTCACCGCGCCGCCGCCTCCCCTCGGCCCGCGCAGCCGTCGATGGCTGGGGCGCCCCGCGGGGCTGAGGGTAGTGTGCAGGAACTGTGCGCTGGCCCTGGGGAGCCGAGCGAAGCCTCTCAGCTGCTCACCCGGTGACATAATCGCCCCCGTTCCTGGTCTCCAGAGGTTTCACTTAAGCACTAAATTCGCAGGCCCTCACATGCGATCCTTTCCCAGCTCAGGTAACCGCCATCTCCCACAGGCAGTGGCTGGATCTGGGTGTCACACACCGACAGGGCACCTCAGTGTACCTGGATCAAGGCAGGATGGCAATAAATTAATTGAAGCAAAACCAAAAATACATAAACCCTGCAATATTTCCTACCACTCAGATTAAAAAGAAAGTATCTGAAAGGAGGGATCACAGAATTAGCCTGGAAAGTCCCTCTGAGATCATTGAGTCCAACCTGTGGCCCAACACCACCTTGTCAACCAAATCATGGCACCCAGTGTCACATCCACTCCTTCCTTAAATACCTCCAGGGATGGTGGCTCCACCACCTCCCTGGGCAGCCCATTCCAGGGTCTAATCACCCTTTCTATGAAGGAATTCCTCCTGATGTCCAAACTAAACCTCCCCTGGTACAGCTCAAGGCCATGTCCCCTTGTCCTGCTGCTGGTTGCCTGGGAGAAGAGCCCAACTTGCACATGGTTACAACCTCCTTTCAGGTAATTTTAGAGAGAAATAAGGTCCTCCCTGAGCCTCCTCTTCAAGATGTCCTGCTCCAGTAGGCCTGGCAGCCACCAACAACAGCAACCAGATAAAGGGAAGGAGACTGAGGAAGTATTCAGCACTATGTCCGCTCATGAATGCTTGTTTGCTTCCTGGAGTAAATCCAAAACACACAAAAGCAGCACTGTCAACATAAATCTTACTTTAAAATAATAAAGAAACTGATAATATTTTCCAATGCTTTTAAATTCAAAGGCTTTTTCTGCATATTTTTTTGCCATTCATTTCAACAGCAAGCAGAATCAGTTTCAGTTCTCGCTCTGTTTTTGTGAAGCACTTGGACAATACTGTTATTGCACAACATCACAGGTCAATTCTAATGCCCCATTACAAAGCATTACAAAATATGAATGGTGGTAAAGATACCATTCCCCATTTTGATCAGAATAATCAGAGATGTAAACTCATTTAATTCAGGCATGTTCTCATCCCTTTTGTCACCAGAAAAAGCCCAACACCTACACACAGGACCTGCAAAGTCTTGATACTGGCTTTAGAAAGAAGTTTGTCGTTTAAAAAAAACTTCTGCAGATATTTTTCAAATAACATTATCTCATTATTTACCTCTATTGAACCAAGAGTGGGTAAACTAATAGTTGAAAAGCAGCTCATTTTGAAAAGAATCCTGTCAAACTTGGAGACTCCATTCCAGGCCCTTCACAAGTTGTGCACGTGTGAGTGTATCTGCGATCAAGGTTTCTGAATTTTAACAATCATAGCAGAAATGCCAGGAGGGATAAACAGATGAATATTTTTACGCAAGTGATCAGTACACATGAATGGAGCCAGACTGAAACAAATGGGATTTGAATCTCTATAGATAAGATAAAAATGCAGATACTGTATTTTTGTACCGCTGCATGTTAGTCTGGAAAGATAACCCCTGGCCAGGAATGGATTTGCAAAGGCCTGAATGGAAACTGAACTACTGGTAGAAGATGCCACCTAACACTGCCAGGTCCTGGCACTGGGAACTCAATGAGGCCACCTATGCATTGCTCTCATGTCAACCAGATGAGGTCAGAGACTCCCTTCTGCCTCCAGCTGACCTCAGCCAATTCCAGCTGGCAGCCCAGCAGCCCTGTGTCCTGCAGCCTCCTTGACTGACTGTATGAAATGCTAAACAATTACAAGTGCATATCCTCACCATTTTTTTTTTAATTCCAGATGACCAGCTACCTAAAAGCCACTTCTTTCCCATCCAAACATAGTATTTAAAGGTCAAGATATAACTCTTGTTTCCCATTTCACAGGCTGACCTTTCCAAGGGCAGCAGCAGGCACGGTTCCCATACTCTCCCTCTTTCTCTCTTGAGGATCTTGTTTTTTGGATTCTGCTCCAGCTGGACACTGCAAGAGCTAAAGTCTAGCAATCTTCTAGGCACAATGCAAGACATTCATTTAGTTTAATGAGACACTTTTTATTCCTGAAATTACAGACACCATGGTGGCTAACATGCATGAATGCAGCTAGAGAGGCTTTTACTCCTCCTCTGAACAATTTGTGTTTGCAGTGCTGACTACCTGGCAGCTGTGGCAGAGGACATTCATCGCCTCTATAAAGTTTAAACTTTTCTTGGTTTTTAATTGAAAATACAGTCATCTACATTTCTTCAACTGCAATAGTTAAAGAAATTCTCTTTATGGGACAATTAATCACAACAGCTACAGCAGGTTAACCTTGCCTATAATTAAATATTTTGAAATAATTTCTGTGCAGATATTCTATCCCACAGTAAAAAGGAACAGAATTCTGGATTAATAATTTTTGAACCAAACAGATCAGTGGTATTTTTTCCTGTCGTGCTGATAAACTATTATTTTTCTGTTTCTTGTCCTAACACAGCTTAACATCTAAGCTGTTGCCTCTAACAGGATTTTAGCACTAACAGTTTATTTCTTAACACTTTTATATTGTTTCATCTTACTTTTTTCTCACCTAGCTACTTTCTGCCTTGAACAAGTAATAGACCTATGAGACAGAAGCCATGCTGCTTTAGGCACCGAAGGTACTCAGCTTTGGCACCAATTAGCCACCTGAATTTGGGGCACACTGGATACATTAGTCAGAACTTATCTACTTAAAATCTGGATCAATAGTTAAACTCTCCAAACCTCCCTCTGCTGCTGTGGCTCCCTATCTTGGTCATGTAATACAGCTGCCCGGATGACTTTCCTGCTTAATTTAAAACGCTTCCAGCCAGAGCAGAAATGGTCACTGCTAAATCACTACAAAAATGTGGATTAATCCATGCCGTGAGCTGGAAGGTATAATCCCTATCACACACAAAAAAGGGGCTGCTACCAGAGCTAAGGGACTTGGTGGCACCACACAAGGTGCATTTTTCAGTACCACAGAGAGAATTCAGAAGAGTTTAGCTCTTAGCCAGCCATAGATCTGTGCCATCCCTTTCAGAAAGGTGAAATCCCCTGTTAAAGAATTTGTGTGCAACTGGACCCGGGTGTGGAAGGTACGAAATTGTGCTAAATAACAGCTCCTTCACAGTTATATTCAAGATGGCAGAAGCTGAACAAAGTCAAGTCCTTTGATACTGTGTGCTGTATCAGGGCAAAATATTCTCCCTGGTCAGTAGTTAGCTGCTCTTAAGGCAGATGCTAGAAAAGGCCAGGCTGCTTCTGCTAGTGTGTCACACAGCCCCTTCTGGAAAAACAAAACAGAAAAAAAACCCCAAACCAGCAAACACAAACAAAACCTCCAAACCAGTATTTTCCAGGATATTGCTTAGCAGGACCTTTTTTCTTTTTTCTATTTTGTAACTACACTACAAACTTCCATGGAATTGTAACTCACCCTTAGAGATTTCTGTCCCTTTCACTTCTTCCATCTCCTTTCTGCAATGACTCCACTCAAGAGTTTGGGAGCCTCGTCCAAAATTTGCCTTTTCGCTGCTTTTCAGGAGTCTGGGTTTGCAGATGGGAGGGCAGTAATGGAAGCTGAGGAACAAACCCTGGTTACTGTGAGCCATCAGACTTTGTGTAAGTCTCTGGTAGAGATGTGCACCTGAATTTCTTTTCACAGGCTTCAGCAAATTCAGGAATTCCATTTTCAGCTAAAATATAAGGAATAGACTATGGATACATGCCCTGACTGCAGCACATTTTCTGCTGATTTATTGACTGTGCATAAATACTGCACTATAACTGTCATATTTAACTACAAAAAAAGAGAGCTGTATACTCAGGGAGATAATTGAGGGCAACTCTGAGGTTTTTCATCTGTCTTCCAAGTACTTCAGAAAAAGCAACCACTTAGCAAAGGGGCAGAGTCCAGCCATCCTGATCTTTTCCTCTTCTCTCTCAGACATGTGTTAACCCTTTGCGGTGCACAGTTCAGCAAGATTTCCTCTTCCTGCAAGGTTTTTATGCGAGCACGGCTAATACTGTCCACAGTCCAAAGGTGAAAGCCAGATCCCCAGCCTGCATAACAGCAGATACGGTTTAATTTCCATTTTGCTTTAAAGACCAATGAGAAGGGGATGAGGAAGTGATTGGTTGCCTAAGATGGGGGATCATTTTGCAATGCTGGTAGATAAGCAAAATTCCGACAAAATGTCTCCGAGGAGACATAAAATGAACCCATGAAGCAGCACTTTGAACAGCAAAGCACACCAGAACAGATTTCCAGACAGGCAAGGCTTTCCATATGAGAACAGGTTTCAAAGTCCAAGAGTCTCCAAAGAAGAAACACTAACAATAAAAGTTTGAAAAGTATTCTGGCTGCTGAAAAAGAAACTGAAACCTTCTCCAGTTTAGCAAACTGGAGAATTGAATTACTCTAAACCTGAAGCTTAGAGAAAGAAATTAAAATTGTGCACATACCTATGCAGGGAGATACAAAACTGAAAGTGTGTGCTTTAGCCTAGTGCATGTTTGTGACCTAACAGCAAATAACATCAGATTAATGGCCCCAGCCCCAAGCCCCCATATGTCCTGCCAAGTTCTCCCCACAGAAAGATTTATCATCTCTCACTCATAAACACTGGGAGACAACAGAGCTTGTTCTGGGGGGTAATTGAAAGGGAGAGGGATTTGTGGCTGAGACAGGAGCCTTGCACCAGGCAGTCACAGCCACGGGAAGCTGGGGCTCAAGGGCTGGGGATGCTCCAACTGTAGGTACATTTGAATTGACAGCCAGCCATGAACTGCGTGAAATTCCCCATTACTTCCTTTTACTGGTCTTATACTAAGTGTTGCTAAGCTGTACCTGGGAATCAGGCCAAATCAGCTTGGGATCTTTGGATGAAAGGCATTAAAAAACCCCAAAAACCCAGAGTATTACCAATGTGGAAAGCAACAATATGAATTAAATGAATGCACAAAGTGGCAGAATTTTGATTTTATTGCATTCTACAATGTAAAATATGAAGACAGACTAAAAAATTGCCACTTCTGAGGAAAACAACATCCTTCTGCCTAGGTTCCTCTGAGGAAGAGTCATAAAATATGGGCATATCATTACCAGAATGATATAATAATGATATAAATGCTCAAATGAGCATATCATTACCAGAACTGAAACCTGAAAATACATATGTTTAAATAGACTAGAGCCAACAGGGACTGGTTGGGAGAGTCATTTTCCCAGGCTATGCTACACAGATTTGTGCCACCAAGTGAGCAGTTCACACTGCTTCATCTATTACTTATCAGCATTTATTTTATGGCAAAGAATACTCTTGGGCTGGGGACCTGCTCTGAACTGACAGGATTTATCATAAAGCAAAAGCCACACTTGTCTGTTTCATTTCTGGACTCAGTTATGATTTTTTACTATATACATGGCTTGCCTGCAACAGAAATTCTTCCTTGCAGAGTTCAAATTATCTCCTACAGAGAAAGTTTAGCTAACCTGACTGCACTCCACATGTTGCTCGTGCCTGATCCAAAGCAGACCAGACCCTGCTGGAAGCCTCAGGGAGCCTCAGCCCTCTGATTTCAGCTCAGCAAGTCACCTTTCAGCCCTCACTATCATTTCACTGCACTGGGAACACGTATGGTCCGTCACTGGCATGGCACCTTGTGTCTTAAAAAGAAAAAGTTAGGAACAGTCTGCAAAATATTGATGGACGCCATTCCATGGGATGTTAACTGTGCTAAGGGCACCTAAGGTAACTTACTGGTCCCAAACAGGAAATACTACTATCATTTAGGGATGAATATTAACATTTCCAACATATCCTTAACAGATCATCATCATCTTACTGAAACCAAACACTTCCATGACATTAGTATGTTTATCATGATTTATTTCCCCCAAAACACCCCAAAATGATACAGAAAACACTGTGCCATAAAAGCATTGCATTTTACCATAAGCAATTTTCATAAAATATTTTTTCCCCCAAAGGAATCCCATGTTTAATCCTAAAGACTATTTGTCATTAAAGACAGTTACAAAAGCAGACAGAATGATCTACTTGGAACACAAGGCTTTGGTGGCACATGACCTCTTGCTAGCTCTGTGATAGACCTTCACCAGCACTTTCCATGGGTACCTGGCCTTCCTACCTTTGTTTCCCCAGTTGCAGAAATGCTTATTTTGTTGTTTTCACTATTTTTTTTTAATAACTTAAAATCATATCAGGCCCTTGTTACAGAGGCGAGAGGAATCAACCCTGCTCTGTAGCTTTTACCGGCTAATTTCAGCCATGATCTAATGAGGGGGTGGTAACAAGACAGTGAGGCGGGACAGGAGGGAAAGGCCCAAGCAGCAGTGGGAGCTTAGCAGGAAACTCAGCAAAAAGCAAGTGCATGGGAAAATAAAACAAAGATCTTTTCATTCTTCAGTATTTTTTTTTAATAGATAATTAAGAAGAGGAAGTGAAAACTCATCTCCTGAGATATCTGGTAGGTGTTTTGAAGAAACAAATTTCCAAGAAGACCTTAGGCAGAGACACAACCTCATCTTGTGAGAGCAGCTCTCTTTATAGGGGCATGGAAAGAGGAGATGGCAGGAGGAGCCAGCAGCAGGGCAGCAGCATTGCCAGCAGCACACAGCAGATGGGAAATCCAAAGAACTGAGACACAGCAGGAAGCAAGAAGTAGGTATGCAGAGTCTTGAAGAGTCAGCTCAAATGTGACAAGATAGGAAAAAAGGGCACAAGGTGGAAGAGCTTTGTGACTTTGCCAGACTGAAAGGACAGCAAGGTGTTCCCTGCAGATGGTTGTGCTTAGATCTGGAGACATTTGCATTCACCTCTCTCAGATGGAGTATTTGTGCCAGATAGGAACATAGGAACTTAAAATAAAATGTGCTCTCTTTTACTCTGCTGTCACTTCAGATTTAGACATAATAGAAGATACTGTGTGTATTCTGGACTAAGTAGAATAAAACAGCCCCACTCTCTCTGGAGCTGCTCTCTGTGTCCTGTTATTGCTGCCGACCTTGCTCACTACAGACTGAATTACTGAACTTCCTGAACTCTCAGGTCCCAATTTTGTCACTTCCTTGCACTCACTTGATTTTTGTGTATTAAGTTGGAAGGTTTGTTGGCAACAAAGGAGAATTTCAAACCCAGACACTTCTGTTTACTTGCTGCATTCTCTTACCTAGTTTTGGATACGAACACAATCTCAGACTAGGGAGGGGTGTTCAAGAAAAAAGTTTTCTCTTCCTTTCAGAAGTCTTTGGTAATTTCCAAGAGTCAAAAGCTAATTATTTTGGCACAATGAAGCACCAAAGAATCTTTTAACCATGGCATTCCTGTATAGGGTTTACTCAACACTTTTGTCTGAGAGGAGAAGAAAAGAGAGGAGTAAAAAAAGCCCACATTTATCTTTTCTGAGATACAGAACTGTTTCACTGCAAGAAGAAATGAAGTAGACAAAGGCTCTTCAGGTCGGAAAAAAAGATGACTGCAGAGGGAAATTATGGCAGTCTGTAAAACGCTGAATGGAGAAGGTAAATGCAGAGTAATTGTTCACTTTCTTTTGCAGTACAAAAGCCGAGGGGGCATCCAACAAAGGCATTTAGCAGCAGGTTTAAAACAAACACACCCAAAAGGAAGTACTCTTTCCTACCATCCATAATTGCATTGTGGCAGTCAGTGCCTCAGGAGGTTGTGGAGACTGAAAATGGATTTTAAAAGGCATTAAACAAATTCATGTGGGACAGTGAGATCAACAGCAAATAAACACTGTAGCTTTGGTGAAACTTTTGTTTTCAAACCCTTACCCAGAGTGGGGAGGAGGCACCAAGTCGAGATGATTCTGTATGTGGCCTTTTCCTCCCTCCCTGAGTGCTGCTGGCTGCTCCTGGAAACAGCGTGGCAGTTCCTGTTGTTCCGCGCTGAGCCGTGAGCCCAGGTGTTGCACATCACTAAGAAGCAGTAAACGTTCTCTGCATTCTCCTGCCCGACTCTATCTTCCAGCAGACTTCCTCGGAGGGCAGGAGATGCTTCTGGCAGAGCTTTGCAATCCAACCCTCCCCCCATTTTCCCTAGAGCAACCACACTTATAATTGTGCAGAGAGAGAATATTGCATTAGCTCAGGTTAAATCAAGTAAAATTTCAGTCCTATGCTTTGGCATTTAATTGTAGCATTTAGCTCATATTTAAAGGGTAGAAAATGTAGCTGCCCTCATTATTGGTCAAAGTGCTCATCAGTCTCCAATAATGATTCAGTACATTCTACAAAAAAAGAAAGACAAAGCAACCAAACAACTGGTCTCCATAGCCAAGTGAAAGTAACAATTTACCTCAGACAGCAAGGAAAACCAAACAAACAAAAAGAAAAACCAGAAACTCCACCCTGAAGTCACTCAGTTTAATTTTTAAAAAATAGTATCTGCAATAAAAGGTTTTATATTCAACATTCATATAAAGGATAAAAAGTTCCAATTATGATTATGCTCACCCTTTTATTAAAAATAAAAGGCTGTAATAATGCCAATTCTCATCCAAACATTTTCAAACTTCAATTATTCCCTATTCAGCTAAACCCATTGTGTTTGCAAGGAAAATCCAACTGAACTGGGAGTTTGTGCCAGTCCTTTCCCACGTCCCAACATAATCAGTCATCACCCCAACACTTCTGCGGCCTTGAACATACACTCTACATAACCACCAAGCCAGGGACAGGCAGCTTGTTACTTATCCCCAGCAGCCCCACCCTCCTGCCACCCCCTGCCATCTCCCTGTGCAAGCTCCCCTTTCCTCCCAGCACACACATCCTGCTCCCTCATTTTACCATCCAGCAGAAAAGCAGAAGAGAGGAGAAAGCAGCAGACAAGGGGGAAGGGAAAAGGACATGGTGGGTGATCAATACTGGGTATAGGCCTTATATATATATATATAAGGCCTTTATATTTATATCTTTTTATATATAGATATATTTACAAGAAATGAAGTTAAAAATTCAAGGGGAAAGACCACAAAAGCCGAGTGACAGTCTGGCTCAGTGGAAATCTGTGATGAGCTGCTGGTGAATAAAGGTTTCCACAGTACTTCTATTGTCAGCTTAGGAGCACGTTAAAATGAAAAATAGAGGCAAATGGTACACTTGCACTAAGGCAGGGGTTCCTGAGTTGCTCAGCACCACTGCTGCTGCGGGCCTTCTGGGAAGAGAGTCACTGAGACTGGACTGTGTGCCTCAGGGGTTTGTATCTCAGTGCAATGCCTTGGGGTTTCCAGCTAAGTGCTCACAAAGCCTTTTCCCTTCTCCAGTTGCTAGGTCTTCTCACTGCTCACACGGTAAGGAACACAGAACAGGGAAAATAAAATGCAGGAAAATGGATGTATAGAGGCAAAATAAAGGAACAAACCTTTGAGAAGTGGTTATGAAAAAACAAGTGTAGATCAGAAGGAAAACAAGTGAAGAGAAGCACAGTTCTACAAGGTTCCTGTTGTTCTTTAGGAGGAGCCACCATAATGCAAAATACATAACTTAATGTATTGAAATCATAAATTACCCTTTGATACACATAAGAGGAGCTTACCTGAATCGTGTCCCAGGCAAACAATCACCTGATAAAGCTGAAATCACCATAAAAATAGAAGTTAACTTTTTTTAAGATTCAGAAATTAGCACTAAAGAGAGTATTTAGCCATCAAACTGCTTAAAAAACAAGAACAGTATATTACATCTTAGTGTATCAAGGCAGAATATTTCAGAATGGTGGCAACAAAGAAAAAGTAGCCTCAGCCTTCCAAAGAGACTTTCAGCAAAACACAGACATTTCAGTTAATAGACTTTGACTGTGGGTATTTTAGCTCCAGGCAGTCTCGCTTGGTGCACATTGAGCTTAATTCTCTGAGGTATCAATCACTTGAAACTCCAGATGAAGTCAGTAAGATCAGCAGCTGATGTTAGTCAGAGTCAGGCCCAGCTGTCCCAAAATGGTTAATCAAAGAATCATTTAAAAATGTGAATCCAGCAAGGTTATGGCAAGTAGGGGTTTGTGTACTAAGAGGACCTTAGGCCCCTAAATCCGAGGATATTGCCTGTCATCATGGCAGAGCAAAAACCAGAAAATAGGCTTTTGTCTGATAGTGATATCCAAACATATTCTTATCCAAATGCAGTACAAGCTGCAACATGCAGCACTCCTGCCTGAGGAAGGCTAGTCCCTGGGCCTGAGGAGCAAGCAGGACAGCACCTGTAGCCATGTGGGTTGTGGCTCCTACAGGGAATGCAGTTAGGGTCAGTGCATTCCTTGCTAATTAAATACAGTCCTAGGCTGCTAGCCACGGCCTCACAGGGCCGTGTTTGCAAACCTCTGGTCAAATAAGGGATATGTGGAGCCCTTGAAAGGTAAGTAAACTCAAATTTAAAGCCTTACTGCATACCAGATACAACCATAATATTTTTCTTACTTGTTTACTATTTTCAAGCAAAAGCAGCAAAGGCTGTCTGGACTCTTAGGTTCCCATTGCTTGCAGAGACTTAAAAAGCTCTGCCATGAACCCTTTGCCTCCAGGCTCTGGAACTGGCACATCCACAGCACCCCCAGCTCCCTGGAGCTGGTGATGTGGCAAAGAGGAAGGGCAATAAAATGAGGTAGGGCAGTGCTGCAGCAACACCATGGAAAACTGCTGTACTTGCTGTGAGTGTAACATGGAGACTCCTGCAGTCAGCGCAGCTCTTTGTCAAATTACAAAATGAGAATCTTACCTTTTCCAAAGCTTTTCTTGAAACACCATACAGAACTGCCTGTGTGCAACCTTTATCCTCAGCTGCTCCTTTCCCAGTAGATAGGCAAAAGAGTGCAATCTGATTTCAGAGGCCAGGGCTACACTCTGCCTTCTGCCTCCAAACAGAGCTTTTCCTTGGCACCATTAAAACAAAGCCAGCTTATCTAAGAAAGGGGACTCTGCAGGCAGTGGACTTCAGGAGTTTGGTGACAGCTCTTTCTCACTGAGGTTTGTTTTCTGGTCAGAGCCTAATCATGAGTTTTCCAGAGGTACAGAACATACACATAACTCAGCAAGGCAGCTGGCAGTGGCCCCATCCTTCCAAAATCCAGTGGATTTAAACAAGCTTGGTAAAAATCCTCATTTTGTGATTACTCTGCAACCAAGAAAGCAGCTGGGAATGATTCTGTCACTGCCAGGTCTTCCCACGCATCCTGCTTCATCTTAATTTTTGTTCATTAGAACATGCAAATATCCTGCGACATGGGCTGGAAACTGCTTCTATTGCATTTCCAAAAATATCAGAGGATTTCAGCATCAGTCACTGTGTCACAGAGGCCATAAAACAAATTTTAATGGACAATAGTGGAAAAAAATCCTGAACCGAGAACTAGCACAACAAATATACAGAAAACCTCAGTTCTTCATCTGGAAACACTATTGTTTATTGCTGTCAAGGTCAATGAAACTATAAGCAAACTGTTTCAGCAAGCCCCGCAGATTTATGTGTGCTAATATTCTGCACTGTTAGTTCAGAAATATTTTAAGAACAGTTAAAATCAGAAGTAGTCAGGCCTCAAATACAGCAGCTGAACAAAAACCCTGTTGGCGTCAATGGCATTGAGGCCAATCTGCTGCCTCTCCAAAAGAGTCCCTTCTTTTTGAATCTTGGGAGAGAGGCACAAACAGGTCAATCTTTGTGAACACAGTCAAGAAAGTATGAATTTCTGGCCTCAAAGGCTAGGGATTCTTTGCCACTCCCTCTAGGGGACCCAAACTATCCGGTTCCTTAAGCCATCCCAGATGCCTTCCCCAGAATCCCATAGAGAAAGGAAAGAAAGTCTCGTAAAAACCAAGTATCGCCATGCTGGAAGAAGCTCTCCAGATGAGCCCAGATCTGGTCTAGGATCATAACAAAATGAAACACTTCTATCAGCCATGGTTATGGGCATGTCATATATCTCTTGTAATAATTATTAGTTTGTGTGAAAATGGAGCCTTTTGTATCTCAGCAAGAACTAAAGCAGGGAGTATAACCAACAAGCAAGACTGAGCAACAGAGACACTCTCCTGTTACTTGTGTAGTTGCCAATATTTTAGTTTAGTGACAAATACAAGTCCCAACTGTTAACAGTCATATAAACCAACTCACATCCAACATGCTTCACATGGTGTCAGTGTTTTATTCTCATTCACTGAGGAAGAAATCAGCATCTAATCAGCAGGAGCCAAAGGCATTTTTGTCATTAAAAATCACCTTGACTGCTGCATGCCCCCTTTCCTTCACTATCCAGCAGAATTTTGACTATTGGTAACAAGTTTGGTTTGGGTTTTGGTTTTTTTTTTTTAATTGTACGCTTTCTGCCTTTTAAATCAAAGGTAACATTTGCAGTCTGTTCTTAAATGACTTAGGGCAATACAGGGAATAAAAGGCAGAAATGAGAGCAGAACCTCCATTTCCTTACTTAAAGTTATGAGCTTCACCACTCCCCAGTGCTGCCTCCCTCACTGAAATAGTAAAGTATAAATGCAGGCAGTTCTGGTGTTCAGATTATATGATCCCAGCCTTTCTCTTTTGTTGTTGCTCATTCATCCTTTTAATGTAACTGTTGCCTTAGCTGTGAAACCCATAAAGGTCAACTTGACTCTAAATTGTATCATTGGGAAGAGTTATCAAAATTGTGGACAAAGCACACAAGGTTGCCACGCATTTTCTTGATTTTTCGGGAGAAAGTATGTTGGTAACTTTATTCTAAACGCAACTGCTTCAATGAAAATATTTCTGCAATCATATTTACTGCCTAAGATTGGGCCTGCAGTAGGAGGAAGCTGAAAATAAATGGCACAGTCTTGCTAATAACGGTGTAGAGGGCAGAAATAAGGTCAGACAGCAGTCCTGTTGTTTTCAATAAATTACATGGATCTAATTTTTATCTCCTATTGCTATAATTTCAGTGGTATTACTTTATCAACTTTTATCCTAATATAATCCAAAGTATCCCAACTGTACATTGTTTCTCTTAGTAAAATATTCTTGTGAGTGTAATAAGACTAGCGTGAATTTATCAGTATTACTCGAAAAAGTACAAAGAAACTAAAAATAAGAATACACCAACTGCAATATATATGTGGTCTATACTAAACTGTGGTATTAGTTTTGTGTTGGAGAACGACTGCACTAGGCTAGGAGTTGTATGAGGATCTGTGCTTCACTTATGCCGGGAACACCTTTCCCAACTAAAGCCCACTTTTACTGTAATGAAATGCTTCAAACAATCAATAATTTTCTCAAAATGTCGTTTTAGAGGAAAACTTCTGAGATCATCTGGTGTCTTGTTTCAATATTTTCTCTCCAAAATAATTTTCCTGTGACAAGTAGCACAGTGCCTATAAGCAGGGGGTACACCATGCTGCAGTTCAGGGGATTCTAAATTAAAGCCCACGTTTCAGTCTAACCATCACACCTTTATTTTCTGAACACTTCAACTTTACCCAAACTAACAAATTAAACTTCACAAAACTGGTGAAAGAGATCTCTACTTCCAGTGTTCATGGTGCTGTTTCCTGCTTTCTTCCACTTCTCCCCGGAGTGAGGTGGGCGCAGTCCTGCAAGGAGAACATGGCAGGAAGGCTGTTTTGGGGCTTACTCTCCACGCAGGTTTGCAGCTCTGGCTGGTGTCACTCGCCGTCTCCACTCTCACTTCCGAGCTGGCACTGGCGTCTGGCTGGGCTGCGCTGCTCGGGCACAGCTGAGGGGGAGGTGGGAAGGAGCACGTGGAACTGCAGTGGGAGGGTGAAGGGGGCCCTGTGGAAGGAGCGGGAGAGCTGGTGGTGGCACAGCGGGCAGTGCCCACAGAAACCTCCCTGAGGATCCGCAGCACCCACTGAGCAGAGTCTGGCTCTGAGCATGGCAGAACATTTTGAAAGAAAGGTTACAAACTTCGAACAGACAAAGATTATGTCCCCACCAGGCTGTGGCCAGTTTAGACCCCTTACAACAAGCCATGACCCCTGAGCTGAGCCATCCCTTGGGTTGCAGTCAGACCATGTAGGCGCTGCAGGTCTGCCGTGAAACCCCAGGTTATACAGTAATTCTCCTACCAGTGCCAAAGGAAATCTGGGAACTTCATTGCTACCCTTGTCTCCACTGACATTTTCATGACTTTCAAGAGGGAGATTATATCTGAGAACTGATTATTAGATTGGGGGAAAAAAGCAAAATAATTTAAAATAACTTTTGTTATGTTTGCATTTCGGAATAAATGTAAATTTGCACCAGAATTGATGTGGAATGAGACTTACAAATGTGTTGGTACAAGGCTGCACATGAGGTAGTCACAGATGATTGATACAATGACTGATACTATAATTTAGCTTTTTATGCAGTTTAAATGAGCACTCAATTCTGTACCCTTTAATCACAAAGTGGCATTTCATCTCAGGAGTAGCCAGCTGCAGTTCAATAAAAGAAAGGCTGCCCAACAGGAATAGGCAAAGTAGGCTGAGGCCTCCAAAAGAACACAGATCAAAAACATTATTTGAAAAATGAAATATTAATATGGGCAAGGTTTCCAACTAAATGTTTCCTTTGGTATTTGTTCAAGTGAATGTTATACCTCTAGTGGCAGCAGAGGTGAATTATTTAGCATAATAACGATGGAAAATTCAGACTACAGTTAAGGAGTTTCTACATCTTGGCTATAGGTATGTACATACAAAAATGTGCGTCATTTTTGAAAAATGAAATCTTAAATCCTCCTGTCGATAATTCACACCGCTCAGAGCCTGAAAGTGGAGCAAGAGAGGATGAGTAGGCCTTTCCAAGTTAAATATGGTGATTTGTCCAAGTAAAATGACAGAACTCCGGCTTCCACACAGAACTGGGATGTGCCCGTGGCTGGTGCTGAAGTGACCAGGTCTGGCCATTACCTCCCCTCAAAGGAGAGTGTGTTATAAAAACACTAGTGTACAGCCTGTCCCTGCAGGCATGAGGGAAGGCAAAGGGCACACTCCAGCTGTTCTGAGAGAGAGGCACACGGCAGGCCTGGGTTAGGCTGCAACAGTGCTGGGAGTCAGGCTGTGGACATGTGTCTCCTCCCAAATCCAGCTCTGTTGACAGCACAGTCCTCCCCCAGTCTCCCCAGAGGCTGGTGAGCATTGCCCAGCAATAGGTTACCACCCCTCTGATCTGGATATACTTGTTTGAACACTCCCTAACCTATTTGAGTGAAAATCAGCTGGGCCAGCAAACCCTTATTACTTAAAATGTTAGGCCATGGTTGCACAGACATTTTTTCTACCATGCAAAGCAAGCTCCAGCTATTTCTACTCCCTTTCTTTGACTCTACTTTGGCTCTGCATTCCCCACCCCACAGTTCTATGCCCTATTTTGTCTATTTTTATAAACCTAAGTAGTTGTTGGGGTTTTTTTTAAGTTGGATTCCCCCAACACTTCTCATTCACTTAACTAAATGTTACAGTCTGTGCCAACACACCAGAGGAGATGGTGAGGGGTTAGAAAAAATCCGCAGAAGGTTCCCTGCATCAAATTTGTCTTCAGAATAAATGTCCTGAGGAACCATCGTCTGACACTCCCTAATCCTCTTCTGGGTTTGGCCTTTGGTAAACTACATGACTCTGGTTATTTTACACTCACAGGAACAATGATCTTAACCTCTTCTTAGTGTGACCTCCTCCATATCCACCAAACTCAGCAGAATGTCCACAATCAAAGGGGGTTTTGGCCTGGGCCTTCACGTAAGCAATTCAGGCTGTTCATGAGTGGTACCCTCCCATACACAGTTTGGAATACGCCCAAGGCAGGTTGCTTCTAATGCCTGGAGTCAAAGGGGTCACTGTAATACCAGATGGAGAAATAAACCCTAACCACTGTGTGTGCAAATCAGGCACAGGTAGGATCTGCATGTCCTCTTTGAGCCAGAGCAGGTAGATTATCTGCACTCTGGGCTTCTCAAATGTTGGTGGCAGCAAAGCTGAAATCTAGAAGCATTTTGAATTTCCGCGTTAGAGATCAAATCCAGCCCAGTTGCCACCCAGGTCTCTCTCTTCTGCAGCATGTTTGCAACATGTCAAAGGCTGCACAAACACAAGACCATCTGCTTAGCAGCAACAGCAGCTCCTTGTTCTCAACTTCTAGCCTTTTAAAATCCCTTGTCTTGGTCTTGCTCTTGCTGACCATACTAAGGAATGAGTTCAGCAGGAAGGACAAGTGCTCTCCAGAGTAATTCCCAGCAGAACTCCACGAGGAAGCCTGGAGCCTGCCTTGGCACCATGCTCAAGAAACAGAGCGTGCAGTGTGGAGAGCCCTCCAGAGAGCGTCTGGGATCAGAGAAGGAAGGACAAATGGTACCTGTGGTCAGCTTTTAACAACAAATCCAAATATCAGGGCAGGCATTAGCTGAGGCAATAGCAAAACTGTTGGTGAGGCTGCCCTGCCTCCCCTCCCTACAGCTGCACAAAGACTCAAAAAGTCACACACGGAGAACGCTTGAGCAGTGGAGGTGCAAAATGGAGTGTATTAACTGAAGCTTTTAATAAGATTTTGATAACAATGATTTTTATGTTAATCTCTAAAGAGTTTGCTTTTGTAACATATAACTGATAAGCATATAATCTAGTTTTAATTTAATCTCTGCAGGTGTTTCCCAATGGTAAATGTTAAATTTTCATTGCTTCCTTAGGCAGTAATAATAGGGGAAATGTCTGTAGGGCTCCACCATCCATTTGTATGCAGATAGCATCATATTTTATAATAGCTGTAAATCTGACAGGACACACTCTTACTGTTGAGACGATATTATAAATATGTGTCAACAGTGAATAAACATCTTGGAAAGGAAAATAAAATAGAGATGTTATTAGAGGTCTAATGAAACAACCATAACTGCTTATTTATAAGAGATGTATGCGCACATCCTTGAAAAAAAGTAGAGCCCATGCTGGGTTTGCAGCTTTGCAATGAGCAGGACATGGAGATTCTCAGCAGGGTCCTGCAGACAATGCAGAAATAGATCCTACACTTCATAAAGATGATGACTGTCTATAAACCTCTAAATGTTTCTTCTCTCTGAGGTTTCAAAATTACTATAAATACCACGGTGTCTAAGACTCAATTATGGGTTCTTTCATACAGCTTAGGAGCACAGCATGTCAGGAGCTCCCACATGAACAACCATAAGACGCCAAGTACAAGGAAGTGAACACTGATGCCTGTCTGAAGTGTAATGCAAACACATTTTGGGCAGAATTCACTCAGTACCTGACCTGAGAGGGACTTGATCTCTTAGATCTTACACTTAGTCTTATTCACTGAGCATGCATGAAACCTGCCCTTGTTTACATTTAGTATTTTAAAGACAGTGACAATTTAGGATGTATTTTCCTCAGATAATTTTATCTGTTCTGCATCAAATATGGCTCTCTGTCATGCTGTGCTCACCATGCCCATAGGCACATCTCAGAGACCCAGCAGCACAGGCAGAGAGCTGAGCTAAAAGATTCCTAAGATGGAACTGGCTTGGCTCCAGCCAGTGGGGAGCATGGGCAGAGAGAGTTTCGAGATGTCTTTAACTCTCCTGTATAGGCATGCCCTGAAAGGGATTACACTTTAACAGAAGTCTAGATATTTCCTCAACGGTGCTTAGATATGTGGCTCCCAAGGTCTACATCATTAGTCATAAAAACAAACAGTCTAACCTCTGACACAAAAAATACACACGAGTATGTCTGAGTCCCCAGCGACAGGGAATGGGAATACAGCTTGCTGCCACCGGAGGGGGGAAATTTGAAAACCTGCCACATAAGCAAGTTAAAAAAAAACAAACAAAACGATTTTGCTGGTGAATTAAAGTTACAAGAACAGCTTGGAGATTTAAGGTTGAAAATTTCTTGCTTCTGTTGTAAGTCAGAACATGTATGCTGCTTTAAGGTGGTAGTTTAAATGCAGTATTGTCTCTTCTGCTAGTCTTTAAAAGTGAAAAAAATATCTGTTATGGAGACTTTTTAATGAATTGGTATTAATTAGAAAGAAAACTCCAATCATTTTCTACAGAAAGAAAACATGAGTGCAAATGGCAAGGCAGATCTGTCACTCCCTCTCCTGAGTTACTTCAAAGCCAAAGAGGATCTGCCACATTGTGCCATGGAGAAAGGAACTGTCAAGAAAAACAAAACATCACATTAAGAATATTCACTAGTAAGAATTAAATGCATTACAAGCTATTGGTAAAATTCAGATATATAAAATGTTTAGTTCTCTCCTATCTGCTCGCTTGTTGTTTCATGTAAGACTTTGTAAACATACAATTTAGTCTGTGTGACTTCTTCAGACTGAGGATTCATTAAAGGAGGCCCCTCATGTAGTGTTTGCAGTCTGCCTCTGCAACTGCACGGGCCAGCACACACATGCCAATGTTCCAGGCCCACTGGGCTAGTGGTGAACACAGAACCCAAGTATGGTACTCCCTGTTTATAAATGCTACACCATGTACTTATGCCATGGCAGATAAAGTGGAATATATTGCTAATCAAGTGTGTAAAATTACAGGAATCAGGCATAATGCTGTGTTTCTCACAACTTAAGAAAATCTCCGTGATAAATGAGTTGTGAATCTCCCATATGAAGTATTTAAACAGATGGATAATCACCACAGCAACCAAAACCACCACAGAGTCATCCAGGAGCATTTCATCTCTGCACACTCCACTGTCAGGTTTCATGCTGTAAGGAGGCAATATTTTATGTAACAGAAGACTAGCCAATGCTTTTAGGTACCTCACAGCAGTTTCTAAGGTAGGTGAAAAGTCAGAGGACCGAATATAGGCTGCAGGAACAACATTTTTTTACACCTTGAATCGCGCTTAAGGTGACCTGACAAACTTGTTGCAGATTCTTTGCTGCATCTTATGTCTCTGCTCCTTTGCATTTGTATTTCTGTTGTCTCCTTCATCCACACTTTCTCCTCTCATCTTTTCCCTGCTCTACCAGCATCATAACAAGGAACGTAACCTCAATCTGCCTCTGATCCCACAAATAATTAATTATTCAGGCAGAATAAAGCAGCCCAAAAAGGAGAAAGCAAAAGAAACAATGACCTAACAATAAAGGAGAGAACTTCCCACAGATCTGAGATACTCCCAGTTACTGCCACACAAGGCAGCAGTCTCCATCTCCCCTGGCGCAGCTGAGCAGCCTTCCACGAGCACTGGGCACCCCACATTCACCCTCTCCATCATTTTCAATCCCCCGGAGGCAGCGAGCCTGGCTGCGAGGCACGGGAAGAGCAGCAAGACGGTGCCAAGCCAGGCTGTCTGCGTGCCCCAAACTAAAAAGGTCTGGGATGTTTCAGCATATGTCAGTGCTGCTTCAACAGCCATGGCACACGCCTACCTTTAGGAATGTCTGGGATGAACAGAGTCTCTCCCAAGGGCTTGTTACTGCACAATTGTCAGGGATGGGGCTTTGTGCTCTCCAACGCATCAGCACTAGCAGCAAGGACAGAACACCACTGAGTCCTACTCGCACGCATACAAGTTTTCACATTTAATTGGAGTTAACGCAGGGCTTTTAAAAATCACAAAATAACCTGGACACTAGCTGTAGTGATCGGTGGGTGGGAGAGGAAGGAGACCAGCACAATTCCTGATTTTCAACAGGTGGATGCAAACCTTATCATATGTGTGACAGAAAAAAGTTGGATCCTGGGAAACTTACAGAGGCAGACATAAATCCTGCTTTTAGAGAGTCTGAACTTTCTTTGTAAATTAACTGGATGAACTGGAAAATACCAATTTGTCTAATTAATGTCCTTTTAAGTCTAGCCATTTTAGATTTTTTTTATTTGATCATTCTGTTTGTTATTAATTTGAATATCTCTGAAGTATGTTTATGTTTGCTGCTTCTCCTGAGACAGGTTTCCAAAATCAGGAACACCCTTCATTGGATTACCACTCAGTAAAATCATAATAATTTCTGAACATATCCTGAAAGGCTGAAGTCTGATAATCTTTTTAAAAACAAGAATTCCAGTTTATTTTTAAACATGTTAAAATCTGAACTGATTTACACTCATCAAGAAACAAAATATTTTTGCCAGTTTTCACTGCATACATTTTCAGAAATTCTGACAAGATTATAATTTCTATAGATAATAATTTAACAATATTATGTAATTTGTGGCTGTAAGACTGAACTTCTTAAGGAACCATAAGATCTGCAGAAGAAGGTGAGGGCTAATACACACATCTTGTCTAAGTTAGAAAATACGCTCTTTAGAATTTCTTTATTTAATGTCTTCCATCACTTTAAATAGACAAAATATGTTACTTCCTGTTCTGGATTGTTTCACGATTATTATTGTGAAACATTCGTGGCTGCTGTGTTTATTTCACCACGGATGTGTGTTCATTTCACTGAGGGGTAAAGCTTGGTAATGGGTAAAAGATTTTGCAATCCTGTACTGGGTGGCTCAACATAAACCTTAATTATCCACCTGACTTGCAACAAAAACATTTTGCTGCATTAAAGATATTGAGGTTTGGGATGATACTGGGTGGTGATTACACATGGATTTGTTTGTATTATCCAGAGGGGAAGTTGGGAAAAAAACCCAAGGGAAGATGATATAGTGGATAATGCACAATATGAGTTGACGTCCACAAACAATCTAATTCAATGAAAGCACACTGAGTAAATAAGAGGAATAAAGAACAAAGGTAACAGCATGGAAGTGTTTACAGGGACAGTGTGTCCCATTTAAGCCGTGCTGTCGGATGACCACACGGTCACGCCTGTATGTAAGGCTCACGAATACTTCCGTTCTGATTCAGCCCAGGGGTGACACTCGCCGACCCTTCCACCGGGGGACCTGCCAGCGATGGACGGCATCGAGGTGAGCCCGAGCTGCCCTGGGACCCTGCAGGGCAGAACACACGGTGGCCCCGAGCGCAGCGGGAGCCGGGAGAGGGTCAGGAACGCCTCCGGGACGGGGTCAGACGTCGGGAACAGTGAGATGAGATGAAGTATTATCAAAAAACACCTCCCCGCAGGTGAGGGGCGCCGGGCCGGCCGCACAAGCC
>VZRQ01006986.1:191690-230427 GCA_013397975.1 Machaerirhynchus nigripectus
GCCAGGGCTCGGTCCGGGCGGTGCGGCGGGGCCGGGCCGGGGGCGGCGCGGAGCTGCCGGGCCGGCTGCGGGAGGCGCCGTTATCGCGCAGCTGCCTTAGCCCGTATCGCTGCTGCTCCTCGTTGGAGAACAAAGAGGATCAATTAAGAGTGTGCAATTACCGCCGTGCCCTGCCGGTAGTAGGCACGGCTTGGAATGCCTTTCCTCCCGTCGCTCTCCCAAGGAAGAGTGCTCCCCTCTGTTAATCTGAGGCGGTTTGGGGCCACGCAGCGCTAATGAGGACGATACACGTTTAAAAATCAGCCAGTTTATTGCATTAAACACAAACTGAAAGTGAGAAAATAGAGACTAAAGCACTTGTGCCCTTGAATGTCTTGTCTAGGATTCTTGTGAGCCTGAACCAGAATGAATCAGAAACAATGCACAGCTGTTACTTAATTTTTCACTGCTTTTCATGCCTCTTAGTTGTTAGAATGTTTCTTTTTGTTAGTCACCTTTTCAGCATTTAAAAAAATAATGTGGTCGTAATAAATTTTGCGGTCAGTATCAGCATGGTCTATGCATGTGGTCATCCATGCTAATAGTTAATGCTTCGAGACCATTTCATTTTACAGCATCCTGGAGACAGTTACTGATGACATTTCTCATCATCCTGTGAAGGGGTAAACAGTAGCAGTTTTGCAAAGTATCAGAGCAGTACTGCCAGTTCAAAGAGGACCATCCGCCTACTGAAATACTTTGCAGAATATATGCCTTCATAGATCAGCAAATTGAGGTGAGGTTAACCAACTTGCTCAAGGTCATGGAGTGTCAGTGACAGAGTTAGCAATAATGGAATCCAGCCATCCTGGCTGCTGGCTCTGTGCTCTCGTTGGGTGACGCTCCTAAATAATTGCAGGTAGTTTAAACACTGGTTTGCGTAAGTGTGTGTTGAGGCCTTCAAAACATTTTTGAGAAACAAAATGTTTATGGAGTGCTTCAGATCCCGTGCTGCATTTGCATGTAGCTTAAAGTGATTGCTCAGCTTGACATAGGAGGGAATTTCAAAGAAGACTTTGTGAAGACTTCGTGGTTTATTTTGTAAATATGCGCTCAAAAGGCATCAGTTTTACTGAGTATATAGTGTAGAGAGACTTGTGTAGATTTAGGGGGTAGATAATGAGATGTAACAAAAGTAGATTACACTGTAATTAGGCAACTTTTAAAACAGCAGTGTGGAGACATGACTGTAAAGAGGTTTTCCTCTAAATGAAGTGTTTACCCGATGACATTCTGTAGAGTTATTTGCAGTTGTTATGAAGAAAAACAACCAACAAATGCACTGGGAAGCCATGGTGGTGAGGCTGTTGGAAGTTAAAATGGGAACAAAAAAGTTCCTCAGTTGATTTATTTATTCAGTAGATACTTTTTAAGTAAAACAAATCACAATTGATGTTATTTCTGACCCTGGAGAGAAGTTACGTTTCACTTCGTGTTTTTCTCTGTCAAGTTAAATTTATGAAGAAAGGGATTTCAAAGGAAACACTGGCAGATCCATGCTATTGTGACATCAGCAGTATATATTTAGTAACTTCAGGGAGGAAAGATCCTTACTGTGCTGAAAAAATATCAGTGACAGTTGTTTGTCAGGACTTCAAAGGGCACTGAGAAGTGAGCTGGCATTGTTCAGGTGTTACACGCTGGCCCTGGCGAGTGTTACCTCTGACAGATCCCTGCTCCTGCAGGAATTTCATCGGCGCTGCTGGGATCAGCCCATCTGTGCAGTGCAAATCACAGGCCTGAGACCACAGATCCCGGGTTGGAACAGATTTGCTTGTGCTTACCTTTATGTGCTGCAAGTAATCGTGGTGACTACTGACCACAAAATTTAGTGGTTGTGGTGCAGTGGAGGTGCTGAAGAGTGGCAGCCAAGTTTCTGTTCGTGAACTGTCTGGGGTCCGTGGCCTTATTCTCACCATTAGAGCTGTTGTGGGGTTAATCTGGGCAGAGAAGTTGTGATACAAGCTTTCTCTGTAGAAATGTTGGCAGTTTCTCATTGATGGGAAAGGTATGCTGTTATCAAGACTCTCAATACTAAACCATCACATTTCCCTAGCATACGTGTGGTTTATCAATCAGTCTTTGGGAAAAGTGCGTTTACTACTGCCACTTGGTGAGATGTCCCAACAAGCTGACTTCTAAACTAAAATTGTCTCAAAAAGGATGCTAGTTGCTTGCTTAGGAATCCAGAAATCTATACCTTGAATGGTATTGCTGTCAGCAAATGTGTCTACTATAGGCTGGGGTTTGCCGGACGTTACTTTTGCGAGTTTGGGTGGTAGCTCCTCATCCAGCCAAGTTAAATAGGAAAAGGAAGCAATAATGGGATATATTTTTTTTTAAGATTGGTGGCTTTCCGCATGCAGGTTGTGGAATCCTGGGAGGTTTGCGCACTGTTTTCCACAGATGTGTGACAAAAATGGGCCTGTTGATAGGCATAGTGATCCATACCTCCACTGATACTGAGAACTGTGGGGTTTTGGACACTGAACACTTGCCATGGACTGAGCTGAAGAAACTGGAGATATGGTATGAAGCCAGGAATTGCAGCGAAACGTGTTTAAATAAAAAACTAAAGCATCAAAATAATACTGATTATTATAAATAATACTTGAAAATTTTATTAAATTTAGTCATTTGTGTAGCAGTAGCTCACTGTTGGTTTTATGGTAGCTTAGAACATGTATTTGAAAAAATCTCTTTTGTTAATGTCAAAGTTTGCCTGTATATCTGTTACACATGATGTGCACAGTGTAGATAGGTATGAGAACCATACATACAAGATTCCAACATATTCTTACTGCATACTGCATTGAGCTAACTTTGGTAAAAGAAATTTAAATAAATAATTCTTAATCTTCTGCCTGTGACAAGCATCAAAAGTTATTTTATATTCCTATGAGCTGGCAGTTTTCCCACATTTGCTTTTCATATAGTCTTAATATGTTTGAATGGAACAATGAAACTCACTTTGCAATTGTACATGAAGTTGTTCAAGAAATAATACTTGTACTTGCTGAACAAAGAGTTTGTTGATTCTTCTGAAACAAAAGGGATTCACCATAATTCCAAGAAGCACTCAGAATCCAAATTGCCACTTACAGAGCCATTTCTTTTTCTAGACTCTTCTTAATAAGGTAACAGAACATCAGCTTGGAACACTATCATTGGGGATTTGTTTTCAGAATATTATTAGTAGCATTTCAGTGAAGTGGAAACAAACCTATGCTCTGAAAAGAAATTGGATCATGGGGAAAGACATTCCAGTGAAATCCATGAATTTAAATTCTGCAGGGATAATTTGCTATTTTAATAACTAAATAAATTTTAAAGCTTGGTTTGTGAATAAGAATCAGAACCTCTAAATCCAATTGTATGACAGATATACTTCAGTAAACACATGAACATGTGTCATGTTTCAAGTATGGAATACATATCTGGTGCTTGGAAATGTGATCATCATGATGTTTAGAATGCAGAAACAAGTGTTTGTTTTTGATTGTTCATAATGTTTGGGCTATTTGCTGCTAGAAATTTTAGAAACTAAATTCTTTAAGGTGCAACTAAACCAGTATTTGAGCTGGAGAACAGGTGAAATGTACCTTGTTTTAAAAAGCTTTATGGGAAGTGGAAATGACATCTAATGAGTCTGTAGGAACTTTCTGTTCTTTTAATATTTTTTACTCTAAAGTTAGACCTCAAAGGACACCTTCAGTTTGATAATTAACCTATAGAAGCTGCAGTGAAATATGACGTTCTTGGGGGGAGGAGAAGACTTTGTTCTCTCTGTCATGTGTAAAGTCAATGGTATGTGTGCTGAGGAGTCTGGCCTTAATTTTATTTTATGAATTACATTTGGGATTGTTTCTTGGTTGGGTCATGGGTTCTGGTTTAATTCTGGAATGTTACTCAAAATAAAACAGAACTGTGGGGGGTGGCAGAGGGAGAATTGTGATGATCGTACTTTGGTTAGAGGCAGTGGTGGTAGAAAACCTGTCGTCTCTTAATAGAACAGTAAATCCCAAATCTGTTTGGTGTTACTCATCCCAGTCATTTTTCCATTCATTGACTGTAACTATGCAGTTGGGACAGGGAGTTTAGTTTCAACAAGACATGAAGGTGTTCCCCATTCCTCTGTTTTGAATCCATGGGATTTGACATACCTGGGTGCCTAGTTGAGGAGATTCCTAACTTGTTATACCTCATCTGGGGGAGTCATCCCTACAGAAGGGTTCCTGCCTTAACAGTGACTCCTGCTGCCTCAGTGTCATTGCATTTCCTCGTTTCTGCCCTAGTGTTTCTCAGGTGTTGGTGTCCTGAGGCAAGGATGGGATTTCTTTTTGCTGTCATTTGGTTTGCATTGCAAAGACCCAGCATAAGCAGCCCTAGTCGTGGACTGGGCCCCCAAATGCTGCCACGATACACTGGAGAGGTGCTTATCCATTTATTTATAGCAGTTTGTTACATAGATGGAAACCCAGTGCAAATATTTTTCCTATTTCAGTACTTTTGAAGAAACATAGGTAGATGTAGATTCATAATCAAGCATCATGTTTTATGTTTTTACACCTTTGTTAACTGCCTCAGTTTAGTATAGACTTACGGAAATAATCTTCTTGCCTTTTCTCTTTTTTTCCCGTTTTTTCCTTTAGAATTGCCAAAATGCTTTGGAATTCTTAAACGATTCAAAAACTGAAGTCTCTGAGGATACAAAATCATAAGAACACAAGAAGCAGCAAGGAGGATTCAGTGCCAATGCAGCAACAAAAAAGACAGCCAGAGTTAGTGGAAGGAAATCTTCCTGTTTTTGTTTTTCCTACAGAACTTATATTTTATGCAGATGACCAGTCAACACACAAGCAGGTGTTGACTCTATATAACCCCTATGAGTTTGCCTTAAAATTCAAAGGTGGGTTTCTTAGGTTAAGTTCTATTTAAGGGTTAGTTGGTGATCTTGAAAAGTCCGATTATAATTCATGTAACAAATCATATCTGTGACAAAACCAAACTCATGTCTCTACATGTATCTGTTGATGAAGCTGGTGATGTATTAATTCATGATTTGTTACTACTCCTGTCCTTTTCCTTGCAGTTCTTTGTACTACTCCAAATAAATATGCAGTGGTGGATGCTACTGGTGCAGTGAAGCCTCAGTGCTGTGTTGATATGTAAGTAGAAGTTGGTTGGGTTTTTTCCTAATATACAACATTTTATTACCTTAATTTCTTCTGTTGTTTAAGAGGGTTTTAGTACCAGCATGCATATTGTAAAATATAAGTTGGATAAAGGTATGTTTTCGTAATCTCACGCATACTTGTGGCTCTGATTTTTGCTGTTCTTTCCCTCTAGAGCAGAGGTATTAGGATATTGGAGATATGTCCTTTAATTTTGTCTTTGGGCATGAATAAAATGCCAGTAAATGCATCTTGTAATGTAGTTTGTAAACCAGGAACGAGAGTAATGTGAGTCTCCTCAGAGCATCTTTTTGTTAGAAATAACAAGAAAAGCAAAACCCCCAGGGCTGGGCTTTGTTTGTGAGAAATACTTGTTTGCAGACTGGCAAAATGGAAATGTATGCCGCTCTACTGAGCACATGTTCCTGGGCCATGTTAATAAAGGTAGTTTTGCCTACCTTTCACCCTGACCACCCCTTTCATTCTCAGATCCCTGTGTCTCCCCTTTGTCTCTCTTGTCAGGTGTCAGTCTAGTAACTCAGAACAGAAGGAGGCTGCTTAAGTGACCACAGTAATGTACAAGGTCTGTAGGCTGCTGAAAGCTGAAGCAGAGTAGGTGTATAAGCTAAAATAGACCAACTCTTTTTATCTCTATTTGCCACATCCTTTCTGTGCTGAGTACAGATACAGCTGAAAAAAGTCTGGAGTACCTAAAAGAGCAGACTGAACTTTTTGAATAGACATTTTTCAAACTGTAAAACACCACCTGGAATCTCTGGCTAACATATGGCCATGTACAGAAACCTTTTGTCAGATAAATAATAAGTGTGCTTGGGGAATGGCTCTTTATTCTTGTAGATTGTTGTCCTTAGGTGCAATTTGAAAAATTCCAAGGACTCACCAAATAGAAAGGAAGTTTAAAACATGGAACTAGAAAAAAACTAGTTTAAAATATGGAACTAGTTTCTATGAAAGTTTCAGTGAGCAGGGGCAACAATGCTAAAAATGGAACAAAACAGGTCAGAATATACCAGTGTATAAGTGAGCTATTCCAGTCTTTAGCAGACATTTATGCAAAGTTGATTACATTTGGTTAAACAAATGGGTTTTATTAAATAAAGGAAAATAAGACATACACGTTTCAAGGGGATTTTTTTGTGCAGCAAAACCCCCTATCCCATTCCAGTGGTTGCTGTCTAAGGACAGTGTTTACTGCTAGGATATGAGCAGTACTATGCAAGTGTGGCCATTTGCCAGATAAACAGATATTCTACAGAGCTTCCAATTATGCAGTGATCTCTAAAAAGAAACAGGAGAATGTATCTGTTTATAAGGGTCTGCAGAAAATATCTCCTTGCTTGGCAGCAGATACATGTTCTCCTACCACAGTGTTATGTAAAGATTCTGTTTAGGTTGGTAGTTAGTACCCTGGTACTAGGAGTAGGAACACCAATTTAAAAGGAAGTGTTAAAGAAAGAAATCAGAGTTGATCTGCTGTGATGATATGCTGAGAACTGCATGAATTAGGGTTGTGGGGGCAAAAAGCCTTTTGTCTTAGTGAAGACACTTGCCCAGCCAACACTACTTGCTGAAAGCCTGTCATAGGCACACTTCTTTGCCTCTGAAGTGATGTAAAACATCACTGCAGTCCTCTTGCTGAGGGGATGACTTGGTCTCTGTTTCTGTGTTGAATAGTCTATTCAAACTAGATACCAGTTGCAAGCACTGGCTATGTGCTAATGGTTTTAGATACTGGATGTGATACAGTTCCTTTAAATGAAGACTGAAAAACGAAAATCAATTTCTTGCAGCATTTTAATGTATATATTATCACATAGATCAGTTTCTTGAAGAAATTTTAAGACTACTGTCCTGTGTTACTAAGGGTACAGTCATTTTTTTTCCCCTCATGAGATGGCAGCCTTCTTACTTGTACATATGTGCTTCAGATTAGCTGCTGTTATCTTAGAAACTTAAAATAACCTTTCACAAAAAACATTTGGAAAAATAGTTTAAATCCTTATTTACCCTAAGAGCTGATACCACTTCAAAACCTAAATGTTGTAGCTTTTCAGTGCTAGATATGTATTCTCATGATGAATCATGAATGCAGAGAGGAGGCAGGTGAGCATAGCACTGCTCAGAGGTCTGTTTTGCTATTGATCAGTACTGTTTTAAAGCTGTGCTTTTTATAGGTTCCAAACATGCTCTCAGTGGTGGGTTTCTGATTTTGAAAATCCCTAGCTGACTCTTGTCCATAGAGCGAATGAGTTTTGCTTCTGAGAAAGTAGAATTGTAAAGCTTTGAGCCTGGTTTCTTCAAGAAGCTGGACTTTTGCTTGCCAAACACCTGTCCAACTCCTTTCCTTCCCTGTTCACTCCAGTCCCCTCATACCTTTGAAATCATTGGCCAGCATCAAATAACTTTGATACATGAGGAGGAGGCATCTTTCAGATAATTGTTGTTTCATCAGTTGGCAGCTGGGCCTCAGATTGAGGCAAAGATGGGCTTGAGATAAAGATTTAATTGTCCTGTTTGGCTAGGAGCATTTATATTTGGGAATTAAAGCAAACATAAGGAGGAGAGAGAGGAGATAGGATCAAGTCTTCGAAAACATTGAGTGATGGAGGAGGTAATGGAGGTCTGGATTATTCCAGCTTATCTGGAGGAAGGGTATAGAGGGCAAACTTTGTGATAGAGGATGTAATTCCACAACGGACGTGCTTCTTAGTAGTTCATCTGTTTGAAAATGTTTTTCTCTGCAGTGTGATTCGTCACAGAGATGTTCGGGCTTCTTACTATGGTGTCATAGATAAATTCCGTCTCCAAGTGTCTGAGCAGAGCCAGAGGAAAGCATTAGGGAAAAAGGAGATTATTGCTACTCTGCTTCCATCTGCAAAGGAACAACAACAGCAAAAGGAAGAGGAGGAAAAACGAATAAAAGAACACCTGGCTGAAAGTGTCTTTTTTGAGCAGACTTTGTGTCAACCAGGTAGCTGAAATCTTTTACCCCTCCTGTGTTCTGAATCAATTTTGAATAGCTCTAGTGACTAGAAAGACTAGACTTTAAATATTTTTTGAACATAAACAGGAACAAATTTTAAAGTGATTCTTTTTACTTACCTGTGAGACTGCTGTCTTTATCACTTGAGGATGACAGTACGCAAGAACCGAATCTGTGGCCATGCTGTTTATGCTGTCTTGATCAATCAAGACCCTTTGCTGCCCTGTGTTTGCGTGTCATACCTTGGAGAGTGCATCCACTGTTCCTCTGGAGCAGGAGTTCTCATACAGACAATGGGAATTTATCTGTGAAAGGATGGTGGTTGTTTTTTCCCTTGGGCTCTTTCAAAACATATGCCCCTTCTGAGTTTGTTCCAAACCCTTAATCCCCCATTTCCTGATGAGCAGGAAATACTGCCAGAACATCTTCTAAAGTGCTCCTTGTTCTGTGCCCTTTCCTTTGTCTGTCCCGCAAGAACAGAAGAGCACAGTTGGTGGCTGAAAACTCTGCGTGTTTCATACGTGAGGAATTGAATCAACAGTCTTGAAAACCTGGGCCAGACAGTTAAATTGAAGGGATAGGATAAAAAGTGTCAAGTTGTACCTGAAATGAATCTAAACTGATTATTGATGGTCTACGTTCTTGTTACTTTTACTGATTTATACTAAAATGTTCTTCTCACTGTTATATTTTCCAGGACAACAAAAATCAATTCCAGAAAATAGATTAACCTCCTTGAGAGTGTTCATGGTGTTAAAATGAATCTGTTTCACTATTTATACTGAGTTTGTTGGCTGGTGAAACACTTTTTATTAAAAAAACCCTCATAACAGATATTAGTAGGATACACAGTTAAAACAAACCTACAAAGGTCTCTGGGCTTACAGAACAAAATGTTCCTGTGATAGTTGTTCCAGGACAGAGGGTTTGAGCCATCCTGAGCAATCTGATACTGGTCTTAATCCAAATGCTATTTCTCTGCTTAAAAACCTTGTTGACTACATTATATTGCTTACTTACAGAAAAGCAGTAAACAAAGAAACTGCAGCCTTTGCATGTAACCTGCAACCTGGAAATAAGAGATTTATGGAATTAAAATAGAGCACATATTGCTAGTCACTGAGGATAGGAGAAGTTGATAAAAACATTGGCTATTTTCCAGTGGGACATGTTAACAGCTCTTTTCAAAGATGAAACAGTAGGCCTTTGAGTAGGTTCCAGCTGTTAAAGTGCAGGGCAATAAAAAACTATGAAGGACTCTTTATTGTCTGTGGTTTGCATTTCCTTATTCTGGTAATCCTGAACTGTCAGAGTAGTTCACTCTCACAGTTTTTAGAGTAAGTTTCAAATTTTACTGATTTGTGGCATCTAAACTGACTCTGGCTCAGGTGTAGCCCTTGAATCCTGTAAAGAATGAAGGGGAGCTCATCTGGCCCAAGAACCTGTGCTCCTGCTGCAGGCAGGTTTTGTTCAGGAGGTGTGAGCAGTTACCTGCCTGTGCAGGTCTTTTGGGTGCTCTTAACTGATTGATTTCTGAAGGAACATACAAAGGAATGGAATCAGAATGCACAGGGAAACCTCAAGCATTGCTGAGGCATCCGGCTGTCCTGAGTGTGTATATATAGCAACTGGGCCTGGCAGGCTGTGTTCCTCCAGAAGGGAGGGGTTTGGGAAGTCATGTGAAAACAAGTTCCAGCATCAGAACAGGGAGCAGCCTCCTCCACTGCAGAATGCAGAAGGCTTAGAAGGGTGGATTTAAGAGTTGTCTTCGACCCCCTGCAAGCTCCAGAGCAAAAAGGAGTATCTGAGGGTATTTCAGCTCCCATGTACTGCAGACATTTTTGCAGAATATTTAACATTTATATTATTTAGATATTCCTTACGATTGGTACTGTCTTGCTTTTTCAGAAAACAGAACTGCCTCATCGGGACCTAGTTTACTCACAGTCTTCCTTGGAATAGTGTGTGTTGCAGCACTAATGCTACCTACATTGGGGGAAATGGAATCCCTGGTGCCTCTCTACCTCCACTTAAGTGTGAATCAAAAGTTAGTAGCGGCTTATGTTTTAGGTAAGTACTTTGGATTTTATAAAAATTTTCCTGCAACATCTATGAGTTTAGAAAACTTTGTCTGTCTTCGCCAGTGGCCTCAGGAAACTGGATGGAGACAAAGCATCATGTTACATTTTGTTTTGCATCTTGGCTTAGATCTTGATTTTCAGCCATGGTGATAGCAGGGTAAATTAGTTATTATAAGTGTTTCAGAGCAGATTTGGGTTGATACCTATTGCACACAGGCCTCTGCATGCTAATTTCAGCTTTATTTGATGATGGGCCAACAACAGTTATCTGCCAACAAACCTGAATAGAATGTGCTGTTTCTTACTCTTGCATTGCAATAGTTACTCTATTGCAGAATGTAGAATGTGTTACTGTGTTTCTCCCTCCAGCCCCCATGAGCTGCTTTTTAAGGCTTCATTCTCAGTACCTGTTTAATAAGCAGTTGATAGCATCTGCTTATTGCTACTGTGTAGCAGTAAGTTGTTGTAAACCCTGTTTGAGACCACTACCATCCACAGTTCTTCCTGATTTGTAACTTGCTCGTGCATTAGCCAGCATAGATAAGTTGCACATTTCATTTGTTATGACTATTTTTCTATAACTATTTCAGATTTGAAAAACAGTCACACTAAACGCAGTTCTCCTGTCCCACTACCTGGCAGAAATGAGGACTTAAAGGAAAAGAGCTAGGCAGCTTCAAACTGATAGCTAGAGGTGAGGTAGTGATGGGGAAAGGTGCAAGTTCGTGATGGTTCATGCACACTGCTGACTCACAAAGGTCCATCTGCTGAAGTGGTTTGAAATCTCAGGTGTGGCTCTTTGCCCAAACTGATGCTGATGGATTCTCAGATCAGGACCTCGCAGTAATCCTCACTTTGTTTTTATCTCTGCTTTTGAAAATTACTCCAGGTTCTGCTGGTGCCAGCTACAGTTTTAAGCCCTTTGACTTCATAGATTTGCAACAACTGAACCTGTTTCTTGATTCCCTATGAAGTTTTGACAGGTTTTGACTTCTTTGCTGGCAGCATTTTTAGTGTTCATGGAAAGATTCTTTTGTGTGCAACTCTTGCTCATGTAGAAAGTCAAATGCCCTTGAGAAGTTGAGATGACTTTCTTCCACAAGGAAGTACAAATGCATTGTGGAGCATTTAATTGGCAAGGGTTGTTATACCACACCAACAGGACTATATGATATTTGAGAAGTATTTGATTAACAGAAATGAGTTAAACCCTTTATTGTCTGGAAGTCCCTGTACAAGTGGTACAGGCTGTTCTCCAGAAGCCTCTGCTGTTCCTCTGTGTTGCTGGAATTGATCCAAGCTAAGGATCCAGCAGTTGTGGGACCACTGATTGTCTGAACCAATACAGACCTTAATAAATAGCTGAGCTGTAGTTCCTCTTTAAGGGATAAATTACTGATCTAATGGAAGGCAGTGTTGCAGCTCTGTTCTGTCATGCTTCTGCCTTCACCATCTTCATAAAGTAGCCAAGTTCCATCAGTATGGAGGGGTAGGAGATAAAATAGTCTCAGAAATGTCTTTATCCATGGTGAGATCTGTAGGCTTTAGCCAAGCTCTCTGAAGTGAAACGCTGTTACAGTGACATCATCTGAGCCTGCAAGAAAGCGAGATTGCCCAAGAACTGATAAATTGTTATTTTGATGTTACGTAAGGCTGGAATTCAGGGAGCCCTTATGTTCTTCCCTTACCTTGTGCAATATAACTCATGGCTAAGAACTGCAGATCTGTGCTTTTTCCTGTATCAGCACATAATTAAAATGAACTTTTCAGTGTGTCATGAGTAAGTTTTTTAGCCCCTATTTCCTGTTTTCATCTGGTTTTAATTGTTTTTAACCTCTATCAGAGCAGTTCTTTTTTTCTTCCCTCTTTAAAGGTCACAACAAAGAGTCTGTTGAAAGCTCCCTCTGCAGACTGACAAGGAAGCTTAACATCTTTGTCTAAAACTGGTCTTTGATCAGTTATTATGCACAGAGCAGAAAAAAAGCCTTAGAGCCTTCAACTAATCTGCCTTAGTGATGATTCAGCATTCGAATGACACTGCCCATAAGTGGCGCCCAAGAAAAATGGGGTCTGGGTGCTAGTGTTATACTTACCCAAGTCAAAAGTTCAGTGTTAAGATTTTCCATTAGAGAGATCAGCAATTGTTTGGAGTATTTATATCTTCTTTGACATTCAGTTATTACATGCACCACACTTCAGCGTTGATTTTTGACTACATCAAAATGTGGAGCCATACTTCTAGTATTTCAGTGTATATATAAATGTATTCTGCGTGTATTTATGCACTTTTACCTTATTTTCTGGCCTGTGACAGGGTGAACTCCTTATTTTAAATGTTTTATTTTGAGTGAAATCGAAGTGTTTAGTTCTTAATTCTTGTCTTTCAGGTCTCATCACCATGGTTATTTTGAGAACATGAGCAATGAGTTCATAGGATGTCAAACACCTTACTGTATATTCACATCATGAATGTGGACTGCCTTTTATTCCCATTTGGCTCATTAAGATGCTAGCAAAACTGCAGTGATTTAAGATACCTTCAGAAGTGTAATATATTTTAACTGTGTATAATAAATGACTCAAAGCACTTGGCGGTGCTTCTGTAACAGACAGCTATGAAATGTTCAGTGATACCTGTGAAAATAATTTGAAAAAAACTTTTATATCTATGCCTACTGTAAAAAATCCTTATTAAAACAACATTTGTTATTTTTAGTCTATGTTCACATCAGTGCGTGATCACTATAAAAGCAAACTGTCTTCTGTAAAAACGCTCATTTGGTTTGTGGTTGTACCTGCCAAGGCTGGCACATAACATTTCTGTATATACATACCAGAGAGGTGAGAGTTGTGACTGATCATTGAAGAAAATGAAAAATTCCGTCAGTGAAACTATGAAATAAACCATGAATTCTAGGTGAAGAAGTAATTCTCAAATTTCTTACTTCATCATTACCAATATATCATTGAGTGCTCATTTTCTTACCTGGGGAAATAATTTCTTGCAACGGCCATTTTGTAGCACAATTGTAGACAATAAAAACAAGTTCCGTAATCAGATCCCTTCATTTCTTAGGGATGCATGGAAATGGCATTAACAGAAGCTGAACTCATACTAATACAAAATTCACCATTTTTTTCTATTTTAGAGACCAAACTTAAGTTTAAGAGCAAAGGCATTTCTCTATATCCCTCCCCCCACAGCTACCACAGGGACTTTCTTTTTATCAGAAACTCCTGCTTAAATGCCAGTTTCATATTCTAGGTGAACATTAATCTTGTTTCATGCAACAAGTATTTCCCTTCATTTGACATTTCATTGTTGAGATGTTAATTCTAAAAGGGCAGCTATTACTGTGTTGGATTCATACAGACAAATCTTTGTTTGTAAGAAGTCTATAGAGTATGCTCTGATATGAATAAAAAAGTTTGGAAATCAAACCTTCTTTCCCCCTGCATGTTACAGGTCACTTTTCTGCTTAATCATGGAAATACAAAGATGATAAAGTCAAACATTAACATTCACTGAGCAAAAAAACCCGAAAAAGGTTCCCAGCTGCTTTAGAAGGCCGTGTGCCAGAGCGTGCTGCAGTCACAGCACTTCTCTCCAACACTGAGCTTGTGGCTGGGCCAGTGTTTTCCTGCCACTGCAGGGCCCTGTTCTTGTAGCTTCACTGTTCCTCAGTACCTACACTGTGAATTCTGATTTTCACGAGGTGGTTTAACCTGCTGCTGTGTGGGGAAAGGTGAAGGAATGGAACAGAAGTTGGGGAGAGAAAAGCACCATGTGGTACCTTATCTTAGGACCCAACAGCCAGGCTAAACATTTTGTTGTGTCCAAGCTGATTAAAAAAGCCCAACACAAACCCTTTTTAACCCTTTATCCTGGTGTTCCAGTCATGGACCGGGATCGTGTTTTGCCAGGCAGTTGCAGAAGTACAGAAGTGACAATCTCACTTGTAGGAATTCAGAGTCACTGTAACCAGGTCTGACACTTGCAGCTGCCTCAGTCCTGCAGGACAGCACATGCATGGAGAAGGGAGATCACAGGACACAGATGCCAGCAGTCGTTTTCAAGGAATCTGAAGAGAAACGATTGGTTTAGAAAAACCCTTTGACCTCAGAAATCAGGAACAAAAAGTTATCGTCAGCCAAAAAGACTAAAAACATTGGACCACTTCTTTGTCAAGGCAAGTGAGAAGCAATACACAGAAAAAAAAAAGATTAAATGTACAGAATAACTCAGCAGATGCAGATAAAACTGGTGCTTGGGTGAAATAAGGATGACAAGTGTGAATTCTGACTTCTTTCTCCTTCAGGGAGATTGCAGCACACTACAGAATCATAGATTTATCCCAGTTGGGAAAACAAGACCTGAGGACAGTTTCAGTTCAGCACTGAGGGAGGATATATCAAATTATGTTACAGCATAGTCATAGCAAGGCACCAGTAAAATTCTACTAGGTGGATACACAAGATTTGTATGATATTTCCTGATTTTATATACATTTATGTGCCTGCACATACCTCTAGTACTTACATACTAGAGTTGCAGGAAACCCTGAACGCCTTTGGAAATAAGAGCCGAGACAGTGAATATAGCTCTTAGAAACACCAGGAAAAACAGTTAAGTGTTCACGTCATTTCCCATTCCTGACTCCTAACACAAACAAACAGTCATTTCCTTGCAATGGGCAAGTATTTTCAGCAGACGGTTGGGAGGGCTTTGAGATCATACAGCAGAAACAATCCTGGTGTTTACCCAGCACGTGCTATGGCACTGATAGCTCAGACAAGCCGTGCTGGCAGCAGGAAGTGGGAACGCTGCTGAGATCGCTTTGGGGAGCGTCACTCCCAGTTGCTGTAGGCTTGATACATGATCTTCTCTAGGTGTTTGCACTTGTCTGGATCAGAAAATCCTGAGATGATCCTGTTTCTCTAGAGGAATGAATCTCAGAGTGCTTGAAACTTCAGTAGACCCAGTGCACTGTTACAGAGCTCCAGGGGCAGATGGGGCTCTTGGAGAATCTGTTAATTGCACCAGGAATCACAGCTGATGATGGAGCCCCAGAGAGCAGGTCGGGCACCCTCACATGGCCATCACCTGGAAACAAATCAGTCCCTGCAAAAGGAAAAGCTGAGCTGCTGCTGCTGACGTGTCTCAAGACATGCCCCAGGAAAACAATGGAGCATTGCTGTCAGATGGGAACAGTCACTGCTCTTGAAACAGCTCCACACAGACATTTGCAGCAGCTCCAAGAGGAGCCCATGCACAGAACTGTGCCTTCAATTAAAAAAGCAGAGAAATCCTGCAATCAGCTAATTAAGAGCTGTCAAAGCCAATCATAAGTTATTTCATCTTATGCTCCTATGTACCTGATAACCGACAAGCCTAAACTGGAAAGAGGCTGCCAAATAGGTTTGGCAATAAATCACTGTATTTTAGTCCTCATTTGTCAATGTATATTTAAGATACCTGGCTTTCCTTGTAACAGCTTTCCTTATAAATGCTGAGTTCCATTGCCCCTTTCCTTTGTCAGGAGTGTGAATCTCACACTTCAGACTTACACTCAGGGCAACATCAAATTTAAGGATCAGGTCTTAAAAAAACCCTTGTACAGGAGGCCTTAAAAACCCTCAAAACCTTGAATCATCTTCTCTGCCAGGTGGGCATTTGAGTTGTTGGGTTGGAGCAGCTCAGGTGCTTTGCCCTCTGGCCTTGCATAAGCCACTCTGGGCAGAGAAAAGAAGGGAACACACTGCCCTACAAAGCATGCAAGGATGAGCAATCCTGGTATTGACCCTCCTGCTAGCTGTGTGCAGAGAGAGGGGGCCAAGTGGCCATGGAAAACAGGTTCCCTCCTGTGTCCCTGGGAAACAGGGCACTCACCTGCTCGCTGCAATGTAGGGAAGGCAGTATCTCCCACTAGAGCTGGTGGAGAAACAGCCAAAGGTAATAGTGCTGGAGTCCCTTTCCTGGAGGCATAATGTGCTGCCTGAGGAAATTAAATTAAGACTGAAACCACTGAAGGAGAGTGAAGTTCACTGCTGCCAGCAGCCCATCACTCACTTGTTACTGCCCCACAGGAGCTGGTGAGGATTGGGAAACCATCGCCACACAGTCAGCAAGAGCCATTTAGAGATAACGACCTCAGTGAAAGGAGCCTGGAGAACAAGTGCATCCTCCAAAAAGTAGAGCTGGAGGAATGAACACAGGCAGGCAACACTTGCAGCGTCCCAACTAAAGCCAAGTAAGGGCATACACTCACTTCTGGGTGTGTTTTCGTCTTCTATAGAAGCTCTCCTCTGAACGCTAATGAGGTGTTTACTTTGGATAATGAGTTGTAGCTAATGCGCATAAGCTCTTGGAAATCTGCAAAGCTGTATGACCACGCTGACAATATAAAGTGGAATTACATGCAGGCAAAGCAACCAAAGCAAGCTGGTCTTCAAAACAGCAGAGACTGCAAAGAAATAATTTAAGGAAGAGCACAACCACAATTACAGCTATGGGTGTCTCCTCACTGTGAGGAAAAAGACTGGTAAGAAGGTTTACCTAAGTAAAAGGTGCCCTGTAATGGAACTTAAATGCATGTTTCCAGTTAGAAAAACAACTAGCAATAACATTTTCAATAGCAAAATATGATTTACAGTAAAAAAATGAGAGTATTCTCTAGAAAGCTGCACACTCAGTGGCTCGAGGTATGAACATCAAGGCATTAGATGAGCATTTCCTTTGACAAACAAAAAACCACCATCAAGAGACAAATAAAACTGCAGTAGGGCTCTGGAAACCCGTATTCCATCAACATCACCAAACCCATTAGCACCTTTCCCTCAAGAATCTGCCAGGAAAACTCCACAATCCAAACAGACTACTGAAGTGAATGCACTTAAAATGAAAGGATGTTGATGTATTTTTAGCAGGAAGTTTCTTGCAGCGATTTCAGTGCCAGCTTTATTTAAACTGGCTTGAAAGACAACACGGTACCCAATTTCTGTGCCACAAACCCTGATGTGTGCTATGCACATCATGGGTTTGATTTTTCTCCACACAAGGACAGAAAGTAACCAGGAGAACCACATTTCCAAAGATTAGTCCCTGCAGCAAAACCTGCTTCCTCTTGAGCAGCTCTTCATACCTGGATTGACATCCAGCAAAATTCTAAACATTTACATACAATTATTTGTCATGGAAGGAAATCTTAAAATAGTAAGCATTTTCTAAGGCTCTTATGAAGCAAATAAAAGAATAAGAAACCAAACAAACAGAAGAATTTTAAATTTGATAAATGCCAGATTTGTCTGAAGAATCTTTGACATTGTGGATGTCTCACCAGTTCCTTGAGAGACACAGGGGAGCCAGCACGAAGGTGTGTTGAGGCTGTGTTTGGTTTTGGTTTAAATGCACCCGACTCCTCCCCCCTTCTGAAATTTCTGCTCCTGAGCCAGCTACTGAAAGTCAAACAAGGTTATTCTCCTTCAGTGGTTTATTTTTTTCGCCTCCTCTCTTGTGCTTCTCCCACAAAGCCCCAGTGGTGTAGGCAGTCTCAGCGTGCGTGCGGGGTCTGGGTCTTCGGGATGCAGGATGTTTGCCTTGAGTGCTCCGTGCCAGAGGAAAGGCATCTCCTGAGCAAGGCCTGGGCCGGCTGGCAACTGCTCTCAAGTTTATCAAACAAGGATGCTCCCACCAGATATGCAGAAATGGGAAGGCTCCACTGGTACATGTGAAACAATCACCCCTAGAAAAGAAACCTGAGGTGACAATTTTTGCACCCAGTTACTTAAAAGGATTCTTGCCAAGCACTCCTCTCTGTGTCAGTAAGGTTCAATTGCTGTACTGTAGCTGTAAACATTCAGTAGCATTTACAAATATTTTAACTTGTTGCTTCCAGGAAAGGAAGATCAACTTAAACTCCATCTGCCTGTTGGTGATGATAAAGGTTGCTTAAAACAAGATAGGAAGAGCTCATACAGTTTAATTGTGACTCCCAAAGCTCTCTATTTTAAGTAAATGAGTTACAACTCTTAACATATGCAAGAATACAACCGCATAAAGTGAACATTTCTGAAATGACGACTTCTAAGGGAGGCACAAGCTGTTCTCAAGCTCACAGAGTGCTGGAGGTCCCTCCAGTCACTTCATCAGCAAATCATTGCACAATAGCAGGACTGGACTCACAAACACAGGACTGATACTGGAACCACAGCACACATCTATAAATGGAAATATCTCAGTCTCACCAGACTTTGGAGACTTGTTTTGTTTCTATGGGTTGGTGATCATTTACTCTCAAGTTTTCTGAAAAAAGGTGAAAAGAAAGAATTTAGGATTAAGTTCTTACCCTGATCTCAGGAGGACTTTGGGCAGCTGCTCAGCTGAGCATTCAGGTCACCCACCTTGCTGGCAACACACAGAAGACCCTGCAAGTCAATCTAGCTGGGCCACAGGCTCATTTTTCCTGGAATTTGTACTTCTCTTCCAGAGGGAGGTACCTATCCCTCTGCTAAATGCAGCAACCACCAAAGGGCTCATTCCAAAAATACAGCCCCCTGAGCACTGGCACGGTTACTGACGTTCCCTCAGCAACTGTGTCACTCTGGAGAAGGTGGAAGCAAAAAAAACACCCATCAGCTGTCAAGGAAGACACAGTGGCCCAAGATCTGATTCAACTGCCAACAAATCCTGCAGGATAATTTTCAGCCAGACCAAGCAAGTGCCAAACCCAAGTGTGACTTGGCACACTTCGTGGCAGAATCCCAGAGAGAAGCAGAGGCAATATTAAAAGCATGAGTTATTGGACAAGTACAGGGTTGATTACCTGCATTGTATAACATCCTGATTCCCTGCATCCAGATACATATTCTAGAGCATAACTTGGTTCCAAAATTTTTCATTTCAGTGGAAAAAACCCCTGTATGCGTCTCCAGACTCCAGGGTGCAAAACTGCAGCTTCTTGGTGACATGGAGATAAAACATTGAGATGCTTTCCCAAAGTTTCAAAGCAATTTCTGTTTTGCAAAAGCAGGGAAAGGAATGGATACAGATACATCACTATTTCACTCTCCTTCAACAGCATTAATTAGCCCAGAGTGGTTGTGGACTCCCCATCTGGAACTGTTCAAGGCTGGGTTGGATGGGGCTTGAAGCAACCTGGTCTGGTGGAAGGTGTCCCTGCCCATGGCAGGGGGGAACACGATGGTTTTTAAGGTCCTTTTCAACCCAACCCATTCCATAATTCTATGATTAACTGCCCTATTAAAGCAAAACACAAAGACTCCCCACTTCTTCTCAAGAGTTAAGACCCTCAGTACTTTCCACCAGCCAGCAGTGGTTTCTGTCTTCCAAACTATTTCACCACAACTTCCTCTAGGTATAAACTAGGGACGCGTGTAACTTGTATTCAAAAATTCTTGGGTTTATTCTTTATTCCTAGAGTGTCACAGACCTGCAAGACAGTGTTGCACGAAGAAAACAAGGTAAGTCTGTTGCAGATTTTAATACCTACTTGCACATTAACTAGACTGGGTAGAAATAAATTACAATAGATACTCTGATTTTAAAAGAAAGCATTTAATCCCAGATGAAAACAAGAATATAGTTACCTAAAAAAGTGCAAAAACAGGAAAACACATTTATTTTTCCATTTATTGGCACTTATTTGAAAAATAGCATTAAATATTCAACAGAAAAGAGACAAGTTGACCCACACTCAGCTATTAAACCCCCCCTATACTGATGTGTCTTCTAACAAAGACTGGAAGAGACACCAGGAGGTTCATTCTTAAGAAATAAGCAAGATTTTTTTTAAAAGAGCCTTGCTCTTGCCACAGAAGAGTGAACGCACAGCAACTCTTTGGCACAAACCTGAAACTGCAAACCCGAACTTTGCCTCAGCAGAGAGAGCAAACAGAGCCCAGCACTCCCGTGTGCGTCTGCTCAGGGACAAAGGGCAGCTGGACTCTGGGAGGGACTGCAACCAGCAGGGTGGTTCTTACAATAATTTAGGAGGAATGATACCAGAAGTAAACCATGTTGTATCTTAACTAGAACAGAGTCAGACTATTAAATACATTCAATTTTCTCTTTACAATAAGGACACACAGAAATGGGTCCTCAGGTCACCAGGTCTTTGCACTCCAAGTAATCCTTTTCTCATTTTGATAGCTGCTGTCAGTCAAAGCTTCATTCGAATCTTTCACAGCAGAGTTCAGGGCAGGATTTTCTCCTACCTGAGGAAGTTTCCATACTTTTCTCGCTTTATGACACACTACAAAGATTTAGCATTTAAATATAAAACATTTTGCTTCACTATTAACCTCTCTGGAGAGAAGGTTTGAAACCACATAGCACAGATGCACAGACATGTACAAAGAGGGACTCAGCTGGGAGAGTTCAGCTGCACAACCCCAGTGATGGTGTCACTGCAAAATCCCAGACAGCTGTCCACAGGACGGGGGGCTGCAAATTCTTCCTCCTGGTTGGGGAATTTCAGAGTTGAGATCAGGATGCCTCAACACACTGACTCTTCAAACATCTCATATTACCAGATTCCAGGCTTCCAATCAGCATCTGAAGTTTTCAACAGCAGAAATGACTTGATGTCATTGTTTGAGGAAGAGACATCAGGAAATTAAACACAGATTAAATATGTTTGATGGCCTCAGCCTGTAAAAAGGCATTCAAGATTCCTCACTGTATCTGTCATATATGAGGACAAATACCGACTGTTAAAATAATGCATTTCTGAAGTACTAAATACTAAAATCTCAAGATTTAATGTATTGTTCCAAATATTGTCACTATTTCTCCCTATTAAGACCTTTAACAGAGCATCTACCACTCCAGTACATCATCTAAATGGGGAAGAAAAAGAAATAAACCCCAGATACAAAACCCCAGAATAATGTTCCATACCTAATTTAGATTTAGTCATAACAGCAGTCATGATCATGAATAAAATCCAACATATAAATTTGACAATTCACCAATTTGTTCTTTTCTGACATTCAAAGGAACACAGAATTGATTAAGAGCAATCATAATAGAACACATTAATAATAATAATAACAATAATAATAACAATAATAACAACAATAATAATAATGATAAATCCTCCCTCGCAATATTCTCCCTTTCATATGAAGAAGAAAAAAATATATAAATATCTAACACTCTGGGAATAGAAACAATTAGTAAGCTGCTTCATTGGTTTTAGGCTGAGGACAAATGTGAATTATCTGCTCCTCCACAGGCAGGGAGGACACTGGCTGCTGGCAAGACACATCTTCCACAAGCAGGACACATGTACAGTGTTTGTAACTTACGGCAAGGAGATCACATCCACTGCAAACCAGCAGCTGCTGACTGATGTGGGCACCCTACATGTCTGCAGCTCGAATGCTTCTGTAATTATAGTAAATGTCATACAAATCACTAGAAAGGTAAATTCCTCCTCAAGGAACTATTCTGGAAGTTTTCTAGAAGTAATGACATTGCTGAAGTTCCTATGAGGAACAGAATGGGTTACACACAACAGAAAGTCTGGGCAATATCCCGCCTGTTTCCCAGTGTCCATCAGCAGATTCCTGCTTCTCAGTCCATCGGTAACTTGGCTGTGAGATCAACAGGTAAAAACGGTGATCTGGAGTCAGAGAGTGACACTGGAGAGTCTGTGCTGGTGCCCACTTCAGCTGGAGAGTCACAGGAGGAGCCTGCACTGCTCCTGTTGTCATCCAGGGCATGTGAGGACAAACTGAAAACAGAGTGACACCAGGGAGTGAGAAATGAGGCACCGGCTCAGGTAAGTGGCCAAAACCAGCCCAAATCAACACAAAGCCATTCTAAACACACATGTGCATCTCTGAAGGAGCAGCAAGCCCTGTGATCTGAAATACACCTGCAGCTACACACCTCACAGTCACTTCCAGACACACACAGGACACTCTGCCCATTTCCTCTTTTGCTCACCCAAGAATGGGGCACAGATCAGAAGTCCCAGGTCGAGCAATCCACTGCCAGCTTTACTCCATCCTCAAAGCCCTAGGCTAGCAAAGCAGCCAGAGGCTTTTTTGCCAGGAGAGCCAATGTCCACCCTCCATTGTATGACGTATTTCACATGACACAAATTCGTAACTATAGCTATCATCACTGATAGCAGCAAAGTGATTTTTTAAAAATTACCATCTCCTACACCAAGATGCAGTAACTGAACCCACACTGCTATCCCTACTGTAAACAGGGTGTGCAAAAAAGCTATGTTTTTAAAGTACCTTTAAAACATCTATTTTGCTATTGCTACTCAAATCTTGTGCATGACTTGTACATCAGCTGAGTGGCAAAAAGACAGATATACTGTGAACAACCCTTGACAGTTGTGTGGGCACACCCTATGTATGATTAACCTTTAGACTAAAACACTAGATCAAAATCCCTTGCTATTACCAATCACTACAATTTTGAACAAAGTACTTTTTATCTCTTCCCAGCTCCTCTGACAGACTCGTGTTCCTCTGTGACTAAGATCAAGGGCAAAAAAGCAAAACCCAATTCACCCCAAAAGCATCAGCATTCACATTTGATTGCAATTTGAACCAGACTCCAAAAGCTAGCATCCATGAGGTGTCTTTTCCTAAACATGCTCAACTCCCATATAGGTGAAGCATGTTATCAGTCAGGCCTAGAAACTGCAGAATTGTAGTGAACATTGCTGCCTGTTTACTGTGATAATTCCAGTGCTGTAGTATTATGAGATACCTCTATTAAAAAAAGACAAAAGCAAGCACAAAAAACTTCAAGCATAATCACTGCTAGAAAAAAAAAAAATTTAATACTTCTGCTGAAAGGGACAATAAACAGCACAGCATTTACCATGCCCCAAGGTCCGCCTGATGTGCAGCCTCAGGGGTTAGCATGTTGGTGGATCCTTGGAATAATCTTTTTGGGTGATCTTTTGTCTCTGTCACACCTTTGGGAAGAGATAATGAGTGATATAAAAATTACTACTCATTTAAACTAAAATCTACTTTCAAAGTACTTCTACAGAGGAAAAAGAATAGAGGTTCAAACTTATGATAGATTACTCCATATGTAGAACATAGAATTTAGATGCTGAAATTTTAAAGACTGTCTATTTCCTGGAACCGTTTTGTCTAAGCTTCAGTACAGTTTAGTGAGTTATTAACTAAGACTTAGATATCAGACATTTATACTTCAGTAGTGAAGAATAATCCTTTTGTTTCAGTTTATGCAGCTATCAGTTCACTGACCAGCTCCACCAGAGCAGAGAAGCTGAAAGTAAGGAAAAAGAACAAGCTCCAGGATTATCACAAAACTTTTCTATTGACTTAGATTTCCAAACACTCTAGAAGAAGAGAGGATAGATACATGCTTAAATAAGCTATGACAGAACTTAGATGAAAGTGTTTTAAAAGTTGTCTCAGAGCCAGAGGTGTTCTGTAACAAAGGTGAAGCTTGAAGATATAAAAATAGATGCAATAAAACTGCCAGAAGTTAAACTTGAAGAAAAATGCAGAAAGACAGAGAATCATTTCCTAATAAAGCTGTAAGGTGCCTACCAGGCCTGGGCATCAGCTTTGGGTTTTGAAGAGTTATTTTAAATGTACACTACCTGTGTGCTTCAGTTAACCAGGACTTTCAAAGTTTTCTGTTTAAGTTAAATATACCAGTAGTTGTATTTATTGTTTTGTTAAGCAGGTTTTAATCACATTTTTATCACATCTATATGACCACAGCAATGGGGAGGAATTAGAACAAAACAATTATTAGCATTATGGAATTAAAAGCTTTATTGAATAGTAAAATCTAATTAAAATATTTGTCTGTTTTATTATGTGCAATATGTTCTATTTCTAGTCACTTTTTGAAGTATGAGCCAACTGGACAGAATTATGAAGAAAGCTATATGAATATGACTAACAAACTGGCCTATTGTATCAGCCAAACCTAAATACTGTACCTTTTCTTTTGATTGATCCAAGAACACTTGGTCGAATGCAGTTAATTGGGCTCTGGCTTCTCCTGCTAAAAGAAAACAAATGCTGCACTGAGATCACCATTAAATGAGAAAGATTGAAAGAAGAACCAAAAGATACTCAGAAAACAAACTACTGGGTGGAAACTACTAAGAAAATAGGCACTGAAACAGCTTATCCAACACAAGTCCTTTTTTTTTCCCTCTGAAGATAGGCCAGGAAACACAGAACTGAGCAGGAAAAGTTTAATTACATTATTTCACAACTGGGGCGGTCTAAAAGCTCATATCCAGGCACTGACTACATCTCAGTTGATAGGCAGTGCTTTGCTGAAGTGTGAGGCCCCAGTAAAATTTAACTGTATGCCCACGTGACTCAAAGGAGTAACAAACCCTAAATCTGTTTGTTTTCTTCCCCTCAGAATTCAATTACTAAAGATGTGAATGAGAGAAATATAGAGACTACACTGGGAAGACAGACGCCACAATGCAGCCCATTTCCCAATGTTATGACATGAGGATTTTGACAAATGTTTTACACCACTGTAAAATCTAAAGTCTACATGAATATATGAAGTTGTGTTTGTGCTCAGAAATCAATTATGGATATAACTAATTCTGGTATTTCCAATGCCTACTGTGAACAAGCTACGCCAATTTTCTATCACTGATACGATCTGGTGACTTACCTTGAAAATCTCCTTGTTGGACTTGGACTGGGACTTGGAGGCAACCCACTGCTGCTCACCAGACTTTGCAAAGATGGTGAGAAACATTGCTGAGAGGAAAAGAGTTTGTGTTATTGTAAATACTGTATCACTCCCATGTGGTAACAACTGACCCTTAACTGCAGAGAAATAAACAACCCAGTATCAGTTTCAGCAAGCAGTCACTGGGTATACTGGACATCACTTTTTGCTACTGAGAAAAAAAAATTAAAATTGGACGGATTCCATTTTCATGCAGATTTATTTCACTGTACTCTGGTTAAACAGACTTATTTGTTTTTTATTAACCACAGCATAACAGCTGAACACTCCACAGAAATTCACATCCACAAGATGAGCAGCTGGTATTTTCTGGTTTGGGGTTTTAGGGGGGTTTATTTACTCTCTAGTTTCTTGTTTGCAGCTGAGGTAGAAAGAAGCAGGTGGCTTAATCTTTTGTTACTAATTTGGTGGAATTTATTTAGCTGTACTTAAGATAAAACCATTATTATCACATTTTTCTCACCTTCCCTATTCCTCGTGTAGGTGAAGGAGCTGGAGAAACTGGAACAAAGTCTACTTGCTTTGGTGATAGTGATTTTTCAAAATCATTGTCACTCTGTAAACAGTACACACAATTAATCTTATGAGCAGGTACCCTAACAAGAAAACAATGTTTGGTGTGAAATTCCAAAGTTATCCTCCATCTCATCAACAATTTTTAGGCAGCCATTTATGCTTAACAAAAAAACCCCCAAACCTTAACCATTACATGGAGAGTATCAGAACATGGAAGAAAATTTGAACAGGCAGACATCCATGCAATCTCCTTTTGACATAGCAGCCCAGGGAACCCAAATGTACCTTGAACAACTGATAATTCTATGCCTTGTTAGTGTGAAAAATTGCTGATCAAAAGCAGTGCTATACTAACACCTTAATTGTAGGTCAAACTATCAAAGGAAATGTTGACATGAGAGAGTCTCTAGTGTCCTGATACTGATGACAGAAATACAAATTAAAGCATGAATGCATTACCAGGCTCAAGCTCTCCTCCCATGAGTGGCTCATCTGCATTGCTACTTGCACTTCTCTATAAAGAAGAAAAGAAATGTATTGTCCCAGGCCCACAGATGGCGGAAGTGACTGTTCTACTTTGCCTTAGTGCTCACCTTTCATGAACAGTTTCCCTGTTCAGCAAATTCATTCCTTCTTCCTAAAAGATTAGCACATGAAGAAGTAAGGTCAAAAAAAAACCACTTTGTTCCAGCAAATCAGAAAAGCTGTGGTTTCACTTCACTTTGGCATGTGGAAAATTTAATTCAACTCGGTTAAGCAACAATAACCTCAAGTTCTCACTCCATGAGAAGCAGCAAGGAGGAGAGGATGAGAAAGAGATGTAGCAAGAGAGATCATCAAGTAAGAAGTGCTTATGTGAGATAGTTGTTTCCCAAGCAGCTTTATTTTCATTACTAACCAAGAGGTATCTACAAAACTGAATAATGATAGTATGAACCAGAAATTCTGCATGTCAGAGCATCTTTATGCAGTCTTGAGTAATACCATTTTACAAAGGGGGCACTAGTACAGATAAACCTCAAAAACATGGCTGGATTCTTACCTTACTCTACGGATTAGTGACTAACTAGACACTTACCAGCATCTCATTTGCAATACACTGCATTGCACACAATGAATTCAGGATTCAGTGAGGTTTTTTTATAAAAAAACTCCATAAAATATTATTAAAATGGATCAAATACGTAAAATTAAACTAAACATTAACATCAAGTAGAAACATGACTCAATCTCTTCTTAGGCAGACACAATTCCTTAAAATTAATGCTGAATGCTTCCCAGTCTGTTCAGTGAATTAGCAGATTCCCTAATTCAAGAGTAAAAGTTCAACTAAACATCTTCACAATCCTCATCATAAGTAGGAAGAGTCTAACCTACTTCACCTTTGTGATAATTTGCTCAGATTTGAAAGAAATCAGAGGTAAATCACACAGGTTCTCAGTGAGTATAGAGGACATGGAATTAATTCCAACTAGTGAATCTAATGCTCAAACACAAATTAGGAAGTTACACTTTTTGCTTTAATAAACAGATGGCACAAACATGAATGCAGAAGTATTTTCCAGAAGATTGAATTACCAAATTTTACTTCATGTAATAGAGCAGAGCCTTAACAGTTCATTCCTTTGCTCTCAGCATATTTCTCATTTTATCTCCCTGCTCACTGCGGGGGGATTGGACCAGATGACCTTTAAAGGTCCCTTTCAACCCAAACTAATTTATGATTCTATGATATTCACATATTAAACCTAAGCCTTTTTATATTCATAAAAAGACCCAAGTGCTTCAGAGTCTATTTAAACCAGTAGATTATTTACATAATGAAAGCAAGCAGTTATTTTCTTCAGGATTACTGTGCAACTACCTTAAATAACTGAGGTGCGAAGCAGAAGTGCCTTCCACCGCTCAGGCACCATACCCTAAAAATGCTGTCTGAAGCATTAAACTGTTTTCCTTTACTTTTGACCCTGTAAAAATCAAGCCTATCCTTTGAAAACTAGCCAGCTAAAGAACAAAATTAAAAAAAAAATTAAGCATCTTCAAGCCAATTTTATAACCATTCTACTGTCAAAACGCAGGGATATAAAATGAAGGAGACACAAGAGTCTGAGCTTGTTGATTTTAAAGCTGGAGTCTTCAGCCTGCAGTGTGCTGGCTGGGAGCAGAGCTATTTGAGCCTGCTCAGATATTCCCCACACCACCCCCCTTCCCGAGTGTTTGCACTGGTGCCCTTCCCCCTCCATTCATGCTGTGACAGCACAAGTACAGGGATCTGGATAAGAAAATTATACAGATGAAAAATAGCCCAGCCAGAAGAGTACAGACTATTTTTCAGCCAGAGTGCTTCCTTACCCTGCTCATTTTCTGGCTGCACAAAAGTCTTGTGCCAACACAAGTTAAGGAACACTTTATTATTGGCCCTGAATATTTATGCTGGCACCGCTGCCAAAAACTTGGTGAAATTTAACCCTAAGGGTTTACATTAAAGGTTTCCTTTCTAAAATGTTTTATTTTAAGAATTCTCTCTGGTTAAATCTTCTCCTTGCTGTAAGATGCATTTTGCTTCATGAAATGTGGAACTGGGCAGGCAGTTTGAAAATAAAATCTACAGACAGTTGAAGGACATTACATATCAACTGAAAAAAAACCCAGCCACCTATAAAAAACTAATTTAGAAGAATCTGTGCTTACTTGTTTGATTTGATGAAGACGGCTGCTAGGAATACGGATAGGAGATGATGGCACAAACTGCAAAACAAAGTCACATACAATTGAAAGTACAGCAGAAGGGAGGGAAAGGTGCCACAGGAATGTTAGTAAAGCAGTGCTGCCCCGAACTAAAAAAAAAAATAATTAAAAAAAAAACCCAAATCACTTATAACATTCTCAGTGTATATATAAGGAACATCACTTACTTGCAAGAGCATGTTAATAAGTATTTCCACATTATACTGCTTTGTAACCTCACAGATGCTAACTGGTATCAGCCTAGCTTCCATTCCATTTCCAAGCAACTAGAACTGACAGCCTCCCCCACAGAATGGAGCTGCTTTTCACTAGCACACTGTCACCCCTAGTATATATATGTTGACATAAATATTTTCCTTTATGTGATTCAGTATACTTATTTTCATTTAAGTGATCCAGAAAGCTCTGCAATAGATCCTTTAAAAATACAAAGCCAAAACAACACATTGTACAAAAAGGTTCCTGGATTGTTGTCTGCCTATAAATGAGTACTTTGACAGGTGAAAAAAATCAGCTATTAGAAGGCTAACAAAGAGTTAAACACTTTCTTTATGGTTTCTCAACAGCTTCACCAATTTGGGTGAAATTGGAGAAGACGTCACTAAAAATGGTCTTCTGTTAATGTTGACAGATTTGCACCAAGATCTCACTGGAATGCTATGATCTAAAACTGCACACCCAAAACCGAGTAATTTAAAGTGATTATTTTCTCAAAATATAATTTTCTTTCATATAGTTCCCATCCCTCACATTTTCAGCCCTCAGTTGATTTATGTCACAGCCATTCAGGAAACAAAAATTCTAAGCTGAAGCCTTGAATAGAGGTTTAACTTCTCTATAATATGACAATCCTTCCAAAAAATAAGGTGTCTTTTTTAAATGTATGTGTTCAGCAAGTAAGGTTTGCATTACTATAGGTGTTTTTATACTTCATTCATTATAAGGCTTCATCTGCTTCACAAAACATTACTAGAGCTCTTCGTCATGCTGAAGCTGGAAAACTAACATTCAGTTAACTGTTACTGCATCATCTTCTAATCAGTGCCACAGAGAATACAAAGATTTTGCTGCCTGAGAGGGTAACTTAACACAGACTATTAATGCTTCATACATCCAGAACCCTCCTCATAAAAAAACAAACATGAAGTCATCACACCCTTCTTCTCACAAAAGAATTCAGCCTATCGTGCTCACACAGGATGACTAATCTTTGTGCCAGAATTTAGTCATCGTAATATATAGACTAAAGTCTAACAGCTATAATATCTTGATTTGCTACTTTTAAAGTCCAGTTTAGGTCAGCTTTACTATTATACTGGGTTCCCAAAAGTCCTGTGCACCTAATAAAAATTCCTCCAAGCTGCACCAGCCAATGTAGACCTTGAGTTGACCTTGATTCTCACACAGAGAAAAGGATTTGGACAATAGTGCATTCCTGCCTATTTACTCTGTCATTCCACAGTAGAAATGGATTTGTTCCACTCATCATATTCTAATTTTATGACTGTGATCCACATACTTTAAGGTTTGACATTAATAGAATACGTACAAAAACAGTGGCTTCCAGTATAAACCAAAAATATAAAACAATTAACTGTTCCTCTGCAGGGTCTGATGCACTAACACAGCTCTGAGGATCCTACATCTTGTTTCCAGCAAGTCATCATCCTTGCTTTGTCAGTGTGTAAAACTCACTTTTGCTCTGTTTGCATCCTTTGATTTAATTCTTGTGAAAAGAAACCTCTGTCACTTTCAAAGGATACTTGCTAAACAAACTGAACCCGTTTATTAAAATTACACTACTCAAATCCCCAATGTTTTAAGAAAGCAAAAAGCTTAATGAAAACATTATGAACTATTAGACTACCACAGGGAAGAGAAACACCTTCCCCCCTACTCCGGTGTGTCAGATACTGTGTGTTCCAATGCAGGTAAAGTTTCAGCAGTGCCAGGCTGGCAAGAGCCACTGCCCAAGTGAGCAGGGACTGCCCCAGTGCCTCTGCCCTGCCCTGCAGTGCCCTCTGCCTCCTGCCAGCACAGCCACTTGTCAGACCACACTGAACTCAGCAGGGAAATCACCCAGCTTAAAAAAAAAAAAGAAAAAAAGAAAAAAAGTAACATCAACTAACGCTGAAATAGCAGCTAAACATCTAACCACAGGCTCAACTGCTCTGCTTAAGCAACAAAACAAAAACCCCAGTCATGCAAAACAAAACAAAAAACCACCAAAACATTTACTCACTGGTATCTTCTCGCAGGAAATAAACAGCAGATACTGAGCCTGGTTGACCCTTCCTTGGCAATTACATGGAGCATTAGAAAACTGCAGATCAAGCCTCAGCCCAAATGGCACCAGTGCCCTTGCAGTCATCATTATAAATCAGCTGAAGTCTGAGACTTGGAGAAGCTACTCCAAAAACAGATTGTGGAATTCAGCTGAGCAACCAGGACAGCACTGAAGATGGAATTGATGGAGTATGACCTCCAGTTACCAGAGATTTTAGCAACTCTGATTGTTCCCATGACACGGAACACCACACATATTAGACAAACACTAATCAACTTTTGTTCCACGAAGTTCAACAAAACATAAAACTTAAGATGTACTTTTAATACTAAAATAAAGACGTTTCAGTTGCTTACTGAATCTTTTAACCCTCTTACAGATTACACTGCAGTAAAACTTGGATTCGTTTTCTTTAATACAAAGAAGTGGCTTTTGAAGTACACTTTATCACCTTCTTAAGTAAAAATGTAATTTACCAAAGTAGATGTGATCTCACTCCTTAGAATATCTCTAACATCATAAAACTAAATGTACTTCTTTGTTATAGGAAGAATACCAGGGAAGGTTGCTTAGGGCCCTTGATGCTGAACTGTGGATGATCCTGGTTTAAGACCACAGAAGGATGAGAGTCTCTAAGATCCTTTCCAGTTCCATCCTCCCTGCCATCTTCAACAGAACCATAAACCAGATCCTAACTCAAAGGAGCATTTCAAAGCAGCCAAGGCACGGATCTAACAGTGGGGCATTTGATTTTTAGTGTAAGTCAAATTTCGTGTATTTTGTCAGCACCTAATCAGCTGGGAGTGAAGAAGAAGGACACTTTTAAATAACATTAGTGTGAGGGGAAGGGTTAGGAACATCATCCCATGAGATGGGAACACTGGTTAAGTTCAGGAGACTGAAACATTTATGAGGGGCAGGCAGGCAGAAGAGAAGCCCATCAGTGAATTAGCTCCTGTTTCGCAGCAAGTTCTGGGCAAGGCACCCTGAAGTAGCATCTTTTTAGCCTAATAATTGAGGATCTTCAGGAGTAAACACAATAAACTGAGCTTTTGCCTCTGTTTTTTTCTCCTTTTGCCTGACCACAAGCACAAACAGATCTACTCTAAGCTGCCTCCCTAAAAATATGAAGAAAGAGACTTGTTTAAGAAATCTTGACCATAACACCTTCTTTCAGTTTTTTGAAACTGCAAGCAGGAGAAAGGCATTTCCACCAATCTTTCTTGTAGGTAACTATCCTGGTTCTGTTACAGATGCAACCTTTGCTGAAGTATTTCTCTGCGCTTTTTTCTTAATCATCAGAAATCATTTAAGACATTGATTACTGTCAACAGTACAGCTATGTAATTAGTTTTCTTAGCAAGCTACCTTTCTTAGTCTATGTTGGAACATCTATTTTATAAGCAAGTCGTGATCACAATGAAATACAAGCATTCTCCAAGCCAAATGGTCTGTAAGTGACATTTCATTATAGCTACAGCATATTAATGTCACAGTCTAGTGCCTTGTTTCTGAAAGCAATGTGGTATTAGTTCCACAGCCTATAATCTAATTTTGTTTATTCCTGTTTGCACACTTCTGCTTGGCACCTGATGGGGTTGGTGTAGTTTTCTTACCAGGCTGTGCCGATTCATGACCGTGGTGCTATTCCTGCGGGTGCGCAAGACACTGGCCTGGAACACCTGTGAGTTATCACTGTGAAAAGAAACACTTGTCAAACGCAAAAGCCATTTCCTTCCTAGCAAAAAGCACCTCTTCATATAAGCTCAGTTTCAAATGCTATGACAGCTCTTCTGTAGAGACAAAGCACTCCAGAGACAGGTAGGTAAGAACTCTTTTACCTTGTTGGCAGAGAGTGCAAATCAACTTGTTCATCCTCCAATTCTCAGCTACTTCAATTAATGATTTCAATTAATAATTTTGTGTCTTCAGAATAATTGAAGAATTGTTTAGACTGTGGGGATTTACTATGTTTGGAATGACTGCTGCTTGTATATTGCTTCAAATGTCATTCAACAGAACAAATGTATAAATGGCTTGTAAGCAGTAACTGAAACCAGGTTCGATCCCACAGATAAAACAAAACTTAAAAATACAGTATCTTGATAAATCTTATCATTACAAACATTTAATATCTTCTGATCATTCTTCCAGGAAAGGTTAAATTCAACTGACAGTCAACCTAGTTTGTAAGGCCCCACAGCAGCAAGTCGATTTAAATGGTATAGGATTATTTCTTTGACACAAAATGAACTTCTTTCTCAAGGCAACTTTAGATCTATTGATTCCTAAAGCAAGTTTTTCTGGTCATGTCATCACCAGTGTTAGTGTTATCAACAGCCAATGATCAGCACTTAATGAATGCGACCGCAGAAATAAACTAAATTTTATGGCTGCTAGGAAAAACATTTTGACCCACAACCCTCAAATCCCATGCCCAAAAATCAGTGAGGAACTGCATAGGTGAACAAATCCAAATGTAAGACTGTAATTAGATTCAAATTACAAGAATTCACACTGTCTTTTTATTTCAGCTGCTAACTTGCGATGAACAAAAGCCCCCCACAAATACAATTTCTTTAAAACTAACCTGACCAACAGCACTACCTTGTTGTAAGGACTGATAATCCTACAGCATTTTCATGACACACCATTGTCAGAATCCTCCAGTTTAAAACACACCAGTCAGACACATAAGTTTTAGACAGCTTTTATGTAGCTGTAAATAAAAAACAAATAAAGTTTATACTGTGAAATAAAAGCCAACAGCAATTGGCATAAGCACTGTACTTTCTGTCAAAAAAAAAAAAAAAAAAAAGAATAGACTCTCCTTCTCCAAAATGTCAAGTACATAGGACCAGACGTCATTTGCAATTTTCCAAGAAGTTTCACTCAGCTCACACCCAGGAGGGATCAAACAGCTGCCATCTGACAGAGGTGGAACAGGAGAAGTTTAAGGGATCCATGACATGATGTTTAGAGATGAGTTTTGGCTGGGGCCAACAGCTACAACTCTTTTCAGTGTAAGTGTACTGGTTGGCATGCAAATACAAGACAAACAGCACATCCTGAAATCCAGGGTCTGAGTCAAGAAAACAGGTTGGAACAATTCTGTCCCACATTACCACAGCCTGAGTCAAATACTCATTTCTAACTAGCACAGAGGGAGAGAAAAAAGCCCTACAAATAATCCTGCCTTTAATCTCCCTTGTAAAAACACCAGAACTGGTCAGATCTCAGACCTACTTTTCACAGAAAACAACAGTTCCCATTAAAAATCAATTTTATTTGGCACAAAAACAAGAGTTACAAGTGCTGTGAAAGATAACTTCTGTGATCTAAAATACTCCACTTATAACTGTTCTCTGGATCTATGGCAACTCATTTTCCAAGTTCCTTACTAAATCTCTTAATGAAGAAGTCAAAACAGGAGGCAGAGGAGAAAAAGCAAGCTGTGCAAGAGCAAGAGCTTTTGTTTCAGTTTACCCAACAAAGCCATTCTGGGAAAAACTGAAGTTTCTTGCCAAGAGCTGCAATCTTGCAAAAACAGTATTCTGATGGAAAATTCCAAACTAACAGGCAAACCACTGCAACCACCTCAAATTAGTTCAATGGCATTTCAGTTTTATTTGTATGAACACCTAACCCATAGTGTATGCACAGTGTCAAGGCAAGAGCTGAGGCTTACCCGTCTACCTCCCCAAACCCTGAACTAAATAATTTGTTTGGGGTTTTTTTAAGAGTCAAAGGTCTTATAAATTACAACTTACAAAAGGCTGAGATTATAAAAACACCTTGTCTCAGTTACACAATTAGTTCACCTGCTCAGAAACCTCCCAGGGGAGAGCTGCCATACACAACCCTTCCATACTGCATCAAAATGTAAAATGGGAGTTGTTTCATTGTGACTATATAAAAGAATCACAATTACATTCACTTAACATTAAATCATGATGGAATAGGCAAGAAGTAGCATTTCTTCTGAATTGTCAGGCACTGTTAACCATTTTGGTAAAAGAGGCATTTGAGACTTGTTCATCACTTAATATCCAGTTCCTTACAGAAAGGGAAAAAAATCAAACCACCAGGAAGTACTTATCATGTAATACACTATGTTTTATGAAATTTATTGTCAATATGCTCTCCAAAACTGCAGACACACCACTAACAGCAGCACATGGACCACCTTAACAGTTGGATGGAAGCCACACCACATAGCAGATGGAGCATCTCCCAACTTCTCAACAGCCCAGAGGAGACATGAAATAGCACTTTGGGTTATAAACTTACGCAAACAAAACTGTACAAGAAACCCTACCTGTCTGAAGGCTTTCACCTGTCCCTGCCCCTTTCTGTCCTGTCAGCTGAAGAGAGCCAGAGCGGCAAACATCCAACTCTTCTGAAAACAGACCTGCCACAGGCTGGTGGCAATATCCAAGCACAACTGCCTACACAACACACTGTATTTCTCCCAATAATGCATACGACAAAAATTTTTATCATCCAGAAAAATTCCTGGACACCTGACACACTGTTTTATACTAAATGTAAAATTTATGTCAAGATCCTGTGAAATTACCTTCCTACCAAATTTGCCTGATTGTTCCGAAAGCATTTACTGTTGTAATCATACACAGAGCAGTGATTAATTTTGTTCAGACTTGAGCCATTACAGAAATCATCGCGATTGTTATTCGATGTACAAGAACAGCCACAACTCTGACGTTGCGGACGGTGTTTCTCTGCAACACACAGCAGACCGTGGTGAAAACAAAGCTTTTCAGTTATACCAAAGCACGTCTCCCTAGGCTTCCTCGTACCCCTCCACATGTTGATACGTTCCCTAAATCCCTCCCCGCCTGGAACAGCGCTCAGGAACCCACTTTTCCCCATGGCGCCGCGGAGCATCCCCGGAACCCCCCGGGCCCCTCACCTGAGCCCGTGGATGAGCGGGGCGCTGTTCGACCGCCTCAGGCCGCCGCCGTCGCCCGGGGCCGCGGCGCTCCCCGGCGGCAGCTCCAGGTCCAGCTCCATCTTCTNATTCCTGCAGCCCCCGCGGGCCCAGGGCCGCTCTCCCCGCCCGGCCCCAGCGCAGGCGGACCCGGCCGCAGGGCGCAGGCGCAGCGCTCAGGCTGCGGCCGCTCGGGCACCGCTCTGGCAGATTTTAGGTGTCCAAAGTGTGTTCTCCAGAGCTCTCTCGCAAAGGGCCACAGTGCTGATCACTAAATAGCGAAAATATCGCCCCCGAGTTCATACCGAGCTGTTGTTGCTCGCAGAAATAACAGCGGATGGTTCTGTGCAGGCACAGACAACTCCAGGAATAATGAATAAAACCAAACGTTTTCAAAATACTTTAATAGCTACGTGTGGCCCTAGTTGATACCTAGAGGAGGTTGTGGTGAAATAGGTTGGAAGGTCAATGCCACACTGGCTGGTGGACAGTGCTGAGGCTCCTAACTCTGGATTAATTGGGGAATCTGTGGTTTGCCTTAACAGGGCATTAACCATAGAATCATGGAATGGATTGGATTGGAAGGGACGTTAAAAACCATCTTTATCCACCGCCCTTCCACTATCCCAGGCTGCTTCAAGCCCCGTCCAACCTGGCCTGGGACACTTCCAGGGATGGAGCAGCCACAGCTTCTCTGGGCACCCCGTGCCAGGGCCTCACCACCCTCATAGGGGCGGACTTCCTCCTAATATCCAATCTAAACCTATTCTCTTTTGATTTGAAGCCATTCCCCCCTTGTCCTATCAATCCAGGCCCTTGTAAATCTCTCTCCATCTTTCTTGTAGGTTTCCTTCAGGTACCAGAAGGCCACAATTAGGTCACCCTGAAGCTTCTCTTCTCCAGGCTGAACAATCCCAATTGTCTCAGCCTTTCCTCATAAGAGAGGTGCTCCATCTCTTCATCTGTTTATAGTGAGAGTTTCTGGTAGTCTTTAGGAACAGAAATAACTAAGAAAGAAGGTAGATTATAGAGAGCTAAAACATTTTTTCATGAGCCCCATGCTTACTAATTTATCTAAGGCTGATGGCATTTTGTAACTGTGGCTGTGTTTATTTCACCACAGGGGTATTTCCCTGACTCTATCAAATACCTCCCACATCATCACCTACTTCATGCCCACCAGTCCCTCTGTATCACTGGACCCACGTATCTCATTCTTTCAGTCTCTGTTGCCCCACTATGAATATCCGTCCTTCGTCTGTGTCCTACCAAGGCTCTGTTTGACATGTTCTCTCCTTTCTTAATCCATCTTGCCATGGTGCTGTTTATATAACTCAACAACTTGTGATTTCCTCATTTCCATCATTCTGTTCCATAGCACAACTCTCCCACAGGCACCCCTTTGCTTCATTACCCTCCTCAGCCCATTTGAGGGTCACCCTGACAGTTCCCACTTTCCTTTGTACGTATATTCCCATTAAAATTCTCTCTACAGTAAATCTACAGTAAATCCTGGTCAGACAGTAGGGTGATGTGCCTGGCACTGGAAAATTTGAGGACATGGAGCAGATGTTTTTGAGCTCTCAGACACATTTTGGATATTGTTGACTTTTTCCTTAACGGTATCCTGGTACATGGCATTTGAAGCTGTTTGCTGCCCTTAGTGGCAAGGACATAATATAATAACTCCACAATAAAAATAAATAGCAAAATCCACATGGTTTGGTGCTGTAGTCAGATCCTGCAGGTGGCTTTTGTATTAAGAGAACCAGCATATTTGTGAGTAGATTTCCATTCAGGGCTAGAAGTTTTGCTAGGAACTGTCATCTGAATTGCCTTTTAGGCAATTCTAGCCATGGAAAATGAAGGTATGGAAGCTACTCCAAGCTGTGAAATGCTTGTGCTGAAGCACCAGACAAGGAGAATGGTGCAGGTTCTGTAAAAATGTCGTGTTGCTTTTAGAGATGGCAGCAGTGAAAGGTGATTAACAGTATATTCATTTCGCAGCTGCAGATCCTAATTTTCCAGTGAATCAGACAGGTCATAATTATTAGAAATTAAGCAAAAAGATTTAGATATTTATGTTCTCAGTCTTTGCAGGAGATGGCAATTCTGTATCAACTACAGAACGGTGTCATCACTGGCTGTGATAGGCCATAGTGTAAGCAGGGGCACAGGACTGTGGAAGGTACTTCTCCTCCGCAGTAAAAAAAAATAAGGAATTTTTCTCTGGGTTTTTAAATATAAATACGTATCAAAAATCATGTAAATATTTAAAATGTAATCTTATGGGTCTTTTAACTCATCCTCATGTGTCTTTGTGCATCTCAGCACAAAGTTCATCATTAATAGTATCAATTCAGTGAAAGAAATGTAAGCATCAACAACAGTTGATGAGACAGTCCCCGAACATAGAAAAATGGAACATGCTCAAGTCAGTCTTGATTAACAAAAAATGCAAGGAGTTACCATAATAAATATTAAGCTACAGAAACAAGAGTTCTAATGGGTTATCTAGAAGCATCTACCTTCAATCGTTTTAAAGTAAGAGAATAATTCATGTAGCCATGTTCCCAATCAAGGCAGTTGAAATGCTGAAAAATCCTAACTTTTCTATCTTAACTGTTTCAACACCTAGCACTCTGGCAAAAGAAATGTTTTATCCCAGAAGAAAATGAAGACCTTTTTAAATTTGGTGCTGGGAACAACCCTGAAGCCCTCTGCATGTAAGAGACAAATGTGTATGGTGCAACTGTTATTGTAGAAAAATACTGCAAAGTAAGCACAAACTTTGATGCTTTGATCACTCAGAGTGGATTTGCCAAGGTCAATCCCGAACCTGAATACAGTCAAGAACTAGAATCACGTCTCATAATGATTTTCTTAAAGGTGTGCAGACTCTCATTGCAATCAAAGTCCTTCTATGTGCTTCAGCAGCTAGGGAAGCCTGGGGAGAACACTGGGAAAGCCTGCAGGACTTAGGCTGGAGAGGACCCAATCTTGAAGACTGCAAAACCTTTTCCCCACGAAGATTGAAAAAGGCGTCGGGTTTGTGGCCGGGGTGGGACTCGAACCGGGATCCTCCACCAGGCCACGCCCGCCGACGCCGCATCCCAGCTGCGCGCGCGTCGTAGCGACCGATGAGGAATTTCAAACACACACACGCTCCTCCC
>VZRQ01006986.1:230442-281325 GCA_013397975.1 Machaerirhynchus nigripectus
GGGTGCGAGCTACTGCGCATGCGCAGTGTAAAGCGGGCGGTGCTGCCTGCGCCCCTATCCCCGCGCATGCGCAGTGCGCGGCGGCGGGTGCGGAGCGCGGTCGGCACCGAGGGAAGCACCGGGAGCGCTCCCACCGTCACCGCGGGCAGCGGCACCGGCAGCAGCTGCTGGAGGACTTGGNGGGGCGGGAGGAGCTGGAGCCGCCGCCGCCGCCGCGATGGCTCAGGAGAAGATGGAGCTGGACCTGGAGCTGCCGCCGGGGAGCGCCGCGGCCCCGGGCGACGGCGGCGGCCTGAGGCGGTCGAACAGCGCCCCGCTCATCCACGGGCTCAGGTGAGGGGCCCGGGGGGCTCGGCTCATCGAGCCCCGAGGTCGTTGCCCCCCGGCGGCCTCGCCGCGGGCTTGGCCAGGCCCGGCGCTCCCTCAGCGGCCTCTGGAACGTGTCCCGCGGGGCCGGGGCCGCCAGTGCCCCCTTGTCCCCCTCGTCTCAGGGAAGGTGCTCGCCACTCTCCCACAGCGACAGCAGTGCTCCTCTTCAAATAAAACGATGTTTTCAGTACTCTGGAGGCTGCACCGCGTGTCACAGCATGTGGAGCTTTAAATAAAGCGCACCCGAGAAAGCTGTTCATAAAACTTTGTTTTCTCCCCCTGCAGTGACAACTCCCAGGTGTTTCAGCCTTACGTGTTGCGGACTCGCAGGAACAGCACAACAGTTATGAGCCGTCATGGAATGGTGAGGAATCTTAACCATGTCGTATTTCCACACAGCAAGGAATAATTGGAGTAGAGCAATGAAGTTAAACTTGATTTGTATTTGCGCTTAGTATCCTAGCAAGCTTCCAAGCTGAAGAATAAACATTTTTTCACCTCCAACTGCTATCTATAGTGAAATAATACTGGTGTGTTGACTGTGTGTCCCCAAGAAGACAAGAGTAGTTGAAGTTATACATGACTCCCCATATTAAGTATAGTTTTAAAGTTAATTTGGGCCTGACTGTGTTAGAAGAGTAAAATGCTGTCACTGTTAAAAGTCTTGACAGGGTGTTTTAATTTGTTGTGGAAAAGGATGAGGGAGTCACAGTTCTTTGTTGACCTCTTTGACATAGTGCTCTTTTTTTGCCAAGGCAGAACGCTAGACCTCAGAAAATCACTGCAAGAAGAGGAATTTATTTGTTGCTTTCTATTACAAGTCTGGTAGTGTACACTACTGCAGTTGTTTAACTTTTCAGAGATGTTGCATTTCTTTTCTTCCACCCTCTCCTTCTCAGGTGAGGGATTTATATGCTTCTTCCACTGAAATTTTTCTGTCTTGTCTGAGGGTAGTGAAGATTAAATATTGCTTTTCTCAAAATCTTAAAGTCCTGAAATCAGTTTTTTCTGTGTCTTCTGTTCAGGAAAGGTGACAGGGAAATTTAATTCAAAGACTTCTGTTGTGAGATTTCTTAAAAATCAAAAATTTTGGAGCATGTCAGTAGGTGTGACATTGGACACACAGTCATCCTGAGTTGGAACTGTTGGCCCATTTATTTGTGACAGTCAGTGTTCCAGAGGAATTAGATGCATAAAACTGCACACAGCTGAAAAATTGCAGAAGTCAAGCTTTAGGCAGTGTTGTTCAAGACTGAGTTGAAGCACTGAGATTTCTCCTTTACGATAGCCAGCTGTTTGAGTAAGGTGTACTGCAGGAGTTTGTCATATTCTGGGCAGTGGGGAATTGTGTAACAATCATAGCTTCATTTGTAGTAGCTCAGTTGTCTAAATGGCATCTATAGCTATTTGTGTACTTGAGATGCTGAGCAGCATCTGCTTGCAAATCAGATCTGTGCCACTTGCTGAATGATACAAGGAATTTGTAAGTGGTAAAACAAGTCTTTTCTCTTGAAGGTCAGTGTTTGCTTTTTTGCAACATTGTTTGAGTCATCCACTTGTAGTTGTGCAGCTCATTTTGAACTCCCTAAGAATGTAGTTGATGGTAAGTAGTATGTATGCAAGCAGTTGTGTGATTTAATGATTGCAGCTGTCACTTCTTTTTCCAGTTCTTGTCATCATCTCCTATTCGTATTCCTAGCAGCCGACTTCATCAGATCAGAAGGGTAAGTGGAGTTATCTGTGTATTCTGTAACAATGAAAAGTACTATATAATACTGAAGTACTTGCACAGTGGGGGTTTCTTTCCTATTGAGTTTTTCAAGTACTAAAGAAAACTGAGTATTTCTTAAGACTTATTTTCAACAAGGAAGTGGCCTTGCAAGGCTTATTGTTATGTTTAAGCTACCTTGCATTTTAGAAGTATTTAAATTAAGAGAAGCAGTGAGCTGGACTGCTGACTGTCCTGTCTTTTCTGTAGTGGTTCTGCTGTTCATATTTCAATCCTGATGGCAAATAATGGAATCACTAGTGTTATTTCAAGTACCTGTAATGAATCAACTGTTAACGGAAAACTTATGACATTTATCTCCTGCAGGAGGAAGGAGTGGATTTAATGAACAGAGAAGCAGCACATGAAAGGTGAGTGTTATTGAAAGAAGGTGATAAAATAGCTGGAGTTATCCTCTTTGTAGCTACTGATGGGGTTTTTTGTATTCTAGGGAAGTGCAGACAGCAATGCAGATAAGCCAGTCATGGGAGGAAAGCTTGAGCCTGGTAATCTCTTTATAGATGTTTCCTATTTAATTCTACTTTTACACTCAACTGACGAATTTAAGGGAAAGAGACGAATTAACTGTGAAAATAATTTAAGAAGAATTTAAGCTCATCTGCTTTAGCTACTTTGTGCATTTGACCCAGTGACTTTCCACTAGAAGGTTGTGCCTTGGATTTCAAGGTGTTGTGCCTGTGTTAAGTCTGAAAACTTGTATTCACAGAGCGACAATGACTTGGACAAGTCTGAGAAATCTTTTTCCCCAAAGAGAATAGACTTCATTCCAGTTTCGCCTGCACCTTCACCTACAAGAGGAATAGGAAAGGTAGGATAAGTGAAATACCAAACAGAGACAACATTTCAGAATTCTAGACGAAGCTGAACTGTCAAGTCGTGTAACTTCATAAAATTGTTCCATAGTTCAAAAAAACCCTGAACAACACAACCAAACAAGCACCAAGAAACCCAAATCCATATTTTGTTGGTTTCTTAGAATCAAATTGCCATCTGGGAGCTTGGAGAGTTTAAGCAGTGAAACACTGGATGTTTTCAGTTACTGCTGTTTGTGCAGTGTTCGAGTGGGTTGGGGTTCTGGTTGTAGGGAAGCTGGAAGAGGTCATGAAAATAGTCGTGGATCTTCAGGTGTGGAATCTTCAGGTGTGGAAGTGGGGTGATGCTGGGAAAGAAGCACTAAAATTGGAGTGCAAATCTGTGTGGTGAAAGATGAAAATGTGTCCATTGGTTATGGAAAGGAAGGCACAAATGCACTCTCAAGGAGGACTTGGGTGTGCTGAACTTGCACTGAAAACTGATGGATCTAAGTATCTACTTTTCCAGTGAGGATTGGAAAACTGAAATGCAGCACAGAGAAACTGGCATCTGGATTTAAAGATGGGCTGTTTGACCTTGTTTGCACAGTCTTGTGTGATTCTACTTTTGTACTGCCAGTATTTCACTGCATGCTCCTACCTGATTGGTGCATGTAACAGCCATGTACGAGTACTGGGAAATGTGTTCCTGGGAAAACACTGATACTGGCAGCTGCTCCTGAACCTTTGGAATTCTGACTGTAAAGCACTAGCAGATAACTTGACAGAAAGATTTTTGTGTTTACCTAGAAGCGTTCATGGGCTAAACTCAAATTAGCTGCAGAATCACAGAGCTAAATATCCTGTTTTACTCTGGAATATTGTCAGTTTTCAGGTCAGATGTATTGTGAGTAAACTCGTTTAACAAGCCCCTTGAAAGAAGTAACTCCTGAGTACTGTACGTCTGTTTCTAAATGTAACAAAACAGAAACAATTCTCTTATTTAGAGAACAGTGTCTACTTCAAGTTTACTTTCCTTGTGGGTTTCGATTAGCTTAATCTGAGCATGGGCCAGTATGTTTTTGTAAGTTAAGTTCTAATACTTGTAAGATTATATTTGATAATCTTTCTAATCTGTTGCTAGCTTTCCTTAAGAATAAGGGAATAGAAGAGGGGATGTTTGGTTTGGAGGGTGGAGTGTAACATCTGAGTATTTTAAAGGAAATTCTGAAGTATCTTCATTTGAACTTTCTTCCTGCAGCAGTGTTTTTCACCGTCGTTGCAAATGTTTGTGAGCAGTAATGGATTACCTCCAAGCCCTATTCCCAGTCCAACAAGGCGATTCTGCAAGTAAGTAATGAGTGTCTGTTGCGCTAGCATTGGAATTTAAGCCAAAGATTAATTAAAGTTGATGTTAAGGGATTAAAAGAGATTTCAGTTTTACAGCTGCCAAAGTATTGCCACATAAAAATGGCTTTGAAAATTCAGCCTTTACCAATGGTAGCTTTATGTGGGTGCTCTTATAGAGCCTGTGTCAACTTTAAACTACACTTGGTAACTTGAGGGGAGACTCCTAGGTATTTCAAATTAACTTTGTCCGCAGATTAGTTTTATATAAATATGCCACAAAATTTAGAAAAGGATTAAAATGGGGATGTGATTCACTAAGGGAAGTGAAAATAGAAAATTTACTACAACTTCATGTGGCAGATGATCTGCTCTAATAGGCAGCACTTATTTGTTATCTATGTATTTAGATTCCATAAGAGTTCCAGTTGTGCAGGAATAGTTTTGAGGAATGCTTCATATGCTGTGGTTGTGTTGATTTGATGCAAATAGGAACCTTGACAGGCCTGACCCAGTATTCTCTCTTCAGCAGGAGGAGTCAAAGTCCAATCAACTGTATCAGGCCCAGTGTTCTTGGCCCCATTAAAAGAAAAGGTGTGTGTATTTACCTTACCAGATGTTTTAATATGGATGTAGTTTTCTAGCTGGATACATTTTTTTTTGTTGTTCTGTAAATATAGTGCACTTGTATCCACAGTGAACTGGAATTTGCCAGGCATAACTCAAGAATACAATGTAAAGTAGCTAGTCTAAAACACAGAAATTAAAACACAGCTACTTCTTGAAAGAGGCAAACTTTATTATACATCAAATTGAATGTCAGAGCATACGAATATTCATAACATTCCTACAAGTACCACTGAACAGTGCACACCCTTCAGATCATCTTAGGAATGTTGCTTATCATGCAGTATCTTCTAAACTTAGTACTGAATGTTTGTTTTCACTCTGAAAGTTCAGAAGGTGAGTATTTAGAGAAATGGAATAGATCAGTGCCGTTTCTTCCTGAAGGGGAGAAAAACCATTATTTCCTGGAAGTGTTCCATGTTAGAGATTTTCAAGTAACATCTTCAAACAAATCTCCATAGTAGAACTGTAAGAATGAGATATTTTTAAAGTGTGCCTTTAGCTGTGCTTATCCTTTCTGCTTTTTTTTTTAACTTAGGCATTCTTAACTGCACCAAAAACATGTCCTTTTATTGTACCAGACTTACATTTAGGCTTTGAGAAAAGTTACTGCTTGTTGTTCAGCTTTTTTTTTTAGTACTTGTCCTATCAGATGAAGAACATTGTCTAACTGATACTGATTTCACAGAGGACAGAGACAAGTTTTCTCATAGATGTCAGTTCTATCTTGGCTTTTATTTTCTGTGAATTTTAGAGGCATTAAAATTGAACAAAAGTTTATTAGGCTGAATGATCAATAACAAATAGGTATCCACACTTACACTTTACATAAATTGTAAAAGCAGTGCAGGTAGAGACGGGCCTTTCCTCACCAAATCAGTGTGCTCTCATGGAGCATCTTTTACAAAGCAGAGATAGGAGTTTGCCTTTTCCTTCTTGAAATATCAAGGAATTTTTAAAATGCTGCTTGATTTTGAAACGTCTAATCTATTTAAATGAACTTACTTTCTTTTCCTAAATATGTGGTCCTGGTTTTTTTCTGAATTTTAGCAGTTGATTTATAGTAGGAGAAGGAAAGCCATGAACTGAAGAACTTTTCACTGCTATGGGGAATTAATACTTCTAGACTGTGAAATGTGTTGTAGCAGTGCAGATTTGTCTCTGAAATTTAAGGGGCAAAAGTGTTACCTAAGTTGGTGTTTTGTTCATTTTGTTCATACTGCAAGACCAAGTATTTTATGTTTTTTGCCCATTCTGCTTGCTAGAAGCAATTATTCCTTACCTTAAGACAGGAGTGTATCACTGTGGGCTGAAGGAAATGAAAATTGGGAAGGTTATCAGTCTTTTATAAAATGTGGCAGTGTGATTCTGTTGCAGAATGTATACACTGGTTTGCTATAGTAGTTTTAACCTCTGTCAGGTTTTCAAACTGACTCTGCAACTACTGTGAAGTATATGTAAAAGCCAGAAAAATTTATTGTATTTATTTTATTGTATGTAAAAGCCAGAAAAATATTACCATTTCATGTGGGTTTTTTTTTTCCCCAAACTAAAAATGAAAATGTAGTGTAGCTGAGAGGGTTGGTTTTTTGTTTTGGTTTTTTTAAATTTTATTTTCAAGTTCATGATATTTTCAAATACCTGTTGTAGAGCAGCTATTAGTGAGCCAGCTCAATCTCGGGGCAGATTATACTGAACAGATTACATGAATTCTCCCCATCATATTTAATCTCTTAATGTCTGTAGATGGTTGCAGGTACAAAGACAGTCTGATCCATGATGACTAAGTGGAAATGCTTCCACATGACAGATTTACTCCATTCAGCTTTCCTCTGAAAGTGTACCTGTGCATCAGAATTCATTGTACAAGGGAGAATGAAACTGAATCCAGCTATCATTCTTATTTTCATAATCACTAACAATTTTAAACTTCATATTTTGACTTATGTCAGTTACCTCATGTCAGCTGTTTACTTAAAACTAAGTTATGTTAATTAGTTTGCCTTAGATTATTTTGTCTGATTGCAGTACAAGTAGCAAGTTTTATGTCTTTGAGATCATTGTAGCCCCTCAGATACTGCTGAAGCTTTAGCTAAGGATGGACTGGATGGTTTAACAACAGCTATCCTCTAATGTCTTAGTCGGGTGCTTGGTTGGCTGAATTAGAGAACTTGTGTTACAAAGGCAACGTTGGAGTATTGTGGGTCAAACCTCTCTTTCACAGCAGACAGATATTAAATGGATATTCCAGAGACTCAAGTGAGTTTGATTATTTGCACTGTTTTCCTTAGGTGAAATGGAAACTGAAAGTCAGCCAAAGAGACTTTTCCAAGGAACAACCAACATGCTTTCTCCAGATGTTACACACCTGACAGATCTCAGTTCATGGTAAAATACGTCATGTGCCCTGAAATGCCAAAACAGGGAATGTGCATTTATCACAAGCTTTCTAGTTATTTTTTCCAGGAAAAAAATACTTTGTGTGTATCTTGCGGATGTGTATTAATGAGAACTATCCTGTGGTAGTGTCCTGTGTCAATGGTCCTGCTCCTTTGATCAATTCTTCCTGAACAGACTCTAGCCTAGATTTTCGTATCAAAGCTTTTACACTGACTATAATTGTTACAAATTCCTGTTGATTCATAAGGAAAGTTACTTTGCTTCATCGTTACAGTATGTTGTAGGCAGTGGTCATATAGTGTCTGTGGCACTTCCCCAAATACTTAGAAAATGTGTGGGGGTACTTAATTGTTCTTGTCCCTAAGTTCATGATTTTTAGAGTTAAGTCATTTTTCTTTATTATAATCATAAAATACCAAGGGTTTTTTTTGTGTTGAGTCAGATAGTAAGTATTCAAAAATATCAGCTGTTACTACTGTAATTTCAGTTTACCTACAGACTTGAAACTGCCTAGATGGTTTTTTCCATGTTGCTTCCCCCTAAATTGCAAAAGCATCAATTTGTGTGCACTCTGGGGTCTTGTATTAAGACTTCAAAATCCAAACATAGGAATACTGTGGGAAAAATAGGTCTCAGTCTTGCTTTACATAGTGCAGTGTTAAAGAGCATACCAGCTAATTAATGACATCTTTGCTGCATTGCTGATTATTTTATTTTATTTTGAGTAATTATTTTTTTTCCTTTCCTATAAGCTTTTAAGGTTGTATACTTCTTAGTTGTCACCTCCTTTCTCTGTCTCATTAAAATCAGCTTCATAATTTATTCTGCATGTTAAAAAAAACCAATAATTCTGCTCCTCATTCCCATGAGGAGCATGAATATCTATAACATGCTACAGAAAACAAGGAGTTTTCAGGGCTGCCAGTCTTGCAGTAAAGACTGAGTGGTAGTATAGGTCTCCTACAAGTCCTCTCCAAGGGAGAAGCACGTTAGCTTTGTACAGAGCCTCGTGCCCATGCTCTAAAGAACCTTTTTCCCTTTCCTCAGCCTGTCCTCGGATATTCTCGACGGGAGTAGCAGCAGTGTTGGTTCTTCCTCTGATTCCCTGACTAAAGGCAGCATAACCACGGAGTCTCCAGTGACATGCTCCAACTCCTGCTCCTCATTCATACTGATGGATGACTTCTCACCCAAGTGACTTTACCGAGTCCTGAGTCAGTGTCTGGCTGTGCTGTCCCCTTCCTGTACACTCGTACAGAGAAACAAACTCTGATCCTTGAACCATTCATATGAGGTTTATTAAAAGGAAAAATTGTTGTTACTGTAATCATTGGCTATTTTCCAGTGATTTTTTTTTTAATTTATCCATTTAATGGACACTGTAGACCATATTAATGTCTGGTTTTGCAAATTTATCTTTTAAACAAGATGTCTACTGATATTATACTAACTTTTGCTTTCAGGAACTTGCGTACACTTTTTGATTCCAGGAATAGGTATCTGCCTATTAGTGTTGCAGTTTTTAGGAATGTACTTCTATCATTATCATGGTCACTATGTCTAGGGAAATAACTTGGTTCGGAAGGATTTGAAAATACTAATTTATTCTCTGGCACTTGTACTATTGAGTAAAATTATTCTTGCTTTTTTTTTTGCAGTCACTAGCCTCAAATTCCTTTATGGAAGGGAAAAAAAATATTTTCATAGTGCTGCTAGTCATTTTTATAAATTCATTTACAGGAGACCATATTGGGTGTGGAAATCTCACTCTATTACATTAAACTAAAAACCCCACAGCAAAATAACTAATGACTGTCACTTTTGCCATCCATGAAGAAATAATAATGCTCTACAAACATTATTAAATTAGCTTCATAGTTCTCTCCCCAGAACATTTGTCTGACAGATTGTATGAAATAAGGTCATTATCCAGCAAGATTTGGCCAGAAAAAATTAATCTACACCTCGAGTGAAGACATACAATGCAGATAACGAAGTTAATTAAACTACTGTGTAGGAGAACTGTGTATGGCACCATCGATGTCTCCTGTGGCATTGAGGTCATAAGTATTTTTGTGCCTTAGGGGACATTGTTACAAAATTATGGAATGTAAACCAGAGGGGTGGGTGGGGAAAGTCCTTTGTGTACAGCTTGTTTATATAGAGTGCTTACCAGAGTCTGTCGGCGGTGCTGCTTCCCTTAGTGTTCCTTTCTGAGGTGTGGAGGTGCTGGGGGCAGCCCCAGCTCCGAGGGGCAGCCGAGGTGACACCCTTTGTAGCTGCTCTGGACAGAGTTTGTCCCTTTGTTGGTCATGAGCAGAGCAAACAGCTCAGCAAATGTTCGATTCCTAAGGAAAGGCTTTGGATTGGATACGAGCTCTGCAGATTGCTAGGTGAAGGAGTTCTCTTTGAGCTATGAGTAGTCTTGATACAGTACCTTGGTCAGTCTGAGGTAGGAACAGATATTTTACTTTTTAAAGACTATAACGGGGCAAAATAAATCCGTTTGTAATCTACTGTGTTATGCTATTTATTATTTATAACTCTGTAAAAAGTCTGTGGTGATGAATTATAGTATTTTTTTATGATTGAATAAGTTTTTATGTTCAGTAATTGCTGGCCGGTTTGTATTTAATACGCAACATTGTCTGCCAGAATCATAAGCTTCCATTTTTGAATGTTTGTAACATAAATGCTTTTGTTACCTAAAGTACAACTTGTGATCTTTCTGAAAGAAAATAGCACTGAATTTAAAGTAAGATTATGTGCTTTAGATGTGAGCATAATCTCTGGCAATACTGCCTGGCTAAAAGGGGAGGGGGAGAACCCTAGTTTTTTCTGTTCCGGAAACGCTGTTGGATATCCAGAAGATGTGTACATACCAGATTATTTTTTAAAATGTTTCCATTAAATTGTAAGAAGTACCAGAATGGGCCAACAGTGGCGCTGTTACTTGTAATACCATTTCCACCTGTGGAGCACTAGTTCCCCACTTCAAATAAATGTGCATATTGTAAAATATTGTCCATTCGTGCCATTTTTAAATGAGCTCTACAGTATTGAATGTTAATTTTGTTTGTATATGCACAGTGCTATTTCTTGAATTCTTGATGTCTTAAGTCAATTATTTTTTAATTCATGCCTGTATCTTCTCTGCCTTCTTGGTGCTTAAAGAAGGCTGCTTTTCCATTTGCAAAATATTGATAAATAGTCTGTGATAAAATCCAACCCTGTTACCTGTGCCCCAGTTCCCTTCTACCATGCTTTTACTGGTACTGTGATTTAGAAATTCTGAATGAGGGGTGGCAGGAGGGGAAAACCTATTGCATGCTTTCTTAAATCTGAGAAGAGCATAGCTATTGCTTAATTTTGGCTGATTTACCTGTACAATTGATGTATTCCAGATTTGTTTGTAGTGGAGAGTCTTATCTGAGTGCTGGCCTCTGTAAAACATTGAAATGTAAGCTGCATAAAGCGAGCGCACAAATAGTCACTCTTGTTACAGCAGTTTTTTGTAGTGTTCTGGCTATTCTGCACTGTTGGAATGTCTTGTAAAAGACATTACTCTTTTATAAAATATATACATAATGCACACACTTGCTGTGTCTGTTGTTTCAGAATGAATGGATAGTGCTGTGCAGTACGCCCAAGGTAGGCCCAGGTTCTCCTCCACACTCCTAACACAACTTGTTCATTTTGAAACAAAGTTTTCTAATATGCTGATTATTGATACTTGCACTTAGCTGCATTTGAGTTGCCACTGTTTAGAGGGTTGATTGATATTGTAGCATACTCTGACTAAAACGGACTAGAAGTTGCATGTCTGGATTTGTTACCTGCCTTGTCTGAGGGAATTAAATACCAGTGGGGAAAGAATGCCAGCTGGTGCTGGTAGTCAGCTTTGATGTATAACTAGTGACATTTAACAACTGGTTTTAATGACTTCACCAGACTTTTTCCTCCTGAATTGCCATGATGAGAGTCTGGGAATTCCTGTCTTTCCCCCACTTCCTTCTTTTTCTAAGGGGTCATTAGTGCATATCTGTTGCTGAGAATCACAGTGATGAGTTACCTGTTAAGTTGTAATAGTTGAGAACTAAGTTAAAATACCTGGGTAATTCAAGCAGCATTTTAGATGGACTATTTTTAATATATTAGTTAGCACAGCACTACAACAATGGTCTTTGTACAGCTCAATGACCAGCACTGCCTTTAGATCATATCCAGAGCCTAGTGAATCCTCATTTCATGGGCTTAAAATGCTGGAAGGATTTTACTAATGGTGTAGAAAAATGTGTATGTCAGCTGTGGAACTCTGTATGTTTTGATAGTATCAAGTGTTTTGCATCAGGAAATGGATCACAGTGTGCATGTTTCATTCTCCTTCATTGAATTTCAAATTGGGGGATCATGGGCCCAAAAGTCTGTATTTAAGGGGCTATTTTTCTGACTGTATGTGATTAAATACTTTCTCCTACAATGAAAGTAATTAAACTGTCAGTGGGTGAGGATGTAAATCTGAGTTCTGCAGACTTTATTGGAAAACTCATTCTTGAAAGGCACAAGGATCTCTATACTGCATAAAAACACTAAAGTGGGATTTTTAAAATTTTTATTTTGTAAGTCATGATAAAAATAGACAACTCATTTTAACAACTCAATATGCTAAAAACATTTTTAAATGCAAGGCTTTAGTCTGGCATGTTTCTCCAGGCAGGTTGACGCTGACCGCTGTATGCAGAGGTGAACTTGAGCAGGCTCAGGCAGATTTGGAACTCAGATTCTGGTGCACAAACACAATAGACTGGCCCAGGGAATTATTTTTTGCAAATGTTCACATTCTTATCTGTAGACCCTGCTAATACATTGTGTGACAACAAAGATGAGAACTTGTTTTTCCTGGGAGGAATTTCATCTGCATATAATTTTCCTGGTAGCATCATAATAATAAAGCTTTGCATTAACAAGAGTTCAAGAATTCCATGAAGTCATAGGCCTGTTGCATTTGCTTTTTTGGAGTAAAGGCCAAGGAATATTTTTGGAGCTATACAAACTGCCCCTTGTATTCCAAGGCTATTATATGAATGGCAGCTGTCCATAGTAGATGGAAAGGGACTTCGCCTGTCATTCAGTATTTCAGTCTCTCTTGAGGCCTGTTAAATAATCCTTAGCAAATTCAGTGTAAGATGGTCACTGGAGGTACCAGAAGACCCAGTGAGAAGGAAGTAGTGACTTGCTCCTCTGACTGTAAATTACGAGTTTTAGTCTTGAGTTAATCTTACCCAGCTAATTCTCAGAGGAAAAATCCGTTCTTCAGACAACTGAGACTTTTCATGGGGGTCTGCACTGTTCAGACTTAGAGGAAAAAGGTCCTTGTGGGCAATTCTAGGGCTGTTTTGCTTAGTCCACTCCAAAACGAGGGAGCTGCGCTTGCCCATCAGAATTGGAATAGCATTGTCTCAGTTCCAGCTGGTTTTGAGGAGGGCAGGGATCTGGTGTTTGGGTTTCCTTAAGGGCTGGTTATCTAACTCTCAAAGGTCCCAACAAGGACTTTTGTCATCAGACTAAAATCAGAAGTAGATGTTGTTTTAAGGCAAGTCTGTTTTCTGAGGGGGTAATTATGCTGCAGAGCTGGTTTAAGGGTGACACCCAGGTTTGCTTCCTGCTGTAGGGACAGGGCTGCTGTTCCCATAAATGCAAAGGCACAGAAGCCACTGTAAGTGTCCCTGTACCTCAAGGCTATCCATTTAGAGTGGACTGGGCACTTGGCGGAAGTCTCTTGTTTCAATACAAACCGCTTTTGCATCCAAGCTGCTTTTTATTACTTGCTCTTAGATCTTAAAGCTTTTCGGTTTGAGTCTTGCCTCTGATTAGCATGCCAGGGCCAGCGTTTTCTTTTCAAACATGGAGCAATTTGATTTGTTGTTCTTGCATTATAAAGTTTGGAGACGGGGAGGAGGTGGGTTCTTGCTATTAACAAAGAATGCATGTTAGCTTGGATGATCACAAAAGATTGTGGGTGTTTAAAAGAAATGAGACCTGAAAACACGGAATAAAGAAATGCTTATTTTTAGTGAACCAATTTGGCTGGTTTGATACCAGGCTCTTTCTCTAAACGCAGGCGTATTTTTAGTAGCAGCAACAAAACCCAAAGTTCTTCCACCTCCAAAGTCTTCTTACTGTAAAGTAAAAATTTATTACTGAAAGACCACAAGTTTTGTTTATCTCTAACCAACCAGGCCAGGTCTCTCTCAGTCTCTGAGTAAGTTTGCAGTAACAGTTTCTGTGATTCAACAGGCCAGCTAGTGACACCAGGCTGTCAATCAGTTCCTTTCTGTCCAAAAAGCATCTTACACTGTACAAGAATTCTAACATTGTTTTTCTTCCTTAGCTTATTTCTGAAGGCCATAAAATTTTATTACCTTTTTTACAAACACAGTTATCATTTACTCTTAATTACTGTATGTTGCCTATCTTACTAAATAGCTTCTGTTAAGTTCCTGGTGGACTCTTGCCTCTCTCTCATCTTGGGGTATAACAGACTTTGGGATTTTTGATTATTTTTCAGATAAAGCAATGTTTTCTGGAAGAATTATCCATAGTGTTTTGATTCTGCAAGGCATTTGGATGTAGTTTATGCAGAAGTAAGTCCTATTCAACAACATGAGTTAAATGCATCTTGGAGATAATGACGTGAGACTGTTTTTACAGAAGATGAGTAGTTTAACCCCTGCACTACCTAACAAAACCTCCTGCATTCTGCCACCACTTTTGAACTTCCACCAAAGTTGAGTAAGTTGGCAGAAGCTCCCAGCTATTATTTGTGTTTGGATAGTTTATAACACAGATTACAAAAACCCTATTGTGTTAGAGCAAAAATATTTTCCTTACCCCAAATAATTTAAAATTTAAATTTATCATGAGAACTGTAAATATTTATCAATGCAATGTGTGTTCAACAATTTTTTCATTATGCAAAAGTTAGTGTTGTGACAGGCAGGTAGAAAGCAGGTGGTATTAAGAACTGTGGGCACAAGTAAAATAAAGAATGTAATGGAAGCTAACTAGTCAAGAATCTAAATGTTGGATCTAGCCTCTGACAAAGCTCTACAAGCTCCTAAAATTTTGGGAAAATTCAGCTACTGCCGTGAACTTAACAGCTCCTTCTCAACCCTAGTTAATGTCAACACTTCCCTGTTTATGACCTCCAAGAATTTGAAAGAAAAATAAATGTGAAAAGGGGGAGCTAGAATAAAAATGCCTCTGTGCCTATGATGTATGAGTACTAGTTTAAAAAATGTTACAAAGTACTGTGAGTTGGGACAAATGTGCTTTGAGTAAGAGTTGAGGATGTGCTATGTAGAGTACGTGTAACATCTTGTTCGTGTGCAAGAACAGACTGTGAAAGAAACAGCTTTGTGTGGGAGGAGCAGCATCAAAGGCCCTGAAAGAACAAGTGCTGTAATAGGAAACATTTGCCTTTTGAGGGCTCTTTTTTCTGCTGGTCACTTCTTATTTTTTCCCCACCCCTGTATTAAAACCCAACAGCTGAGCGACGATATTAAGACGAGTAGGGTGAGCTAGATGGGCAACAAGGAGGCATATGGAGGGCCACCGGAATTTCTATGGGACTGCCCAGCTTCCCTCCTGCCTCCTTCATGTGGAGTTTGCATCAGCCTTAAAGGCTGTGGTTGTGTTTGTTGGAGAACCAAAGCAAGGCTGGAAGCTCAGCTGCATGTCTTTAGCTGAAAAGTTAGTGCACAGGATTGTCAGCTTCTGTCAAATGTGTCTTAGAGGTGGGCAAAACTCTTCATGGGGGCAGAGTAGGAATGAGAGGGGAAGGGGAATTCAGGGTGTAGGAGTGGGACAAAGATGCCCCAGAAGCTCTGGGCACTGTGGGAGAGCACAAGGTAGCTGGTGGGACAAGGGACTGTAGACAAAGCACTGTAACTGAGCAGGGGGAGGAATGTCACCCAGCAGGAAGGAGATGGCATGGCAGCAGGCTGGTGCACACACTTACTGTGAAGACAGTGATGGTTTTCCTGCAGAGTGTCAGGGTTATCCTTGTTGTCAACAGAAGGCTCATGCTGAGGGAGAAAGGTTGTGGTACAGCTGCATGCAGGCAACAACCTGCCACAGCCACGTCCTACAGCCTGCGCCTCTCTGGGTGTTTTTGGGGGAGTAGCAGAATGTTTTCAGCCTTGCTTTACATTAGCAACAAAGAACATCGAGCATGAAGGACTTAGAGCAAGCATCAGTGCCAGCAAACAGTGCATCCCTGACTGGGGTGGCTGGGAGCTTTGGACCAGCTGGGGAAAGTTTGTGGGGATCTGGACGGCCACGGGATGGCGTCTCGTGGCTTGCAAAGCACAGGACGGTGTTTCGTGAGCAGTGGTAATACTGCCTGAAGTGCTCTGAACTGCACTCACCCTGCAGCTTCTGTTGCTAGAAGCTTCTAATGTTTTCTTGCTTTTCACTCACAATGTAACCTCTTCCTTCAGAGTCAACACTAACTTCCCAGAGTAAGGGTTTGGACTTCTTCATGCTAATAACCTTAAAGCTGATTTAAAAAGTGTTCTCTGTGGCTGTGAGGATAACGCAATCCCGTGCTAGAAGGGACTTGGATCAAGTTTACTGACAACCTGAAATGAATGAATAGACCCTGCTCACAGCAAGAGAGCTTTCCACACAGCCTTTGCACACTGTTGTGTTTTCACACATGGCTGTTTTCCCAGCCCCATGGAGCCCTTCAGGAACCTGCTGTGGCACATTTCGGTTGTGTTTAGGGGATTGCAGTGTACAAGCTGGGTTTTTTCCCAAGTGCTGATGCTGCAGTGTTCCCATCAGACTGCACGCAGGAAGCATCTTCCTGTTATTTCTCTGAGTGGGCACACACAGACCTGGATCTTGGAGAATGTACAGCACCTTCAGCTCTTTAACCTGCAGCACACAGGGAGTATCTGCCTGCATGGAGAGTGTCCAGCCATGGAGCTGTGCTCTGGTGCCCTGTCTGGGTGAGTGGTCAGGTAAGGCTGGCCAGAATGGGTCTGCTGTTGCTTTTGACACAGATTTGGTTATTTACTGAAAACCAAGGTGTAAAACAGGGCAGCACCAGCTCTGGGCTGTGTGTGAGAGCTGCCTGTAGGGTCACGGTATGGGCTGGGATGGTCCAGCTGCTGCCCTCCAGCTCTGTGACCTTACCCAGTCTGGAAAGGAGCTGGGGGAAGGTGGGGGAGCCTCATGATCTTCCCAAAGGGCGTTGAGATCCCTCCACAGCAAGTGCTGTGCTGGGGTTGAGTACTACCAGCACTGCTGCTGCTGGGAATTCTGGTTTGGCCCCTGGAGCAGTGACTGGCCTTGTTGTGCCTGTGCTGCATGTAGTTTTGACTAGAGCTAGGAGCGGTTTCTCTGCTCTTTCATAGTTTGCCTTCTCCTTTGCACGTCTCCAGCAGGAAGTGCAGATTCAGCAGGCATTGTATGCCTCAACAGCCTGCCAGCTGCCTTGCTGATGCTAATTCACAATTCAAGTCACTCCTGATAAGTTTGCAAACAATGTGCAGTGATTTCTGAGCTAGATAGCAGCTGAACCGAACTCCTCCACTTCCAGCCTGTCAGCTGGACAAAGCTCTGCACTTACTGTGTAAAGCTCATGGGTCAAAAGTGGCCTCAATATTTTGTGCTTCTGTGATGTTTCATAAACCTCTTATTTGTTTAGGAGTAGCTTTGAGTGTCATCATTATTATTGAAACCCTCAAATGAGTGTGTGGAGACACAAAGAGGGCATATGGTTAGTGTTGGTTGAATATGAGTTAGAAATTGAACCAAGGACTTCTGACTGGCAGTTTAGTTCTTTGATCACTGGATAATTGTGTTGCCCCCTCTATAACACACTGGAATAGCCTGGGAATTTCACTGGGAATAACTCCAGTGAAAACACAAGCAACATTTTTTTCTTCAGCTAACTTCATGTGGCAGGCACTGGAAGTGTTCTCTGAGGAACTGGCCCAGAGGAAGCAACTCTGCACTCGCGGCTCATCAGCCCTGGCAGGAAACAGCAGGTCAAAGTTAGAAGGAACTTAAAAGCTAATGAGTGAATGGTGCAGCAAGCACTGCAAGAAAGCAGGGCTCGACAGTCAGCAGGGGAGCTTGGGGTTCTCTGTCTCCATCCTTATTCCACTTCCTCTCTTCTTGTTCACATCTGTTTAACCAGAGAGATGCCAAGGTGATAATCTCTCAGATGAGAATTTGTAGGTGAGGCTGTGCCCTCTCCTGATCTGAGCACAGCTCCCTCTGGAAAATGGGGCTGGTGCAGAAAACACGCTGTTTAATCTTACTCAGTATGTTTTATGAAATGAAATTAAATCCTCGTGACTCTGTGTATCAGCTTGGCAGATACTGGTTTTTTTTAGACAGTGTAAGGTCAGAAGTCACAAGTGTAGCAGCCTAGAACTGCAGGGTTTGACCATTCTGTGCAAAAACTGGTACAATACAGTGGCAGAAACAGGAATATATATTGCTCCTGCCAGATGACAGCAGAGTTTTTTCCTAGGTAGGCTTTGGGAAGCCCTCCTTGGTGCACTTTCCAAAGGGAACGAGGTCACATCACAAGCAGACTTATGTTTTGGAGTGTATTTGTCTCTATGCCAAGAGTTGGGTCAGGGTTTTTTTTACTCCTCCTTTAGTATTGGGATTAAAAATTCAAGTTGGAGAAACGTGAAAGCAATTGGGCCTAATCCATTCCTGTTGTTACTCTTTGTTTTCACTGGAGTTACTCCAAGGCTGAATTCAGCAAATGATGAACAACTTGTTCTCCAAAGCTGGAACTTAGGGGAGAAGGTTTTAGGGATGATCACACAACTCTGGGGCTCCTTCTCAAACAGCTGAAGCTCCCACAAGAGGGACGATATTTGGTGAGTCCAGGTTATTGAATTTAGTACAAGATTCTAGAAATAAGCCCTCTAGTCATAATAAGACATTATTATCCCTTAGAAGAATTACTTGAATAAAACCCAACTGCTCGCTTAGGTTAGATGGAAAAATCCTGTTGATGTCACTTACCAGCCAGCTGCAGAGATACCAACCTTGAGCAAACACAAATGTTTCTGAGCCTGGTAATCCTCATCCTTCTCCCTTTCCTCTCACCTTTTCTGGGATCAGCCCCTTCAGGGTTGCTGCCCGTGAAATGTTCTCTGCTCTTCATGCACTGACCATCTCAGCTGCAGCCCAGGGAAATCTCCAAAGAGGTTACAAGCCCTAATTCTGTCTTGGTTAGATGGAAAAAGGAGGGTGTTATAAGCTATGGAGAAGCTGAGTGTTACCAACTGAGGACTAGGTACTGCTTATTTGAGTTTAGGGGTTTTTTTGGTTCGTCGTTTTTTTCAGGTTCAAGAATATTTCTGTTAAGAACTAAGATGAAACTCCTTACAAATTTGCAAGATGAACCAGTCCTCACTGCTGGTTAATTCCTCCTGTGCTCCTGTGAGCTGTTGGAGGGGTCATGGCAGAGGCAAGATCCCCATGGTAAAATTAGGCTTTTCCTTATTGGAGAAACAACCATTACTGTCTCTCTGGCTCACTCTGTTTCATTTACTTTCTAAACAACTTAGATCAGAAAGGGCTCCAGGAGGGGTGCAGCTCTTCCAAAGAAAAGGCCTGGATGACTTTCTCCAATTTAAGAGTGTCATGTGAAAGTTGTGCTTCCTGCCCTTGCCCAGAGAAGAGGATTTATAACAGATGCTTCTGCAGCCTTCACTGTGTGTGATTTGGAAGGTGGAGGATGCACCAGTCTTGCTGTGCTTGGGAGGCCAGGGCAGCTTTCTGCTGAACAACATGAGTCCTGGCTGACTGATAGAAAATCCCAGAGCCCAGCTGATACAGAGATCCCCTTCTTGCACGAGCTCTGGCGTGTTGGGGCACATCTCCTCAGCAGCTTTGCTCAGGCAATTTCCAGTGCCACAGCCATGGTATGTCCTCGGTCTTGCTGAGGTTGAGCACTTCTCTGTTACCCTTTGGTTTTCACCTTCTTCCTCCTCTACTTTACTTCTGACCCAGGGCAGGGGATACGAGTTGCTCTCCCTGCTGCTTCTCCTTCCAGACTGTCTCTATTTTCAGTGATCCAAGCTGCAGTTTGTACCCCCACAGCCCTGACTAACAGGAATGGTACAGAACATGCTAAGAATAGAAACGGCACTACAGGAAGGGGCATTTATAGTGCTTATTACGCTTATTTAGGACTAGAGGAAGTGCTTCCTTAATGCCTCAGCTGATGCACAGGGTGAAATACTTTCTTCAGCAGTTAGATACTGCTGAAGTGGGGAAGTGGCAAGGAAGAACCCCACTTTTAAAACCAAAATAAAACAACTTCCACTGTTACTTGTCTTGACCTATTTCTCTCCGCAGCAGAAAATGCATCACTAATAAGCTTGTCAGGGTAATGGTCAATGAGATGCTGTTTCACTTAGGTCTGAGGAGATTTTAGGGAGAAGGCAGAGAATTTGATGTATTCTACACGGTGACCCCAAGGTCAGTGGAGCAAACAGCAGGTAGCCAAGAAAAGCAGAAAGAATAGTTAAAATCCTGCAAACCTCAATGCACAGGGATTATGACACCAAACTTTGCTTAAAGTTCACATGGCAAAGAGGATCTTTCTCTTCTAGGAGCTGCAGCTCCTACTGTTTGTCCACCATGCTGCTCCAAGACATAATCACTTCCCCAACTTTACTTGGTCATCAAGAGGGCTGTAATTTGGACCAAGGCTTCAACACTAAAGCAAGCATAGTTTTGCCCAGCTTGAGCACAGGGCGGGAGGGGGTGGATTTTCCCTTCCATGGCTGTAGTTCTGCAGGGCACCCAAACACCATATAAATGTCTGGGCTTACACAATAGGAATTTGACAGAATTCAAAGTGGGATGTGGTCAGACTCCTTGTGTGCAAACCACGCCTTCTCTGAGAGTCCAGCACTGGGTAAGACTGTAGGCTTGTGCCTCCTGCCCTGCTGAGCTCTTATTTTGTCTCCTATTTTGTCTCTTATTTGAGCCTTTGCTTCACTTCCCTTCAAGCATTTGGCTCTAGGACTTGGTGCATCTCATCTTTCACTTTGAAACTCCCTGTTCCTACTAGCTATTGAGTCACGTGGGAATTGCAGACCCTAACAGTTTGGAAGCTAGAAGATATTAAAGAAATAAAGCCTTAAAAAACTGTATTGTCTTAAATCCCAGAGGAGGTGGATTGTAAATCGTGTCTTTGAATACTCTGGTTAGGTACTCGGCCCATTTCTCTTATAAGCTAAAATTTTATTTATTTTGCTGTATGAAATATTTGCCCAAGGACTTTCTTCTATCCCCAGGTTAGTGGTAATGCTTGTGGAGAAAGACTGACTGCTTCTTAAAAAACTGTCAAGTCTGGGTAGAGGACACAGACAAGCAGCCTGGTGTGGGGAATTCGTAGGGGGGTTTTGGATGAATTATTACATGAACTCACACTGTAATCATTTGATTCAGGCATGAACTTTCCTGAAGCAGGGAATTTTGGGTTCTGGCTTCAGCTGTGAGAGCTGAATATGACTTTCCAGATGGGCATCCACACTTCTTGAAGAAAACCCCAGTTCAGTCTTGGCCATCAAAGCACTGGATTTCTTCCTTGATGCTCTCCCAGAGCTCCATAAACTCTCCGTGTCCCAGAGAGGCTGTGACTTGTTTGGGGCTGTTGGTCAGACCTGTCTGCAGAGGCCACTGGACCTGAGAGCATCGAGGGGCACATCAGGGCCAGGCCCTTGCGAGTGCTGCAGATTTTATCTTCTTTTGTTCCCTTGAATTTTGCTGTAGTGCACGGCCATACCTCAGGACTTCCAAGGGCTGCTTCTCTGGACTCCGCAGCAGGATTACTGCCGCTGGAAATCATGGGGGCTTGGACTAGCTATCAACTTTATCAGGAAAGCTTCTTTCCGGCCAAGCCAGCAAGAGCTTTGCTAAGCGGGAATCTTGGGTTCAAGCTGCTCTTCTCATATTTCACAGATAGCCTCAATGAATGATTTACCAGGAGAGTAAAAGATTAGCCAGATTCCTCCAACTGCATCTCAAGTCATATAAAGCACTTGGTTTTATTGGAGCCTGGGCAGTCCTAATTCTTTAGCCTTGTTAGGCTGTTCTACAGTGACTAATTTCCCTGTGCTCCCTCCCTGGGAATCAGGTGTCTCCTAGGGAGGGATCCATGCTCCTCGCACGAGCCTCACCTGTGCCCTGGAACAGCCGTGCCAGTGAAGGCTGCTCCATGTGGGCAGGTACCCAATGGCCTTGAGACCTGATGTTTGCAGCTGTATTTCACTGGAGAGGCTCATGTCCTTCTGGGAGAGAGATGGTAAAGGGAATACTTAAAATATGCAATGAGGTGTTCCCATAAAGTTATCAAGAGCTTTAATTATCAAAAGCTTTGCAGAATCTTCCTGTGGAGAAAACCATCACTGCAGAGTTCAAGTGAACAGTGGTTTGGGAAGGGCAAAACCTCTTGCTTTAATATTTTAACTAGTCTCCAAGGCTTGGATGAGCTTTTCTGGGAGAAGGGAGATTACCCCATGTTTGCCTGTTACAGAGTTTCTCACATTTTTCTCCTTTACACTAGGCAACCAGAACTCTGTGTCTGTCTCTCTGTGGCAATTTCTACAGTCTGGCTGTTTTAAAAGACGGCAGTACTGATTTTAAACATCCAAATTGGAAAAGCAAGGTTTCAAGTGGACCTACTTTTTCCTTTAGAGTGCGACTTGTTAAAGATCTTTGTTAAATTATTTACAAGGGGTCTCACAAGATGAACAGATCTTTGCATGTAATTACTTGTATGACTTCCATTCTGCTTTTCTCCCATGCCACTAAATCAAAACACAATCATGAGATCATGACTAAAGAGCTTGCAGGGAGGGTTGGCCCGTTGCTATCGATATACGAAGTGTACATGCCAGAAAGTCTAAAACAGTATTGGCATGTGCTGATCTCCTGTGAACAGTCTTTGATTTACAGCTGTCAGAGATGAGAGCTCTGAGGCTTGCTGGGGGAATCAACTCCTAGCAGAAATGCTTAAAATACTTGGAATTTAGCCAACAGGCTAAGAAAAGAGGGGTTTGTATCTTCCTTTCTCTCTGCTGTGATTTCCTCTCATACAACACCTAAAGCTATGCAAGACACAGGGATGAGGAGAAACAGCCCTGACAGCTTTGTCCCCAAGACATTCCAAAGTTGTTGAAGAACCTCAGTCTGCCCCAGAAGTACAAGGATAATAAATTTTGCTACTTTTCTGATTTTTGCATCACCATTTGGACAAAAAAATTGGGGCTGAACCTACACCCTGGCAGTTCCTCTTAGTTGAACCTGTGGCGTAAAGGAGTCCCCTTGATTAAAGCTCCCCCACCACAGTTCTTCAGGGCTAAAATTTTGCTGCAAGTTAGAGCAGGGTGAGGGAAGAGTTATAAAAAGTACAAAATTCTGTCTTCTTCTCAGTGAAGGTAGAAATAAAATATTTGTGTACATTTCCAGGACTGAACATTGTCTACCACCAGTTGGGTCTTGTATAAATGAGTTGCGCATTGGCATTTGTGGCACAATTTTTCAGGCCCATCAGTCAGCAGAGCGGACCTTTATTTTGAGATGACTGTGTCCTCCCCATGATCCAGCTGGCCTATAGGAGCAGAATATTAACACCAAACATCACTTTAAAAGCAAATGGCATCCATTGATGTTTAAATATAAAAAAGGACAGCCTGTGCTTCTGAGGGCAACACCAAATCTCAGTGGATTACTCACCATGGCAATTTTTTTGACGATATTAAGACACTCACACAGATTTTATCCATAGGCTGCCAGGCTAAGGGGATCCCTGGGGTTGCTTGAATGTGATCTCCCACCAGTGACCATTGAAGGTCGTGGAGCCCTGCAAGTCTTCGTCAAAGACTGAGACTCAGTTTCTCATTGCCAAGTGGATGGGGCCATTGATCATGGTTTGAAAAGGCACTGTCAAAAGATGGAGGAATTAACAGGAAGAATTGAAAGTCATGAGAAAACACTGTGCAAATAGTGAATTCCCTTGATTTTTTAATCTCTCTTGTTATTTTCAAATGTAAGATCATTGTGCCAGATGCACCAAATGGACACTGGGACCCTGATGCTGCACTCAGAAAAGGCACCGGGCCATGATTCCAGCCTTTTGCTGTGCATCCCACCATGTTTGCATGTCTGGAAACCTGTGTCAGCAATGGTGGGACAGCTCTGCAATACACTGCTAGAAAACATTCCTCTTGCAATGCTGTCTTGCTTTTTATTCTATTCCTACTGTTATTCTATTCCTCCTGTCACTGCCAACGCAGGAGTGGATCTACTCCTACAGAAGGGATTGTTCTCCATGTGCCTGCCCTTGTCCATGCACAGATTTAAGATACCCCTTTCCAAAGGCAAACAGGAATTGGAAAAAGCAGTAAGTTAAAAATTGAAATTAAAATGTATTTATGAGATTACTTAAAATGCCTGTTTCTCACCATTTTGTGAGGATCCCATCCGACACCGGCATGAGGGCAATTGCTTGAGAGCAGAGACAGGGATAAGAAAGGAAACAGCTGTGATCCCTTTTTGAAGTGTTTCCTCTTATATATCCCCTTAGATGTATCCCACTGTAAATAAGCTGTCAGATCTCTTTACAAAGTGATTGCTAAGGGGGTCTGAGGAGAAGGTATTCTGTAATGTAGTAATTGCTGTCTTTTCTCTTCATTTTCCTGTTTGGTCATAGAGAGGAAATGTGACTGGTTGTTAATTTGAAAGCATTTGTAGTGGTGATGGCATAGCAGATATGAAAGTTCACAGGACTCTGACAACTGCCAATATGTTGAGGCTTTCAGATGACAAAATGAAAGCTGCCAGTTTGGAAAGGATTTCCATTTGTCATGGAAGCCCCAAAATACCACAGGATAGCTGCTTGCCTGGGATCTGTACCTCATATGTAAGGAACCAGAACAGACATGTGCTCTATTGTATAAAAAGTACAATCCCACAGAGACAGGTAAATCATTCTTTATAAGGGAAAAACATCATCTAGAATTAACGTTTTCTGTAAAAGATGATTTTCAGGGTTTGCTTGCTATCCAATGTAATTAAAAATATGGCTTAAAATACATAAATTTTGGTCTTTTATATTCTAATGCTCAAGTAACCTACCCTGGAGATGGATTTGGTGCTGCTCTAAGTGTGGGTGGAGAGCTGGTGGGGTCTGGTTTGGCAAGGAGCTCTCCTCTTGTTGAGCACAAAGTTGAAACAGGTGGCAAAAGTTTCCAGGGAGATGTTGGATCTGGAGTCTTTCCTCTCCTCAAGCCACTCTGTGCTTTGCCTTGTTCCCCATATCAAATAATGTGGTGAGGTTTCATTTGAAAATGAGAATAATAAAAAAAAACTGTCCAGGGCTGAAGCTTTACCAAGCAGCTGGAAATTAGGAAAGGCAATTTGTCATTGACCCAAGGGATGATACCTTTGCTGTGATGCAAAGGTAACACAAATTTCATGCAAAAGGTGTACCTCTGGAAAATTTCCCTCTGGTTGTTTTGGAGTGCTTTTATTTTTCGTGGGGTATCTTTGCAAGGGTTTCAAACACATCCTTGGACTTCAGTGTGACCGGGTTGCTTGGGAAGCTGCCACAAAAGGTCCCTCAACAAAACAGGGGTATTGCCATAAAGTTCAGGGAGGAGAAATAATCCCCCCCAAGCTCCCCATGAGCCTCCTTGTTGGTATATTTTTAGCAATGGCTCCTGTGTCAGGAAATTCTGTACTGAGCTTCCCACTGTGCCATGCTGTGCCGGCAACGTCACAAGGCAAAGCACGTCTGCGTGGAAGAGTTTATCTAATAAACATTAATTCCCTTAACTTCGGCAGATCCAAAGATTTCCTCCCATCTCCCATCCTTTCTTCTTCTCTCCACTTCTTGGTTATTGCTTAAAATAACCAAACCAAGGAAGAGAGCAAACCTTGTAGAACAAGTGTGACAAAATTATGAAAATAAAATGGAAAGATTAACCCAATTGCAGGCTCAGTGTGTACAGACATGGGAAAGTGAAGGAATACTGAAGGAAGCTTTCAAAACTTTATTTCTTTGCCAGAGCTCAATCTCCAGACGCTAACTTAGCTGTGCTAGAAATGCATTTAAAAATGTTCCTCTGTTAAGCAATATATTCCCTGCGAAGCAGCTCTGGAGCAGCTGTTAGCTACAGGCTTTCCACAGGCTGAGGTCTCTGGGTCAGGAACACTCATCTTCCACCAGCACAGCCCCCTGCACTGCTCCACACAACCGTGATCTCTCTTCGGGCAAGGTGAGTTCCAGGTTTCAAAGTGCTGTAGCTCAGCTGATGACAGGCTGAGGGCAGCTCAAGTGTTTGTTGCTCTGCCAGAGGGAGATGACGTGTCGAGAGACTCAGTACTGTCCCTTGTCACACCTTCACTGAAAACCGCCCTGACTTGGCTGTGAGGAGCAGTGCCTGGCTGCTGCATGCTCACTGCAAGTCACATAAGATGCTGCTCCCATGCATTCAAACACAGACACTTCATTTTCTTTAAGTCGGTCTTCCTTTTCCAGCGCCTGCAGGCCTGCAGAGCATGCATGGCCAGCTGTGACACCGGGCTTGAAGGACAACAACCTTGACTATGTTGCTGCTAAAGACAGAGATTATATTTAATGTAAAAGTTATTGTCTTGGGCAACCTTCGTATCACGAGTGCACAATTCCAGAATGCTTTAAATTAAGTCTGGAGACTAAAAGTGTGTTAGTCATTGCCCATACATCTTGGGGGAAGCAGGGCTCTAAAGTTACTGTTAGCATTAGGCATCTGGTTTACGTTTATAATGATTTATTCAGCGATGGGAGACAGGTAAGGAACCATCGTGGAAGACAGACTAGAAAAGATCGGGTTTTTCAAAGCTCTGAAGCCACTGTTAAGTCAAAGTTGTCTGACTTCAAAAGGAATATATAACTTGACTAGATTCTTTAAACAATGTACAATGCTCATAAAGTTGGCAGCTGTTATCAGAGGCAGAATTGGTAGCACAGCATGCTCTGGAGGTCCATGTCCCTTTTAAGTACAAGATCCTGTTCTTATGTCATGACTCTGGCCTTTGTGATTTTTAAGAAAAAGAATTTCAGCCAAGTACTTCAATGGCCTGCGAGAGCCAGGGAAGAATACATTTTTTTTTCAGTGTTATAATAATTCAGGAAATCCTTTCTTTGGAAAGATCCAATGCTTCCATACTTTGAAAGGGAGAGTTGAATCCAGTGTGGGAAGTTTTGTGCTAAGGAAGACGTGTTGCCATTTCCATGAGGGTCTGGCCACAGTTTTTTCAGTTTTATGAGACTCTGAACAAGTCTAGTTTGTGTCCATGCAGTAGGGCTTTGCAAGGGCTTAGCTAAGATTACACAAGAGTCTCTGCTTGTGTCTCCTCGTGCCTGGCCCTCACGGGCCTATGCCAGTGGTGGAATTGGTCTTTCCTGGGGGGGCCAGCTCTTGTGCAGCAGGACTTGGGGAGGGAGGAGGGGAAGCCCATCCACTGCAGTGCTGACATTCTGGAGCAGGGATGGGGACTGTGCCTGGAAGCAGGAGCCGGTGGGACAGGGCAGGTTGGGAAGGGTAGGCTGAGAGGTTATGGTTCCATGCCTGTTTGATCCCTCTCCCAGACTGATGGGTATTCCCTTCCTCTCCTGCCTGGAAAGACACTCACAAGCAATCATCCTCATTCCCTCCAGGCATGGATCAGGTAGGGAACACACCACTGGCTGCAGCAGCCCCAGGTTGTGGAGCTCCCACCTCAAGGGTAGGAGGGCAGCCCAGGCCCTCCTGGGATGTAGGTGAAAGCTGCATCTGGAGATCCTCAACTCTTTGCTGAACACACCTCAACGGTGAGTTGTTCACCTCACCGAGTTTTTGGATAAGAGATGCTGTTCTGGCTTGCAGCTGATACACTCAGCAGGTTCAGTCTCCACAGTAGCAATCCCAAGCTGCTGGACAGGGGTTTCTCAATTTTCTTTCTGTGACACAGAATGGATAAATCCTTGTCATTGATCTGTTCTCTGCCTTGTTGCAGACTAACCTGCCTCCCTGCTGAGAAGCCACGGTGAAGGGACACACGGGGCTGGGCAGCCAGACGTGCCAGCTGCCAAAGCAGGCTGGAGATTTCCAGTGCCTTCTGTTTCCTACAGGATGAAAAACAGGTCTATGTAACTATAACTGCACGCAGGCATTGGATTTACTTACCTTCTTTTTTTCCATTCTCCAAAAACACCACTTGACCCAAAGGATGACCCACATTGGGTTTGTGACACTGTGGAGGAAGAATTCAATAAAATGTTGTGGATTTGGGGGGAAAACACAGCTCATGGAGAACTTACCAAGGCTCTGCTATAAACTCAGCATGCCTGTGCCACCAGGTTCAGCCAGTCCTGAGCAGAGTCACCTGTCAGACCTGCAGCATCCCACAATGAAAATAAACAACCCATGGTTGCCCTTCACCTGAGGCAACGCCTGTCCCATCGCTCTTTGTCCTGGCCAAGGCACCATGTCACAGATGTCACAGCAAACCCTGAATGCCTCTGAGTGACATCCACACTGTGTGATACACATGGTCTGAGAACCAACCTGACACTCGGTGTGGGGAGTTCGTGGGCTGCTGGAAGAAAGCCAACATCCCGCTCCGGCTCAAGTTAAAAAATGTCCCAGCACTGGATCCACCCAGCTCAGCTAGAGCAGGGCTGCTTGGCCAGATGACAGGCCTGGCTCTCTCTCCAGAGTGGATGAGTGCCAAAGGGGATTTTTAATTTCCAGATGCTTTTAAAATAAAAATAAAGCCTCTGCTGTAAACTGGCTTTGAATGGACACCTCCCCTTCAACCAAATAGCTGGCTGATATGGGTGAGCTGACTGGGCAATAAAACCTTTCACTGCAATCTGGTGCATGGTGAGCACTGGCCAACCCTGTGTCAAGGCTGGCAGCCGGATGGGGCTCCTTATGGAGCCAGCTCTCCCCACTGAGCCAGCCCTCCCTGCCCCCAGAGCCCTCTGGCTCCAGATAAAAATCTTTATGCACCCTTGATTTCTGTTTTTTTCATTTGGGGGGAGGGAAAAACGCTTTGCAAGAAGAAAGTTGACAATGGTGGAATGGGAATGAAAAGATTTTGGGGGAGTGTTGTCCCGAACATTCAAAAGACATGTGGATGTGTCACTTGGGGACGTGGCTTAGCAGTGAACACAGTGGTGCTGGGTTAATGGTTGGACTGGATGACCTTAGAGGGTTTTTCCACCCTAAACCATTCTGTGATTCTATCCTGGGGAGCAGGACTGGTGACAGGGTGACATTGCAGGACCCTGTGCACCTTGCTTGGGATCAGGACACAGATGTTTCTAAGCCAGCCCTGGGTGAATTCCTCTGCAAACAACCTAAACGTGGCAGCTGCCAATCAGCATAACAAGACTGGTGAATTAATTTCCAGTGCCCCTGGGCAGCCACCCAGCTGTGCTTCAGGGCTCTGGGAGCTGGGCAATTCCTCCACAGCTCCCATAACCCAATTTTCCTGCACACTAGAGATTTGGGCATCCCCGGCCTGCATGGAGATGGCTGTTTCATGTGATCTCATTTCTCCAGTGCAGCTGGGGGGTGTTTTGTCTGAGACATGCTATGGCTATCTAAATGTAAGCGAGATGGCTCCCACATCCATGTCAATGCCAGTCAGGAAGGGCCATGGCAGGGAGGGGACATCCGGGGCTCTCCAGCCCATCACCTGCCCACTCACCTCCTGTCATCAAGGGTTTCAGAGACATCTTCTCATTTGTGGGTGGGGGCAGGGGTTGAAGGCAGCACACGTGGGGTGCAAGGTCCCTGCAGTCCCCTCCTGTGTGAAGGTGATGCTGGGTGTGCATCAGCTCTGCCTTACAGCACCTTCAGCAGCTCCTCCGCCAGGCATTGTGTCGGGGCAGTGTCTAATCCTTGTTCCTGCTTCAAATGTCACTCAGTTTCTCATGGCATCTCACAAAAGACTGAATGGGCAGCAAACATAAAGGCGAAATAATCCTTATGCTGGGAATGCCTTTGAACAGCCCTGGCCTGCCTCCACAGGCATCGGCTGGCGTGGGGGATACCACGCAGTCCTTGTGTGTCTGAAGTTTTGAAGGTGGGAGACAGGATCCTGACTACAATATTTGCATGTAGATTAGAATTTCAAATGCCAGAACATACATCTGTGTTGCTCCATGTTACTCATTTCTTCCTGACTTGATGTGCCTGGTCATTGAGTAAGAACCACAAAAAATTTGGTTTTTTACCCTACTCTTGTTTGGCTTTTTAATTACATCTCCTTTGACACTGCACTCTGGCCTCAACAGATTCATTTGTGATACTCCTGTGATATGCATGTTGTAGCAGCAAATAGTAGCACATTATCATTTAACATATGAATGCTGTCAGACAGTTTAATCAAACCCAAAATTGTTGCCTTTGTGCCACGCACTAACTCATTTTGACTGCACAAAATGAGCCCAGCTCCCCAACACAAAGAGCAATCGCAGCTTGGCTCTTTGTCTACTCTCTTTGCATAATTTCCGGAACCCTGCCCTGTTCCACCTGCTCACTAACGTTAAGTTTATTTATGGATAATTTATATGCAGCCTATTCCACAAATGCACAAAATGTATGGATTTTTTTGGAGGAGGAGTTGTGGAAACAAGCCTCTCACCACGCATGTTCCCCTCCGGTCTGTGAGTCCCGAAGTCCAAATGCTTCATCAGCACTTTCCGAACCTTCCCTGAAACACCGACGTGTTCCGGTCCTCGCAACGGGAATTCAAACACTCTTTTGGGGGATGGAGGATAAGTCGCAATTTATTTTTTGTTTTCTTACCAAAACCACTGGCAGGACGGCTGGGCGGGATGCTCCCGCTCCAGCTCGCTCCACAGCCAGCGCAGTGTTTCTGCGGCGTTCGCAGCCCTGACCCCGGGGCTCCCGGAGGAAGTGCGGGGTTCCTGGAAAGCATTGTTCCCGCGTTTGTTTGTCCCCGGCCTTCCAGCAGCCGCTGGGAAGAAGAAGAATAAAGGGCAGCGTACGGGAGCAGATCCCACAGAGGGGACCCGGCAAACAGGACTGTGTGCCCTGGCTGAGCCTTCCTGGGCACAAACCTGCACGACCACCCCTGCCCGCACACAGCCGGCACCTCCCACCGCTGGTCCATGCCTGAGCCACACCTGGGTGCATGGAGGTGTCCACTGGTCCCGAAGGCTCTTGTGCAAGGAGAACAGGCAGAGCTTTGCTGCCGGAGGCTCTCACGTATGATCCCAGTACAGTATTCAGAGGAGGACTGTTTCTCTCCCAAGCTGTCTCTCCAACTCCATCACACCTTGAGATGTGAATGCAACCTCAGGGCCAGCCAGTCTGATGCTGGTTGTGTTTCAGGAAAGGCTCTGCCCCCGCTCTTCCCTTGGACTTATTCTTCAAGGCACCCATCACCCTCCTCCTGGTCCCCTGGCCATCCCTGTGACCACCCCTGGAACTTCAACACAGTCCTGCACCAGCTCTGCCAATGCTGCACCTCCTGGGCTGCTCACTCCAGGCAGGCAGAGCCAAAAGAAAAAAAATCCAGCCTGTCTGTTGAGCAAAAGGTCCAGGAAGAGGAAAAACAAACATAGGAAAACCCACAACATTCAAGAACTGGACATATCACTGGATACTTAAATAATGACAAGGTCCCTAAGAACTGTTTATGCAGAAATACTTCAGAAATGGCATAAATTTTACATGAAATAATATAATAGCAAGCACGACAGTGTCACAGATTGTGTCTATGTCTGGCGCTCGAAACAGCTGATATGGTGACCTCCAGCCTGACAAAGCTGCCAGGCTCTCAAAGAGCACAGTGATACCCACTGAGAGATGGGGAAACTGAGGCATGAGTGTATGCCTCAGCTTTTCCCACCAAACTGGCAGCAGGACAAAACTGCCCCTGGATGTTGGCCTGGCACCCATTGTGCCCTCTCCTACCTCATCCTCATCTCCATGCCAGCCCAGTCAATCTCATGTCATGTCATGTTCTCTCATCTCCTCCCATCCTATCCAACCCATCCTACTGCTCTCCTTGTCCTGGCAATATTGCACAACTCACCATGCTGGGGATCCTCAGGGACACCCTGCTCCCACTCCAGGTGCTGCACCAGAGCCAAGGGAAGGACCCATGGCAGCTTTTGTGTGCTGGGGAGTTCTGTAGGGAAAGCTTGGATTTGACCCACTGCCACCCAGCTCCTGTTAAGTGTGCATCAAAAACTTCTGTTTTCCAACACAATAAGTTTCTTCATGGTCTTTTATTTTTTGTGTAGGGCATGAATGGGAGTATGGGAGAACTGGAATTGACTCTTATTCCCAGTAGTTGCCGGCCTGATGTGGACAAATGACTCCTTAAGTATTGCAAAGACTATTAAAACTATTGCTGATAAAAGGCAAGAAGATGGGAAAACAGACTAGACTGGACTATTTTTAGAAGCAGTGGCATCTGGACAGCATGAGAAATGCTTTGTACAAATTTAGTACAGCTGATGTTTGAACAAGAAGTTTGCTGGGTAAGCTGAAATCTCCCAGCACAGGCACTGTGACCAGCACAAAGCAGCAGCTCCAATGCCAGCTAGAAACACCCATGGTCAGGTGTCATCCAGGGCCACCTACAACAGGGACACGAGGCTTCTACTGAGCAGCCAGCACTTAGGGAGGCTCTGGGCAAGGATTTGTTGTGATGCCACGTCCCTGGGTGGGTGTGTCACACCATGGTGCCAAAACAGCAGTGTCTGTGCCAGTGACCAGCTGCTCTGCTTCAGGTGGAGTTGGAGCAGGAGGCTGGGCAAAGTTTGTGGCCAAAAAAACAAACACTGTCAGCATTGAAAATAGCCAAACTGTTTAAAAACTAAGTGCTGGTGACTCCTGACCCTGGACAATTTTGCCAGCCTGTATTTCTGCAGCAGCTGGGTTTGGGAGAGAGAGAAGCCCTGGAAGTGGAGTGTGGTGCTCCCCAGTAAGGGGACATACTCATCTTACATCCAGAGAGCCATTTAAATTGCTGATAGAAACCAGACGTTGCCTGGCATGTATTTTCTCTCCACCCATGCAAGGAATGAATCTCTCTCATGTTGTCACTGATACATCCCTCTTGGTTTTATCTAGCAATGATTTGGATTTGGAATAAGGGTCCAACTGACTCCAGGTATGACTGAGGGGACATTGGCCTGGACTAGTGAGGCTTGCAGAACAAGTGGCACAGCTCCCCCCTGCAGACTTGTCCTGCAAAGGATGAGGAATGTGGGGGGATCCAACCAGGCATGGCCGAGGGGTGGGCAGCTCCAGGAACTACAACTCCCCAGTTTGGAGGACAATGGGATGGCCAGTGCGGTTATCCCCTGCACCGTGTGGGACTGGACCCTGTGGGTCCTGCACAAGGCCCAGGACCCTTTGCTGCCCACCCTAAACCCAGACACCAGCCCGGAGTGGGGTTTTTGTGCAATCTGGCAGCAAATAAACCTTCCTTCAATAAACCTGTGTGGTCAGTGCTGATGCCAGGGGAATGTCAGATTTGCTACTGTGATCTGTTCATGGGTGCTGGGCCCTGGACTGATGTGTCGTCATCCCAACCAGCTCCATCACCTCCCTGCATCCCTCCCTGCCTGACCTACCTCCTTCCTCATCCTTGTAGGACATCTCTCTTACTCTGCAAATTGGACCCCCTGCCCTACCTTCCTCTTTGAACACAGCAGCCCCTGCACCACTACTTCCAGTATGGCTGTGTATACAGAGACTGGTTGCAGTCCTGGCAGAGAGAATCAGGTCTGCCCCCAGATCCCAGCAAGGGCACAGGGTGCCACCGAGCTGGGGCTGAGAGGCAGCCCAGCCCTCCAGTTACAGCAACAGTAGCAGAGACACTCCTGATGGCTCTGTCATGATAGAAGTAATGAAAAAGGGCCCAAGTTAAAGCCTGGCCATCTGTCCCTGTTTTGCTAACCCACTTCTCTGGTTGGAGCTGGCAGCTCAACACTCGGCTAGCTATGGACCTTTTCCAAAGGTTATTGGAGGGAATGTGAACCATCTTGCCACAGGCGAAGGCTCCCAGAGCAATTTCTTCATGGAAAAAACTCTGGGTGAGTTCTAGAGAGAGCACTTGGGCACGGATGGGGCAGTGTGTGGCTGGGAGCCCCTCGGAGCCAGCACACCCAGGTTTGCAGCCCACCAGCAGCAGAAGAGGCATGCACAGGGAGAGGGAACCAGGAACCAGGGAGGGGGTCTGCGCACAAAGCCTCCTTTGTGCGACCCAGCCACAGCAGCCACAGCGCCCCTGAGAGACCTGGTCCTCTTACCCAGTGACAGAGCAAAGCTGTCACTCCCCTTCCCCACACTGCGTTTGCTGCAGTTGTTCATTGCTTGTATTTGGACATCCACTGGGTACTGGTGAAAGCACTGAGAGCCCAGACTCATAAAGTTTCATATATTTCAACACCAATGATTATTCATCCAGTAATCTCAGATGGGAGTGCGGTTTTTATTATTTGCTACTCTTCGGTCTCCTGTCTAAAATGTTTCCAGTCCAGGCACAGGAAGAGCTGCCCTGTGCCCAACCAGGCGCACACGCACACGCAGCACAGCTCACTGGCACAAAGCACTTCCCAAATATCTTGGTGAGCACACAGCATGTGGAAACAACCCAGCTCAGCTCAGCAACCCTCATCTTTCCCCAAAGGAGACTCTCTTTGCTATGGTGATGACCTCTGTCTCCATAACCAATCATTAAAACAGAGTATTTATTCCCTATCTTCTTCTGTTTCTCCTGGAGAACACAATCATGTCCAAGAGTCAGCAGTCCAATAACTCCTGTCCCTGCACACTGTGACCCCACGAGCAGGAGAGACATTGTCCCAAGGAAACGTCTCCAGCCGATGGTGAAAGCTCCTGAGGAGAGCAAGGGATACTGGGCTGGCTGGGAGGCAAACACAGAGCTGGTTTGGAAATGGGGCTGTGGCTGCTCTGCTGGGCAGGAGGTCAAAGCATTTCCCAGAATTTTCCTGCCTGCAGGTGGGGGAAGAGCCTGAAAAAAGTTGATGCAGATCAGCGGTGTGTGGGTTTTAGATCTTGTCTTCTCCTATATACCCTCAGCAGTGCCTCAGCTGCCATAAGGCAGGTCTGACACAAGCTGAGAGCATGGAGAGATGCACCTGAGAGCAGCCAAACCTCCCTGTCCTTCGCAGTCCTCCAGCATCCCTGCATACATCCTGCTCTGCACACCTGGCTGGTTCCACAGGTCCAGTGCAAGAGACTCACAGCTTGGGAGTTTTAACAGAGCCTGAGCAGACAAAGAAGGGCAGCAGATGCCTGTCCTGTGCCATGAGTTATCAACCCAGACTTCAGCAGAGGATGCCCTGAAGAGCCCTTTGCAGGTAAGGCTGTTAGGTCTGTTGCCTGCCCTGATTTCAGGCCCTTATGGCTGCCCAGTGTGCAGGGAAAAGCTTTGCCACCCTCCCACCTCAGGCCACTCACAATAGTCAGTGCCTGAGAGAACATTTGGGCTCTGAGCAGAGGGAACAGCAACCCAGCTGAAATGTTGCACTAAAAATAGCCCCATGTCTGGGTGGAAGCACACTGTGGTTGGCTGGGGTTTCACATCCCTGAGAAAGCCTGAGCTGAGCAGGGACCCTTCACTCCTGTTATTGTTCGCCTTCCCCCTCTCTCTTCAGAGACACCCTGGGGATTAACTAGCAAATAAATGGCTTTCCACAGGAAAACAATTGCTCCTGTGATCAGTCTCCCTGAGATATGGTTTGGTAGCTTTGCAAGAATCAAGCCATCTGCCAGTATGGCCCAGAATAAATGAGAGGCTGCATCAGGGCTGTGGGGATGGAGAGGCGAAATGCCGGGGCCAAGGAACACAGCCCAGGCCACCTCAGGAACACTGCAGAGATGGGACTGCCTGCGAGGGAGAGGGGGATGGGTGATTGGGGAACTGCAGTTCTGCCCTGCTTCGTGGATGCTGCAGAGGGAAGAAAATAAAGACAAGTTTAGGAAAGAGCTGATGAGAGAAGCACATCTCAGGACATTTAATTTTAGCAGAGTCAGGCTACCAAGGATGTGGGTGTTTGTTCATTTGACTTGGCTGGTTTGGGTTTCCATTAAGTGCCTCCTAGAGCCACAAAAGCCAAACTCCAGATTAACCCAAGTTTGCGGCCACAGTCACATTACAGCACTCAGGACTGCTACTGCAGTCTGCACCAGACCTCATCCGTGTGGCTTCTCCACACAGAACTCACAGTTTTCACCGTCCAAAGGGAAAAGAAAGAGGAAGGTGGATGCTGGGTAACAAAACCCAGACAGCCTCTGCCTCTGTACCCCATAACCCACACTTGAGACCCCTCCTGCCCCTCCAGTGCCCGGTGTTGGACCAGCCCCATCCATCGCTCCCTCCTGACACCCCAACCGGCATTCCCGCAAAAGCCCTCATTACTGAGGCTTATGCAATGAAACATGAAGGAGGTGGACTAAGATTACAGTGGCAATTCAGGTGTTTTTCACCTTTCCAGCATCTGTCTTGGACATCTCACCCAGTGCAAAGGGGGGGTTCTGCGCACCACCAAATGCTGGGCACTTACCCAGCAGTGTGCTTGCAGTTTCAGTATCTGTTTGGTCAGAGACTACTGGGATCCTAGGGATGGTGCCTCGCTGTCACAAAATATTATTGTTGATGGAAAAAGAAATTTGTTGCTCACTCAAGAAAAATAAATCCTTGACCCTTTACGAGACCTGTGCAGTAGTGGCGCCATTGACTCCTTGTGAAAGTGTGTGGGTGGGAAAGTAGTCTCTGCTGACTTTTCTGCTGGCTCCGTGAGCCGTGTCAGATGTACACCCTCTCAATAGATGCCTGATAATGCTCAGCTACTCCTCTGCTCACAGTCTGCAAGTCCCTACAGAAACACTGACTGCAAGCCTGGAATTAGAGTCTCCCACTCATTATTTGAGAAGGACGTGCCTTTCACAGCCAAGTGGCCTCTATTTGCTTGGGGGGAAACATGTGCTTATCTCTTATTTATGTGATTTATTTCTTGAGATTAATGCATCAAATGGGCTTGCTCCCAAGCTCTCAGTAAAGTCTTGGTTTTTGTGGGATTGTCCTGAACCACACGAAGTTTCGCTGCCTGTTTTATGAAACTGAGAGGAGGATTTTTATCTCAATCATAAAGCAGAAATTGGGGTTTTTTCAAATGTAAGGCAGTCAGCATTGTTTTTATCTGCAGGCAAATGATAGCCTTCTCTGAATTTGAGGAGGACTATTAAATCAGCCCTGTGGAGATAGAGCAAACAAAACCAGACAGAGTGAAGGAGCGCGGGGGAACGTTCCTATTCACATAGGCATGAAAGCAGGGGAGGCAAGTTAATGATCAGCTCATCTGGCATGTTTACTTTTGCATGCCATTGGGGTAAACATAGCCATGTCATCCCTCCAGCCTGATCTTGTTTATAAATACACAATAACATTTACAGCTGAGCTGGCTGGACTCCCCTGGGTCCCAGCTGGAGAAGCCGGAGGGGTCTCAGCTCCCACTCCTGCATGGGACAAGGCCTACTTTTAGCGCTCTGCTGCTGCAAATCCACCTTCCAGCTCTGTGTTTGTATCTCTTTGTGGTGGGAAGGCACAAGCTCACCTGCCAGTGAAGTCCCTTGGAGATGCCCTTTTGGAGATGCTCCGGCAACAACTTTCTCACTCGATTCCTGTGGATCCTTGGAGCTATCCCTTTGCATTGCTGGGTTCAGAGCAGCAGCAGGTCCCAGAGCCCCTGTTGATGCTTTACAACAGCCTGTGCACACACACAGACCAACAGGCTGGTCTTCCTGTTAGCCAACCCACCTGATGGCAATCAGAGTGAGGATTTGAAGTCATCGGTGTTATTGACTGCAGCTCACAGTTATCCTTCAAAGAAATCACATTTCATCGAAAACATAAAGTTCTTACAAATTCTATAAAGTTCCTGTGGATGCTAATACTCAGTGAGCCCCAGTGGAGGAAGCAGAACAGCAAATACCGGGTGATTAACTCACTGCAGCTGATGACTTATTGCAAATTTTTTGCCCTGGATACATTGTTCACCAGAGAAAAAACTAATGATCTCCCATTTTTTTAAGTTCCTGCCCTAGCTGTTTGTGCTGACCTATCAGTACTAAAGGTACAGTGTGCTGTGTGTTTGGAATATGCCTCCATGAGGATGTGTCACGCAGGGTTTTTCTGCATGCAGATTTGCACCAGCTAAAAGACACTGATGCAACTTCCAGTACGGACAGGACTGTGGTGGTTTAAAGCAAACTTCTTTTGTCAGTGTAGTTGCCAGGGACTATTCATCCTCATTTTTATTACTAGAACTATAATCCCATAATGATGGAAAAGAAAACTGAATAAACTGGGAAATAAATTGGGAATAAATTGGTTTACATGGGAATACATGTTTACAGAAAGTTTTTGTTCATAGCATGCACGGGTCTGACAGATGCATCTCCCCATTTGCATCCGTCCCCCCAAGGGGAACTTGCAGAGCTCTTAATCAAATTAAAAATAGCCAAATGAGCATCAGTGGATTGTATGTTTCTGAGAGGGAGGCAGTTCTGGGTTGCTTGATGTCCCTGACCTATAGAAAGTAAGTAATGCCCGAGCTGGCATGGATGTTTGCATGGATGTTGGCATGGGTGCTGTCTCTTGTCATTGCACTGCTGGCATTTCAGGCTAATGTCAAGATCAGTACAGGATAAATACTGGAAAACATGTAATCACCAACTATTATGCAATGAGCATGGAAATGCCAAACTTTGCACAGAACCTTGTTCGCAACAAATTATTCAATCAGTTGTAATCGAGGTCATTTCAATCTGAAAGCATTTTCTAATAAAATCCACAACAATATTCAGGCCCAACATTCAGTGTTCATTGCCCAACAGAGAGAAATCCACAATTGCTCTTGTGTGTTTGGATGCCCCAGGGTGGTGGGGCCAGGCCCCGTGAGGATGCACCCACCAGAGCCTTTTCACCCATCCAGGAAGCCAGCACAGCCTGCACATCTCAGCCTCTTTATCGGGAATGTCAGACCCAAGCGTGACCCACACATTTCCAAAACTGCCATTCCCTTTCACTGGCGTTTGCTTGGTCCCTTTCCTCCGCGGTGGCTTCAGGCAGATGCGCTCTTGGCTCTGCAGCTTGAGCCCAGGAGGTCCTTTGGTCCTGAAGTCACTGTGACTTCATGGACCTCATGCATGGTGGCACCTGTGCCCGCAGCCCAGGGACCAGCCCATGGGGTTTGGACCTGGGCATCAGTGCTGGGACAAGCCAGAACTGTCTCTGCTCTGCTGGAGTTTGGCTGGTCTCTGGGAAATTTGGCTGGGGCTCAAGCTTGTGAAACAGAGGTTTATCCATGCTGCTGCCTAAGCTGGAGAGATTGGTTGAGTTTCCAGAGGGAAAGCCTGCAGCAAGTGCAGGGAAGCTGCTGACAAACGGTCATGAGCAGAGAAGGGGATGCTCTGAAATGCTTTGCTTGGCACATGGAGGACTGTGCAAGATGGTTTTGTAGTTAAAGCTCAGGCCAAGGCCCCCAGAGACTTGAGCTCAGAGCCTCCAAGCAGAGCTCTGTATCCTTGTGCTCACATTTCCCATCCACACAATGGGACAATGACCCTCCCTTGGTGCCTGGACGCCAGTAGGACTGTCCCCACAGCAGCTGCAACACGGACATGCTGCTCTGCTATGAAAGACAGACGAAGATGTAAAAAATTCTGGTTATACTTTCCTAAAAAAATGCTCAAGCTTTGCTAGACAAGACCTAGGGGTTCTCCCTGCGGCAGCACCAGAAGTAACTGTGCAAACTGCCTGGCATGATTTAATTCCTTTTCTGGAGTGACTAACACCTCTATTATTCCCATCTGACCTCTGCAGACATCCTGCCATGCAATTGTGTTTATTTAAACTCTGTGGTGAGAAAGATAACCAGGCCTAAAATTAAATCATCCAGCACGTTTTAAATACTAGCACAGGCAAGGAGTGAATTCCTCCGGAGTGGAATTCACCTCTTCTTGGCAAAACCAGTCCTCAGTACCTCTCCACCAGCAGTGATGTGCTGCGAATTGTCTTTTTACCTTGTGATCCCCTGGCCTGGGTAGAGCCTATTCAGTGCAGGGACCTGCCCTGCTGGCACTGCCCTTCACAGGGTGCTGAAGGAGGTCCCAGATGGGTCACTGCATTGCTCATACAGCTGGGGATTTATTTGATGAGGACAATCAGGCTGTGGACACTAAATGTGTGAGCAGATAACCTCATGTGAATAATCTGGTGTTAACCAGAGTCTCATGGCATCTTTGCCTCTGGGAGAAAAGACAGCAAGAAAGGCAACACTGAGCCACAGCAGGGATATCACAGGCTCCTTTGGCTGCAACAGAAAGGCTGCTCTGTTTTCTTTCAAATACAGTTTTCTCCAAAAATAACCCTCCGGGGTTTGCCCCAGTGTCTTTTTCACAGTGAACTCCAAAAGCAAGTCGGGCTTGGAGGTGCTGAGAGCTCCTTTGCAGGGCCTGGCAGGCCCTTTGGAGCACTGCTTGCACCCACTGTCCTGCCCTCCGGTCCCAGCCAGGGGTTTGCTCACTCCAGCAGCCTGAGGAGAAGGACTCAGTTTCAGGGGATGGAGAAATATGAATTGAAATGTGACCTGATGAGGCCGAAAAGTCACTGCAGAACTCTGGCCATGCAGAGGGATGAGTACTGTCCTCGCAGGCCGTGTCCTGACTGCAGGACCTGTTATCTCGGCATCTCTCACCGGATAAAGCGACTCGGGGGCTGCTGATGGAGAGCCAGGGCAATGAATGCTGCCTGCGACACCCGGAGACCTTTCCCCATGCGTCCCTCTGGGGAGCCCCGCGGCTCTGAGAAGGGGCAGCGGGGTCTCGCCCGCAAGGCAGAGCAGCCGTGGGGCCCACACTGCACCAGCGCTCACTAGCGCACACCGGTGCAGCCGGAGCCCTTGTCTCCCCGGCTTCCCGGTGGGATTTTTGCACTCTTGTGCTCCCTCTGCTGGTTCTCAGCCCGCCGCCGCACTGCTCCGCACCATTCCCGCATCGCTCCGCACCGCTCCCGCGCAGATTCCACTTTGCTCGGCACTCCGAGCCCTTATGTTTCCCCCTCTGCTCCCCAGGACCACCAGCGCCCTAAGCGTGTGTCCGAGCCAGCCTGCAGCGAAGAAGAGGTCCCGGTGCCAGCCGGACAGACGGCGCTGCTGAGACTACTCCAAGCAGGGCATGCCAGGACCCAGACGGGATCCGCACGTCCAAAATAAAAAACTTTAAAACATGCTCTGGGGACTGATGCTACGAGACATGGCTATGAAGAAAACGTCAAAGACTATACTGGGGCTGCAGCGATCACGTTGTTAAAGTCACACGGGCACAGAGAGGACACTGGATTTATCAGCCCCTTTTTGTACAAACGCACTGGGCAGCTTTTTGCACCAACACCTCCACAGCTTGCACTCTTGGTGTCACCACTGTCAGAGGTGACGTGCCCCGCTCCGACATTGCACAGATACAGCTGGCCACCAACCTGCCACCAGCAGAGATGGAGGACACCAGCATGGAGCAAAGGCTGCAGCTCGGCGCAGTGGCCGCCAGACACCGGCTTGCTGAAGGGGACAAGAACACACCAAATCGGGCAGGACATCGTGCTGCAAGGTCTGGTTTGCAGGCTGCGCTCCAGGACTGCATGGAGTTCTCCTGCGCTTTCTGTCTCAGCAGTACTTGCCAGCTTTATTAGAAAGCTGGTTGTTGTTTTAAGGCTTTCTAAGCGGTTATTGCCAACGAGGGACGGAGGTGGGGGGAGCTGCTCTCTGCACGGCGCAAATGGCAGCTGCCAAGACACCTTCTCCGAGGCCCCATAAAAGCTCAGTTATGGTTCAGGCTGCCTCGTCTCAGCCAGACATCTCAGAGGGTGACCTAGCACGGGAGGCTGCTGCACAGCCAGCCCTCCCAGCTCAAAGTGCTGTGTCCACATCCACATGCCTGTCCATGCAGCTCCCCCACTCACTGCCATGGTGTGGTCGTGTTCCTGATGTTCTTGGGACTCAGACAGGAGTTACTGCTTAGCAAAGGAGGAAATACCTGCCCCAAGGAAGCTAAAACTCACTCTGCCCCAGGAGCAGCCCAGCATGAAAGGGAGCTCCAAAGCAAGGGGGAAAGAACAGGATGTAAACTGAACAACAACAAAAAGAATGCTGTTATTCTTCTCATACAGTCTTCTCCTCCTGCCCAGCACTGCCACTGCACCCTGGAAGCCACAGTGACCCACTGTGCATCACTGATTGTGGAGACTGTGCTGGGCACATGCTTCACTCTGGCCTCTGCCACCACTACCCCAAAATCCAGGCAACTTGATGCAGTGTCCAAGTCCAGCCTTCTCTGCAGGCAACAGGCAGCCCAGCAGCTCCCAACAGTGCATGTTGCTGTTCAGAGGGTGCAGACTCGGCATTTCAGAGCTGCTTTCCAGAGCACACAATAAATCTTTAAAATAAGTGTGGGGTTCTCTGAAAGTCACTGAATTCAATGGCTGAGCACTGCAACAAAGGCTCTTCCTGAGCGTGGTGGCTCCCTGCCCACTGCCCTCCCAGGGGGACAGCAGAGGCAGCAGAGAGGAGGTGAGTGCTGGCTCCAGTTTGTAAACTGTGACTGCTGGAGAAAACAAAACCTGTACAGAAGTTTCAGTAGGTCTCAATGCCTTTCACTGATGCAGCTGGTCCCCAGGGGTGACCAGCACCAAGATCTGATGCTTTTCCCCAGCCCCAAGGCACCCGTCTGGCCACAGGGCGCTCTGTTGAAGCTCTTTTGGGGGAGCTGCTGGTGCTTCTGCCAACACCAGCTGCAAGTGCTGGGTGATGCCCCACAGACATTTCTTCTCGTGCAGAGCTCACAGTTGGTTTCTGCACATCACAGGGCTATTCCCATCTAACCACCACCTCACACCCCAAGTTGCTCTAGGGTGTCCTGCTCTGCATTGGCACCACTGGCAAGGAACAGCCACCCGTCAATGCAGGCAGCCACCGTGAGCTTGAGCAGTGCTGCTAAAAGAAACCATCTGCTTCTGCATTTTGCAAGTTGGTCCTTGCCTGAGAGGAGGTGAAACTCCCCATCTGTTTGACTGCTGCAGAGCCATAGAGGACCAGACAGGCACAACTGGTGTTCTGCAGCATGGGGCATTCTCCAGGTGAAGCATGATCATTGACCCTTTCACTTAGTACAGATTTTAAGGCAAAATATCTTCCATAGAAAAATCACCCATCTTTCAAAACTGATCCATCTGCTTACTGGGAGCATTTTTCTGGGTGCAAACAAACAGTTAAACACATGTAGCTCTCTCCCACATTAATTTTCCTTGGTATCATGGACAGCTGATATCCTTTCAGTGCATGAAACCACAAAGGCAAAGTAAATGAAAGCATAGAAGAATCAGGGCTGAAATGGTGACACCTTCCCAACCAGAGGCTGCTAAAATGAAAAAGTTTTCCTATGGTTGAGAATAGCCCTGTTCTTTCCCAGGGAGACAGCAAACTTTCCTCTCCAAGGAATAGGTGAGTTGGTAACATCAAGTGAGGCAGTCTGGCACAAATGTGCTCGAGGAGACACTCTGCAATATATTGCCATATACTAAGAGAGACACATAAGCTCTATTACTGTTGTTAATTCTGCAACAAAATTATTTTTCCAAATCTTCCACAAACCAGATGTGGAAATATTTAGCTACCTCTGCACTCCTCCAGGCTCAAGACTGAACTAAGTGTTTTGAAGCAGATGGGAGGCAGAGGGAGATGGAAAACGTGACTGGTTTCAGTGAAACTCGTGGATTTCCCAATTCACAGTATTTACTGACATCATGAAACTAATTCGGGCTTTTTCTCTGTCTCTTTACAGTTAGGTATTTTCACCAAGAGAATGAAATTTCTCTTTCTTGCAAACAAAATTGGATTCCTTTCATGCAAGGAGTACAGAAATGTAGAATTTTTTCCCAGAAGCAAGATTCAAAAATAATTATTTTTTTATTAGAATATTTTGTTAGATGTAGTCAGTGCAAAATACTAAACTAAAAAGCAGCAGCTTCAATAGCCTGTCTCACCACCAACTCTCCCAAATCACAAATCAGCCTGCAAAACAAAAGGGACGTCACCTTGCTTTCCTCCTCAGTTTCCCGCTGTGGGTTACACAGCCCTTCTCTTCTGGGTTTCTGTGTCTCCTGCCCCCTTGGTGTGCTCCCATGAAGCTGGGACACTCAGGACAGGCAGCACATGCCTGCCTGGGTGGTGGGCTTCCTGGGAAGAGCCGAGCGAATCCTGGAAGCTGATGACTGCCATGCAGCCATGGGTCTCCCACTGCTCTCCCGGGCTGTAGTCAGGGAGCAGCAACAGGAGATGCCCCACAAGACACTCTCCATGACACCTCCATTAAAATACATTAATTATTTCTCGCAGTTTTTGGCACCCATGCACAGTGCTTGGATGCAGATGTGCATTTCTGCAGGGAGGTCTGCTCTGTCTCCTCACACCTGCTGGGATTCCCCCCACCAGCACCATTCAAAAACAGACCCATTCCCAGCAGGACGGGCTTTAGGGCTGTCCCTATCCCATCCCTTGGGCAGCCTGGAGGTATTGCCCACTCACTGCCTGCACACCCTTCCCCTGTTCCCCATGGGAGCTTTATCACATCCACTAGACTTGACATTTCATGAAGGAGAAAAATTAATGAAAGATGAGCAGAGAGAAGCACTAATTTAGGAAAAGTACTAATTAGACATATTCTGGGTGGTCTCATTTTGGCATTCTGCTTTTTGGGTTAGACTGGTTTTGCTGTCACTTCCCTTTCTCACACTTTTCTCCTTTCTCACCTTTCCCAGCACCTACAGCCATCCCTGCAGGGGATTTCTGTGGTGTCAGGCCCTGGGGCCTGGGGGTCACAAGGCACTGCTGGCTGCCCCTTGACTGGGTGCAGGGCAGGACTTTCCTTCATTTCCCCAGGCTGTTGCATCCTTCCCCAGCACACAGTGCTCAGGACACCTGCAGTGTCACACAAACCAGGGCGGGTCACAGGTACAGACACACCGAGGCATGGGAAGCCCCAGGGATGACTGCAGCTTTCAAGTGACAGTGTCCAGTGATGACGTGAAACACACACACACACACACACACACACACACACACACACACATATAAATACTACTTCTTTCTCTACAAATAATGCTACAGTTTGCCTTTTCAATGGCAAGCATAAAGCTCTTAATATATTTTACTGGAATTGGGCCAGATGTGGCAGCTAAGTGCCTGGTATTCTGTCCCAAAAGATACAATTATACATGAATTTGCAAAGCAAGTGTGTGGTGCAGTCACTCTCCATGCAGGTTTTGGCCTCCTGCTCACACAACATCAGGACAATATGAGAAATACAATTTGAAGCCTGTTTTGATGTTGCTTCTGCAACTTTGCGTTGCTGAATTAATTCCTGGTGCAAATCTGCAGTTTTACACAGAAAGTCAGATCCTGCATGGCTTTAAATTCCAGATTCATCCCCCAAGCCTCCATGCTAGTCGGAGGCACCATGAGCTAAAAAGCACATAAAAGAAGGGAAGATGTGAACAGAGTGTCTCCCCATGAGCTCTGCCAGCACTGATGGTAGGGTATGAGCAACAATTCTTCATCCTGCTCCTCCGAGTGAAAAACACTCTGTTGTACAGCAGGTGCAACTCAAGGTAACTGAGTAATTAAAAAACCTGAGCAATTTAGGGTAAAAAGCTTGTGTAAAGGTATATTGTGCCTTGGCCATATAGAAACTTAATTAATGTATATCCCCAGGAGCAATGCTTGTCTTCCTGCTAAAACTCTGCTAATAGGATAATAGGAGCACAGCCAACCTGCATACCCAGTGCCATGATTTCCTTCCCCTCCAGGAACACAGCACAAGCAGCTGGGATCAGCACAAAATGGCTATCCCAGCTCGAAAATGCCTTATTAGAAAGCAACACTTCTCTGAAAAATGTCAGTCTCCAGGAGCGTCATCAACAAACCCCAGGATTTTCAAAAGCAATCAAGATCTCTATGGGAGTTGGGTCCCTCAAAAGCCCCTGAGATAAACTTTCCCAAGGCGGGGATCCAAGAGCCACCAAAGCAAGTGGTGTTGGCCTGGAAAGCCACAGTCCTACCTGACACTTCCCAAAGCCCTTCCATTCCTTCCCAGGGCAGGAAACCTGAGAAGTGCCAGCAGTCTGAGAGATTGGGACCGGTGTGCTGGGCTCTCTCCAGCATTTGGACCCTTGTTCCTGTCCTGCATGAGCCCAGCCCATCTCTCTGAGATGCATAGCTTCGCTGCTTGGGTTTTCTTTGGACCATTCTAGGAGCTAACCTGTAGGAATTAATACATCTTCCAGGTAAAAAGCCAGGAACCAGACTGTCCTTCCTAGGAGGAGGGCCAAGGGCATCTAAAGACAACCACTAACCTACCATTTCACAGACTCCTCGCATGTCTAAGGGGTTCCTCCTGGAGCTATTGCCTTGAATTGTACAGAATGGCTCTTGGAGAGTATAATTTAAGACTATGTGTCATATGGCAGAGTCCATGGGATGGTCATAGAGCACAATACATTAAATATTCAGCTAGAAATATCAGTTTTCCTACAGTATCAGCATAACAAGGACTTTTGCAACCGTCTGATGCTGGGACTGGTTTGTATTGCAAATGTCCTTGTCTAATCTACAGCTCTGTATTAAATAACACATTATCCTATCATGATATTTTGCTTTGCCAAGAGAGTGCAATATTTATATGCACATGCCCACAGCACTGCATTTCTGACAGAATACTGTATCAATGACAAATTGCAGGTTTGGTAACACAAGTCAGAAAAAGTTTCAAATGCGTTGGCTTTGGGGAAGGCAGAGGAGCTTGTTTAGATATAGAACAATCGCAGGAACAGACAAAATCATTGTGTGCCGATAAATATTGATCTTCAAAATTGTTAACACTTTCCCATGCAGAAGCTGGAGAGCTGCTCTAACAGATAAATTCTCAATGCTATTTCAAACCAAAATGCAGAAAGTGCTTTCAAGATGAGAGCAGCTCTTCACTCATGAGTTGGGACATCTGCTGATGGCATATGCTCAAGGATGAAGTCAGCAGACATCTCCACAGCCAAGGGGCTGGTGGTCATCCCACAAAGGCAACACTTCTGCTTCTTACAGCCAGAGAGAAAAAAGTGGGAAGTGCTTCAGCCCTTTCTGGAGCGACCTTGATGTGCAACTTCCCTCCCACCCCTTTGAGCTCTGCTTTTTGTATCCTGCATCTGTCCCATCTCAGACTCCATGGGAAAACCTGTGCAGTGATTTTAGGATGTGATCCTGCAGCAGCATCTTCTACCCTACCCTCCTTTCCGTACTTGCTGTAGTTGATGCATCTATGGGGAGAGCTCAAAAAAGGGCCAGAAATACACAGGGAAGCGGGTCTGAGCTGACCCTGGGCTCTGAACAGCCAGGTCGCAGCAGCAGTGCCAAGGGCTTGCCTGGGACAGGCTGGAGTATCTCACTCTTCCCTGCCCTGAATTTAGTTAGAATGTTTTACAGGCAGTTTTCTATCGAGATGTTGGCCGTGCTATCAACCCGCCCCCTCCCCTGCACATAATCAAAATATTTTGATAACCGAAAAATGTCAGGCAATAGAGCAAATTTTGCAGTAAATAAATACAGCAAATTGCTGCAAAGGCAAGGAGGGGAGGAGTGGGGAGCTGGTGCCTCTGCTGAAGGTTTCCATCTCCAAATAACAAAAAGATCCTTTAAAATTAGTGTTGCAACAAAAACCAGCTATTTTCTCCCAAAATAACCCCTCTCTAGTGAAAGAAAGGAGGCTGATGGTAGGGAATGTCACGCTGCTGGTTCACACCTCAAGAGCAGAGCACGGCCCCTGGCACAGCAGTGTGTGGGCCCAGCAAGGCCTGGCCACTTGATGCGGCAGACAAGGAGCGATTCCATGAACAGCCTGGCAAACGGGCCCTTGGTGAGATCCTCGACACACACCAGATACGTGTGACAAATTGCAATCACAAGGTTGTGCTGGCAGGCTGGATGGTGAGCAGTGAAATCCCTGTCCAGACAGTGCTATGCTCCAGGCACTCTTTGAGCCAAGGGAAGGCAAGAGATTGTGCCAAAAACCCATTGGCATGGCCACCACACCCATTTTCTACACTGCAGAGAGTGGCTGAGGTGGCTGCAAGCACTGAGGGTGCCCAGAAAGCCAAGGCTGGGACTGTCACACCACATGCAGAGCTGGGGGAATTGCAGAATGCCAGGGCTGGTGCACAAGGACAGATGAAGGAGACATGGAAAGAAACCAAGCACTAACCCACTGTTCAGTCTGGTCACAAAGGACTGAAAGGTTGGAGGAAGGGTTAGTGCAGAAGTCAGAGCTCAAGACAGGCAGTTTACTGTGCTAGAGGGGTAATGCAATAAATAAAAGACCCAGGTCCCTATTCTGCACACCAGGATCCCTGTTCTGCTCACTGGGAAACACAAGGTACTGTGGCCATGTGTACACACACTTGGTCCTTTCCACTGTCCCAGGCACCCCAGGCTGCCCACCTGCACTCCCTGTGCCCCACACAGCCTCTGCAGACACAGGGACCCCCTTTCCCATGCTAAGCCCCAGTGTTAGGATGCAGTTAGGGGCTGGCCAGACTCTCACCCAGAAGCAGCACAGTTTATTAGCCTGGTAGCAGTGTAAAGTTTCCAGGCTGGGCAGGATGCTCTGGCAGCGAGGTGGGTGGGGAGCAGGGGCTGCACAAGGCTCTTGCTGCAACAGGAAAGCAAGGGCAGCATGGGCAGCACAGCTCTCAGAGCCCAGGGACTGCTTTTAAAGAGGTGTTTCTCTTCAGCTGTTTGTCCCCTCCAATGTCACTTGTCCCACCAACAGCCCTCCTCAAAGGGCACGTAACCTCCAAGTTTTTTTCTTTATTCTCCTTCCACTTGCAGACAGCAGATGCAAGCCCAGCATCTGGGCTGGTTCTGGGCAAACAGAATTGGTCTCCTCAAAGAGTTTCCTGCCTTTACGACCAGCCTGCAGCACGGAAGGAGTGGCCACAGCTCACCCCTGTGACAGCACGCGGAAGCATCTCAGCAGGCCACAATTCAGATGTGTGGTGTGGGATGTTTATTTTTTTAATCAGTTCCATGGCTGCCACCTCTGCAAGGGCATCACATTCTGAGTGTCTGACAAGCCCCAGCCTGGCTGGCTGGCTGTATCCCGAGGCAAGGGAAAGCCAGTGGGCCTCAGAACATCTCCACATTCCCTGGAGTGTAACAGTGATGCCCTGAGAGCCGGGAAATGGTTATGAACAGGACCCGGGCAGGGCCCCCACAGGTGTGTCCATGGGAGGGCAAGCGGCAAACAGCTCCGCTGGGGTATTTTGGGATTTTTGCTTTCAGCCCCAGTCATCTGTGGGGCGCATCTCTGCTTGGAGGCAGCAACTGTACAGCATCCATCTGTAAAAATACCTGAGCAAACCGAATCCCTTGCCCTCCCCCCAGTCTCTATGAGCAGCATTCATTCCTTGCTCTCGCTGTAGATCCAGCATGCTGAGTCGTTTCTCCCCAAGAGTATTCTCCCTTTACAAAGCAAGATCATAAAGCAGTGACATAATCCAAGCTTGGCAAACACTTTTGCTGATGTTAAGCCAGTGCCTTTCATGGTTCTCACTGCAGCTTTTGAGGCCATGATATACATGGCGCAACCAGCTGATTAAATGTGCAGGAGCCTCCCAAGATACCATTTCCTCTGAAACGCTGACATTTGTATTTGACTTCCAATAAGTGTGGGGTGCTTTTTTTAAATTTTTAATTAGTTCTCACAAGGGTAGGAGTCAGACACAGCTACACAATGAAGTTCACCATAGAATAGGTATGATTCAACCAGATGACTCCTGGCCAGACTTCCTAACCCATCTACCCTGCAGCAGAGTCTCAAAGCCAAGTTAATTAGAGGCCACCCACAAGTAGATGTGATTCTGTGTAGGTGAATCTCTTTGCCCATTCATTCCCTACCAACATCTGCTGAAATCTCAACGTACATGCTAAGGGTGAGTGGGAGGGCTCTGGTGCTAAATAAATTACTCGATTTGTTTCATTTTGGCACCAAGACTCAGCCAGCCAGTGAGGCTGAGTAGTAAACAATAGTAATAAGGAAAAAAGTTAAAAAAAAAAAAAAGCAAACAGCATATAAGATGCCTCAATGAAGAGGTGTGATTGTTGGCAAAACATGTCCCATTTGAGTTTATGGGACGTACAGCGTCTTTATTAGGGATACGTTTTGCTATTAGCATAATAAAAAAGGACCAATTGTTTCTGTCATCTGAGAAAACTCTCAGTGGAACAGGCAGAAATCCAGGAATAATTAAGAAAATAATAGTGCACACCCAACAAGAAAAACATTATTTGTTTAAAGATGAAGTCCCTCTAGAATACTTGGTAGTGATTGCGTTTCTTTCAAAAGAGGGGGAAAAACCCTTCTAAATGAAAAGCAACAACCATCAGCTCGTTTCTAAGATCTCGAGTGGAAAAAGCGTGGGGCTGTAATCCCCCTCAGTGGTGAGGCTTTTCCGTTTTCATCGCTCTTATCAGCCTTTGCAAGTTGCAAAATAAAAGTGTTTTGCCCCTACATGTTTCCATCAGAGGATCAGAAGCGCTTCACAAAGCAGAATTAATTGAGCTTCACTGCTCACCTGTGAGAACAGAGCAATTACTTAGCAACAAGGTTTGGGGGATTCTTTTGCTGTTTGGGGTGGGGGTAGAAATAAAAACTGCAGGAAGATTACAAACCCACCAGGCCAACAAGAGACTTGGCAGGTTTAACCATTTCCAAGGATGAATGTGACAAACCTGCAAGTTTCTGACCGCCAGATCCAGGTTCTCCTTTTGGAAGGGAGCATTCTGCCTCAGCATCACTTTTCCCAGCCCTCAGCTCGCCAGGTTCCCCACCGCCACAAATCATCATCCTTTCAAGTTCTGACTCTTCACATTTAAAAGTCTCTGGAAAACAATGTCTCCAAACATCCCATTCTCCCTTCGAGCGTGTCGTGGTGCCATCCCACACTCAGGATGTGCACTGTGGGCTCCGAAATCCTGCTCCCATTGCTCCTATGTGACTCCGGGCAGGTTATAAAGCTGTGCCGGCTGCACGTGGCAACACGGGGGAACATCTCCAGAGTCTGCAGACTGAGTCTGGAGAAACGCAGACTGAGAATTAGCGTTTGTGGAGAACTTAACATCACAGTAATCGGGGGGAAAAAAAGAACGATTTGAAGTCTCAGTGCATGGACAGAGCTACACACTGAGTAACAAGACACCAGCTTTTACCCAGGGCTGGGAAAGCATCATCCCTTTTCCGGCTGGGTTATAAGGGGCCATGAACCGCCGACGGAAGAGGCGGCGGAACGAGCCAGTTCGCACGAAGG
>VZRQ01006986.1:291564-311551 GCA_013397975.1 Machaerirhynchus nigripectus
CCCCCATTACCCTCTTCTTCCCTGCCTTAGGGTTGGCTTAGTCACGTCCCAGTTCCTCAGATGGGAAACAGGCAAGTGAAGCATCAGCATCCCTGCTCTGGCACTTCCCAGATCCACAGGAAAGGCAGTGCGTTCCATCGATACCCAGGCAGCCTGTTCCCAGGAGAAGGATTTTATCCCACTCCAACCTGCGGGACAGCCAAGCCAGCCCCTTGCGCTTCTACCAGCCCTGCCCCACTGCCCCGCAGCCCCGTGCTGGCCGAGCTCACAGCGGCAAAGACGGAATTCCCTGCGGATCCCGGGGCTCCCGGGGCAAACCCAGCCCCACACCACCATCCACACCCCTTTTCCTGATTGTGAAGGGCTAAGGTGGGGAATCACAACCTGTGAGAGGGCACTGACTGTCTGGGAATCCCCTCACACACCCCTAATGCCCAAAGCTGTATCTTACAGGTACCATGATTTGCTACAGTTCACCTGAAGATACGCAGGAGACACAGAGGGGTTGGTTCCCTTTCTGGTTACAGTGGGGACAAAATAAAGATACCACTAATAATGACTTGTTAGATAAACACCAGCCTCTTCCTGGAACAGGTAATCTACCTACACCTTGATTTATATACCATCACTGGCTTATCTCTCCTAACTGGTTCCATAAGGATTTCCACTTTCCAAGATGATGTTTCAAATCATTAGTTAGTTTTACTGGACCAGAGCCCACACGCAGAAGGGCATTTGCAGCCACTCAAATATGTCCCCAACACACACCTTGCACGAGCCTTTAATCACCTGGCAATTACTAGCATGATCCCTCTCTCAGCTTCTCTACAGATGAAAATCCTCACAGACGGTTCCTAGATTGTGCTGAATCTTTGCGCTTTTCTAGCCCTACTCTCTTCACCTTGGTGCCTGCAGTACTATGAGCTTACTGGGTATTGGCATCTGTACAGAGCTGGGAAGTGTTCTCCTGATCAGAATACTCATCAAACTACATCTGCTTGGGTAATTAAATACTATAAAAATTAAAAAAAAAAAAAACCAACAAAAAAACCCCAGACCACAGTGATGTCTCAGCTTATAAAGGTGCTTGCCAAGACTGGGGATCTGATCTTGCACAGTGCAACCTGCATAGAAATTAAAGGCAGTCGGGCAGGGCAGACAGTCCTTTAATGACTTGTAACCAGCTCCCTGTAAGCAGCCAACCCCTCACTGCTGGATTAGTGTATGCTTGACAGGATTGTCAGGGCATAATAGACAATGAAACACCACCATTTAATCAGTCAGGATATACAGTTACAAAGCAGCTGAAAGATCCTTATTTGCCTCAATTTTCAAAACCAGGATTGCAAAAAAAAGCCCCAAGTGACGTGCCAGCTCAGTTCAGAGACTTCATTGCATTTCTCTCTGAGCTACCAAAATGTACAAAAATGCCAGATGTCACAGGGAGAGACAGTGTAGCAAAGCCTATAAATATTTGAAATTATTTTTCCAGCATACATACGCAATTCATAAAATGTGGAACTATAATGAATTTCAAATGCCACATAAATGTTCAGATAAAAGATATTCCTCTGTGCTTTAATAATGCTTTAATAATGTATGTCTGGGTCGTATAAAGTTGGTGTTTAACTTGCAAAGGTCTGACTAAACCCTCATCTTTGAACCAAAATTACCAAATAAAAAGTAAGAATTACAGTTTCAACGTTTTTCATGTGAGGATTTATCTTCCTTTTGTGCACACAGGTGTTGTGAATGGCCGCAGTAGGTAGAACTATTCTAGCAAGGGAGAGGGAATGGGTAACTTTTCATCTAAACAATTTTCAGAGACCAACAAAAGCTTCTGAATAAGGACTCTCTCTGTGGTGATGAACTTGATCTGACAAGCACCTGTGTGAAGTGAAAACCCCCCCCATGTCTGTTCCACGGCACCTGAAATGTGGGAACATTCAGTAAGATTTTAAGCATAGACCTTTTCCATCAGACACAGGTGGTGTGGTAGAAGGCAGACCTGGGCTGCTGCAGCATCACTCCCGGGGCCAGTGTGGCTCAAAGCATCTTCCCAAACCTGTGACCACACAGTCCATGCAATTCCAACCCCTGTCCCCAACAGACCGGGAATTCCCCGCTCCAGCTACAATGTGAAAGGTAAACCCCTTGTTATGACTAACTCAACTCCTCCTCTCTTTCCCAAATCACACTGTGTGAATAATTGCCTTAACCATGACCAGAAAACCTTTCAGGAGAGGGAGTGTTTCCTCTTCTTGGAGATGCACTGCATATTTTTGCAACAAGTCACAGGTTCTTGAACAGGCAGATACACAAAGGTCATTTAGGACAAATCAATACAATCTGACTTTGTAGTGCCTTGGAAGAAAAGCTCTTTGAAAGAATAACCTACAGTGTAATTATGATCAGTATTCTAATATTTGTTAATGAGAATTCTGATTTACAAATAGATCTTCCACAAATGTGGTAATTTGATCTGAATTACATTGTGTGAATTCATATTTTAGGTCTGCTATTAACATCATTAAGGTTAGGTCAGCTGTAATTGAGCAGGCCATGGATGGGCAATAGTGTGCAGTACTTGGAAAAGTAGACTCAAACTTCAAAACCACAGAAAAATCTTTCAAAACAGAATCTTTCAGAAACTCCATTGTGTATTAAGGACAGAGCAGCATTAAATCCGAGGATGTGGTGGGAGAATGCACGTGAAGAAGTACAAGAACCAAAAAAAGCACAGCACAAACACAGGTGTGAGCTGGGCTGCCACATTCACAACTGGACTCCACATGAACAGAAGTGCTAATGAAACAAACCAAAATGATTACTTACAAAATGGTTCTGGCTTTTTTCCCATATGGATATGTTTAATGAACATAGAACCTCCACTCTTCATTGTTGCCAAGACAGAACAAACGACGGTGCTTCAACTGTTCTCTCTGGAATCTGGTTTGGTTAGAGAATATGCAATTGTTTCAGTATCTTCCCACAGCACTTTTATCATCTCTCTCTTAGACAGGATGACATTAACCAAATGCTCTACAAAGGTAACAAATGTAGAGTCTGCCTTCACTGCCACAAACACTTACAGAAAATACATTGAGAAAAAAATTTCAAGAGCACTTTAATATACAGAATGAGTGGGATAGATGTGTGGGGATTATTTTAAACAGCCAGCCTTTATTTACAGTACTTTGCTTTGTAGATCTTATAAAGTAAACATTACAATACTTTTTTTTCCACGAATATATTAAAATTGTTTAAACTTAAAAGGCAATTCCACAAACTGATGGATATTTTTAAAGAAAAAAATCTAACAGAAATAGGCAGCTCAACTAAAACTAGATTTTAAACATTCTGTTTTGTCATTCCATCTTAAAAAAAAAAGAAAAAAGAAAAATGGAAAAACACACTTTTCACCCAGACTTCCTTTACAGCAATAAGGCAACTCCAAGAGATTTGGATGAGCTCCTTGGAGATTACAAATGCTGTAACTGGCTGCTCCTCATGCTTTGTAACACCCAAAGGTGCAACTCTCCATTAATCACAATCACATCTGTGCATTAAAATATAAAACTTAAATTACAGATTTAAAAAATATTACTAATAGACTTCCCTATCATAAAATGTTTTACATTTACAGTACTTGAACTATTTCAGTTCTGGGTTGATGAGGTTTAAGCAATTTACCACTGCAAGAGTTAGACTCTGGAGCTCACAAACAGCACAACCCAACCAGGGGCAGCGATAGTCGGTAGAGTCATAGTGCAAATCAAAATAAGGAGTGCAGAACTGCACTAACTGTTTACACTTCTAGAATATAAATGAACAAGACGAGCTCTTATATTGTACATGCAATAAATTACAGTAAGCATATGGCAATGGGGCTGGGGCATTCTCCAAGTGTAGCTGGTGTACCAGAGCTGAAGCCTGTGAAAGATAGGACTCAGCAAACAAAACATTTCAAAGCTCTGTTGTCACAACACTTGAACTCTGCTTTCATGCTTTGTACTTCTGCTTCCCCGTCTCACTGATCACACAGATATGCTGAAACAAAATAAAATAAAAAGCTCCTGTTAGGAAAGTAACATAAGAGACCAAGGTTTGACATCAATAACAAGCTTCTGAAAGCAATACAAGTGTGCTGTACGCATTTGAGGAGGAAGAATCTTCTGACAATATTTATGCAGAAAAACCCAGGCCTTTTTTTGGTCCAAAAATCCCAACATCACCTTCTTTCTCCTCTCCTAATTGTCCCACCCACTGTCTTCTGGGTCTGGTGAGACCCAGATGAAGAGTTAATGATAAAAAAAATTAAAATGTCAGCCCTTCTTAACTTCTTCCCAGGTCTCTCTTCTTTAACTCTGACATAACTAAGCAAATGCACTTGTTTGTTGCAGACATCTGGTGAGATAAGAAACTTCACACAAACTTCATATTATTCAAAGCTGACAGTTGTGCAGCTTCCACTCTGCATGCAGCCAAATAAATTTTAGTTTCATCGGAGCTCCAAATGCTGCCCTGCTGTTCTCGGGCTTGTTGGCATCACTGGAGCATGAGGCATGATTTACAGAGCAGGGAGAATGATGTAAGAAGATTTCCCTTCCTTCCTCCTCCCCAGTTTTAAATGGAGAAAAACATACAGGAAAAATTACTTACGTTCAAATCTCTAAAGTATTCATTGTAATCTAGGGCGTATCCCACAACAAATTTGTCTGGCACTTCAAATCCAACAACTGAAAAAGACCGTATGTCACCAGTGTGTTAGAAAAGAACTTCCTAGAGTTCACTACACCTTTTTACAGAGACAATATGGAATTTTACAGATATAGATTGTAACTCATTTTATTTCTTCCACTGAAGTTCCTCAGATTAATATTCGAGCTATTTTACAATTTTAACTTACTTTGTTGACCTATCAACTAAAGGAAATTAAATACATGTATTTATTGGTTCCCGCACAGCTGCCTGGTGCTAGTCTGCAAAAAATGAATGGTAGCTCTTAAATTTACTGTCAGGATATTATTATGAGAATGTAAAATTCCTTGAAAATGTACTCTGACTTTGCATATATATAAATATATATACATGACTTTGCATAAAAGTGCCAATGCCTCCTGGCACTTCCTAGATGCCTGACATGCCAGTACAGCAGCAGTGGACTGGTGAGCACAACGCAAATCCCTCTCACAGCATGAGAGGGATTCCAGAGTGATTCCAGAGGCCGCGCCCCTGGGAGCTGGACCTGCACTCCAGACAGGACTGCAGGAAGGGTCATTTGCAGGTTTCAGAAACAGGTGTGGGTTGGGTTGGCTGCTTTGGGTTTGCTTTTGGCTTTTGTTTGTTGCTGTTTTTTGTTTGGTTGTGATTTTTATCTTCAAAAAAATCTGCGTAAAAAGAGGACATCAACCATCAACCATTCCAGATTGTCTGAACAACTCTAGCAGGATACTTTGTCAGGCAGTACCAGTCCACCCTGTCTACACACACTATAAAATGACCAAAAAAATTAAATTAACTAAAATATAAAATTTCCAAAGGGCTTTTTCCCCTCATGCTAAAGTAAAAGACTCCTGAGCAGGAAAGCTGTGTCTATTTTCTCTCCCAAGCTACAATGAGGAAAACAGGGAGATAAATTATGCAATTCAAATAAAAGGCACTTTTGGAAAAACTAAGGTGATGTTTTGCACTTACTGGGCCTCACAATACAGGGATAAAACGGAGGCCCAGCCATTTATTGCCTTGTTGTCTCCTCCTTCAGAGCTTGCATGTCCTGCTCTGGACAGGTTGTCTCTGGGGACAGATGGCAAAACAAGTCATCTGCTGCAAGATGCTCCAAAGGCACCATTAGCCCAGCTAAGCCTATAATGAGATCCCGGACTGAGGGGTGTCCTTGACTGAGGGGAACACCTCAGTGAAGCCTTGAGGTCTTGTACAACCTTGGAAAGGAGGAGGAAGAGGATGTGATTCTGCTGCTCAATTCATTTCACTTCCATAATGAAAGTAACAGGAATTTATCATCTGGAACAGGGTTAAAACACACAGCCCTGCCCAAGGCAGAAGGAGCTGTCACTCTCTTACACATCTCCTGTGGATACTGTTCCTTCACTAATGATCTTGGGACAGACAGGAGAAGACAAGAAGGGAGTAATTCAGATGCCCAGACATAATCAGTGCCCATTTAGGCATCTTATACTGTAAACCTTGATCAGATCTGCTACCCTGTGTGGTACTCCCACATTCTTGGGGACAGCCAAATGACAGGAGGTGGCTAGGCTAAGGCATACAAATCACTCCCAAAAGTGTCAAAAGGTGAATCCAGCAGATTCACCTGACTGAAGCATTTTACTAAGTGCAAGCTGAGAGAATTTGCATATGACAAAGCTGTAACTTAGACCAAAATATCAAAGTTTGATTTCCAGTGTAATAAAATGTTACAGATGTTACAAGTCCTGATTAACTATCTCAAAATACTTTCCAGATATTTAAATTATCTAAATAAGAGCAAAATCTATTAAGAGTAACTAGTGAAAAGCTATTTGGATAATCCTTGGACTTTGAGCAAAAGGTACACAATACACTTGACGTACTTCTAAAAAAAAAATGGTTATCAAAAGTCACTTACAGTCCGGCCGATATCCCACACTTCGAGGAGTTCTTTTTACCAACAAACTGTCAAATAAAATCAATGTATAACTGAAACACAGAAAAGCACTGCATACAAATATATGAGACTGTTTGGATGACAGAGAAGCTGAGTTAGGCCTAAGTGTGCATAAGTGACAGCACAATTACACGTATTTTAAACCATTTTTTTACTTGCAGGTGCAGATGATCATTGTGACAGAATCAAAACTTCCTAGAATCACGAGTGGTTCACAGCCTAAAGGATAAATAACAGGTCTGCAAGGAAAAGGCTGAGAGACACTGATCTGGATGGATTTTCATTGGGCAAAGTGACTCAATGGGATTTTATGTATTTAGGAACTTCAGGTGCAATTTACCTTGTAGGTAAAGAAGCAACAATCTGGGATGTGGCCCAAGAAAAAAGCATCAGTTTTATGAAGCAAAAGTTCAGCTGCTTGAATGTAACCTCAATTGCACTTGCGCAACTTGTTCTTAACTGGGTTTCACTGGAAGTACTAATTCCCCCCATAAAGAAAATGTAATTGATTCTGATGATCAGGGGATACAAAATAGCTCCAGTTCCCTAAAATTAATGGTCAGAGGTGTAAAAGCCATGGAGATACAGAACTGGGGGTACTGGGGTAGAGAGAAATGCCCTGGTAGTTTAGTTTGATTTGCTCATTATTCAGTAGAGCACTTCTAAGTAAGACAATCCCACAGGCCTGACATTTGTCTGTCTGGGAAACAGGGAGAAAAAGAAAAGGTGGTTGATGGCTGAACGTAAACAGGACCAGCATAACTCTGTACACTGAGCACAGACCCCCTTCCCTCCTGGATCACCCCTGAAGATGGGACTTCATTTACCACAGTCACAGTTTTGATTTTAGTTTCTGAAACTTCTAATTGGGAGACTTAATTTTTGAGAATTGGTGTAGGATTTGACCAAAGTAACCCCAAAATCGTACTAGCATTAGTTCACATCTCCCTCCTACAACTACTTAATTGTCTGAAGAAAAATAAATAAAAAACTAAAAAAACCCACCCAACCCAAACAAAAAAAAACCCAACCAAAAACCTCAACCCAGTCAACAACAGCAACAACAAAACAACAACCAAAAAATTAACAAAGAAGAAAAGAAATAGAAGAGAGAGAAGTGAAACAACTAAGAACGTAAGACTATCTAGAATGATCATGTTTCCCTAATCCAGTCTTTGGCAGACCCAAATTACTGCAATAGGTTTAAAATACAGGAAATTGGTCTTTGAACATATTATATTATATTATATTAATCATATTATATTATATTAATCATATTATATTATATTTAAGATTTATGCTGTAGTATTACAACACTTTCCAGTGACACATATTTAAAAACTGGCGAGGGAGAAATCCACAAAAGCCTCACCTTCAGCAGGTCACCTCCAGAGTATCAGCAAGAAGAGCTGTTCTGGTAAGTCTAACAACTGCTTTGACATTGTTATGGCAACACAAGTGATTAGATATTACACCCAGCTCTGCTTTATCTCTAACCCCCAGCAATCATTATGCTTTTATTGGAAAATAAACAAGCACAGCATAGCAGGGCAACAGAGGCAATTTAAAAAGAAGTAGGAGGAATGTTGATATTGGTTAATAATACAATATCATCCTCAACATTTCTTGTTGGTTGCAACTTATTTAATTAAGAAATGTTTTGAAACTAATTGATTAAAAGCATAACTAAGTAGGAAAGCCTGGAAGAGCATATGGCTGGGTGATTCTCACAGAATGACCTCTAAAGCTCAGCTGAGCTATGCACACTACACACTCAATCTACAATTAAAGAAGGAAAAATAGAAAAAATGTCTCCATTGCACAAGTACAGCACTGCAGTATAATGAAGTTGCAGATAGTGTTAGCAGAAACAAACATCTTTGGAGACACGCTACATACAGGTAAGTGACAACCACTAATTTTTCCTATTCCCCCTTCTAGTAAAAGTCTACATTTATGAACTAAATTTGTGTTGAAAATTCCTCTATCAACTTGACAGGGTCATTTTTTTAAGACCAAAAGATTTAAATTCTTCTAGATACTTATAAATGTCAGTGGTAAAACCCCACAAACCTTACCATAACATGATAGGCAAGAGGTGCTCCAGGCATACACAAGTTATGCCCTTCTGAAGCACAGGTATTCTTCCAGCAATAAGACTGGAAAGAACAGAGTTTCCAACATCCTTAACATATAAATATGCTTATAACAAGCAAAAGTGCTTTAGGAGTTTAAACAAGTAGTAACTTCAATAGATCACATCACATATGACTCCTGCAGAAATGTTCCCTCCTGTTTCTCTTCCATGGAAATGTGTTCTATGTTTGTTTTTACTTGTTGGTTTAGGTATTTTTTAAACTGTGTGTCCTTCTTAAGGTGAAAACCAGCACAAATAATCATCAAACGTTTACCTGGCTACCTTCACCATCTTTGGATTGTACTGTTTAAGTAGAGAGAGTAATGTTTTCATTGTTTTACCGGTATCAATTATATCCTGAAAATAAAAAAACTCATGTAAGACAGAATATTAAACATGTCAGAGTAGCACTTTCAAATTTCTACCACCAAAATTGCTCATGCACAGCAGCATGAAAATATGGCAAACTACAGCCTGTAAAAATGCTCACAACCAAATCTAGGAGACACAAAACACGGTGCTGGACTTACGCAACCACGCTCAGTAAAGGGATCACACACATTAACAAGAGTGCTTAATTGTTGTGGATAACCACGACTTTGGAAGCAGTTGCTGAACAAGCAGTTACTGCAATGACCTTCTTGGCTCCTTCTGGAGATTTTATGGCTTGTGCTCCTTGCAGCAATGAGACAATGTTTAATTCGAGTATGATAAGAGTAATGTTAGTCTTGCTGTTAAGCTCAGTTACAGAGCATTCAACAGGAAGAAAACAAGAAAGGAAAACAGGCAGAACAACCTACTATTGCATTTAAAGGAAATGGAGTACAATTTACTTTACAGAGCCAAGAAATACCTGAAAAAATTGCACTGGAAAGTCTGAGTGCAATTCTGAAGTCTAAAAAACTAAAATAAATTTTGACATGTCATTTTAATCTGATTCACTGCACATATAAACAGACAATAAAAAGAGAATATACGGCTTGAAATGGAAGCATCAGAAATGGCCTCCTCTTTTGGACTCAAACAATCATACCATCTTTAGAGGGACAGTCCTTGTCCTGGCCTGAAATCAAATCTATTTGAAGTGAAGAAAGCAGACAGCAAAGAAGCAACAATATCCTGGTTTCAGCTGATTTTCCCATGATTCCCAATTAAAATAAAAACCAAACAACAAACTCAACACTGCACCTGTCAGCATTAACACTCAATGCTTTCAACCATTAAACTCCAGAGAAGTTAAAGATATGAAGGTATACAGATAAAAATCAAAGTTGGTAAATAAACAGAAGCAGCTACTTCCATGCTCTAAGAGAAAAGCAGAACCTGTTACTGATTTTGTGTTGTGTGATGAGCTGTTTATTAGAGATGAATCTCCATTTTGTACAGAATTTTTTTGGACATTAAAGGGATGCAGTATAGGAAAGCCTAGTGCTCAAGATATTAAACTTACAATAGATGTGTATTTTATCATTTGACAGTTATAATGTTGATCAGTAACTGTTCATATTTGAGTGTGTAAGACGAGTCACTGGACAGATGACTCACTAAACAAATAAGAAACTAACCTAATCTGGGCATGACATTCATCTGAAATGGAGCAGATACATAATTAAACACATCTGCCTATCTGAAGCAAAATATACTTCAAAGGACACCACTGATCACACAATGACTGCTGTATACATACTACTTTGGTAGGCCTTTTGGAACTGAATGTGCTTCCTGTGGAATAATATAACCTTCTCAAACTAGGGAAATAATACATAGAAACACATTTTATGAGAGGAAACATCCTTTCCTTTGGCTGATGGATCAGTTGCCATAGCTGTTTCTTTGCTTACAAACATGCCATTTCTATTATTTGGAGCCTTAACACATTATTAGATTGCACATCCACTTTTCTTGTCTACTGCTGCTGCTTCCCTATCCTAGAACTGTCAATTTTACTCAAGGAAAGTGATACTGGCTGAACATCAGCAATGGTGTTCATCAAGACAGAGGTAAGAAAGGAAGAATTAAGCAACAGCACCTACCACGCAATCAAACTGAGCTGTACTGAACCTGGTATCATCCAGAGAACCATGACAAGACAGAGGACTGGGAATTTAGCAATTGCAAAATGCCCATTTAGAATTAGCATTCGCTATGTCACTATTCTCTAAACAAACTACACAAAGGGACACTGAGCCTATATCTGTTTTTCACGTATTTTAGGATACTCATACCAGGAATCTCTTTCTACCTCTGCAGTTTAGTTTCCTAGCTTGCTGTGATAAACCCAGAACAATACCATGCTTAGTATCACCTTTTTTCAGGCTACTTTTTCAAACAAAATAAAAGGGAAAAAATTAGACATTTTAGAATTGACAAAATCTCAGAAAACAGAAAGAAAATACAAACAACTTTAGATGGATGTTTTCCTGGGTAAATATAGCAATTGAATGCAATTTGAGAATTCAAAACACAGCTTAGTTCAAATTCAGAGACCACTTGAAAAATTCAGGCCTGAAATCAGAAGCTGGAAGCCTTGAGACCAGAAACTGTAGGTTTTCCAGCTTAAGAACAAGTTCTATTAGAACTCTTTTACTTGTCACACATTAGAACTTCAAAGTGAAACATGGTACTTACTTCTACGATCAAAACATTCTGGTAGGAAGAAAAAGAAAAACAATTCCATTAGTATCTAGACAATATACAATTTCTTATTAATCTTCATAACTCATTTTCAGTGCAGTTAAATATTTGTACTACCATTTATGTATGTTTACATCTGTAACAGCAACTGCTTTGTAGTTTAACATTTCTGTTGCTCTAATAACAATTAGCTGAGATTCTTCTCAACAGCTCATGTTAAGTACAGTCTTCAAATTATTCAGACTTGGAAAAGTCTAGACATATTCAAAAGAGATCCAAATAGAGTCGATACAATTCCTATTCTTCTGGAGAAGTGTCCTACTGCAGAGACATGTACAATTCTGTCATACCTACATCCTTTACGCTGACATACATGTTTTAAAAATCACATGTGTGTGAGGAGAAGGGGAAAGTGATATATTCTGACAGAGCAGGAGGCAGTGATGCCTGACCCCCTGACACCTAGTTCATGATTAACCCCTGTCAGGGGTTAATGCTTTAACCCCTGACACCTGGTTCAATGATCTCCATAGAATCACTGGAGAAAAGCAGATTCCCAGTTTAGATTCTCCTATTTCCTTGTCTTGTCACTGCCTATCATGGGAACCTCTTTTCCTGATGTGGGCAGCACCTTACACATCTCAACAGTACAAATTCCCACTGACTCTTTCAGTGGAACACCAACACAGACACACTAAGAGCTGTACCTTTCCAGTCAAGGTTGAGAGGTCATCTCCCCCAATGACTTTGATATCTCCAGTTGACTGATCATTCTAAGAAAGAGAAGGGTGAACATTAGCATGAACAGGATTAAACTGATTTTTGTCTTGCAGAAAATGTCAAAACTGCAAAGTACAGAACTAGTAAATGTTAAAGATTTCAGAAGCATGGCAGCTACAGCATCTCTCTATGAACAAAGAAATTACAAGTGATCAACTTCAAAAATGGTATTTCAGATTAAAGACTGTAAGAGATTTGCATCAACACAGGCACTCTCAGCTGTGACCATTATATACACATATGTATCTAAAAAGCAAGTATGCATTCTCTACAGATAAAGAAACAGGACAAAAAGCACTTTGGTTTCCAAGCTACAGGATGCTACATAGCTGGTAATTTACATTTTAAACTTTATTGCTTTAGAAAGTCTTACTCTGAATAAGAATAGGCAATCATAATAAGAATAGTCAGCAAACAAGGCACTGATTACTATTTAGAACAATAAGCTACAAAAATAGCCAGAAAAGCTTATGCTTAATTTACAACCAATATTGCTAACAAATCAAATTACTTCTTATACAATTTAACAGCAACATAGGTACACCATCACTACATTGCACTTTGCTTCAGTAAATCTAAACTGCGGTAAAAACATAAATGAACTGTTATATAGGAAAGTTAAAAACAGTTGCTAGGAGTGCCTCACAAATCTTTGCAGTTTATTAAATTCACTCAACTGACTTTAAACCTTGACAGTGTCTCACAGTTCATATTAGATGTCATATGCAGGTGCCGAGTTCCTGAACAATGAAAGGGTGAAAAAGCAATTAAAGATTTCTGACATTGGTTGTAACCAGATTTCCACTGGCAAGAACTTTGTTTAATAATTAAGCATTGTTTTAATTATCTTCAGGAGCCTTATTTCTGACTTCAGTACTGGTAAGACTTTAATGCTTCATGGTTTAACACTTAACTGTTTACTGTTTAGATCTGTTTTCACTGCCTCCCTCTTGTCACTGCTGGAAAACAATAATGTTTTAGAAGATTGTAACTCCTGACTCAAGTGACTCCAAGATCACCTTTTAAAGTGGCATTTTAAGTTCCTTACAATATCTGCTGTAAGATTTAGCAGAGACCTTTCAGAATACCGCTGTGACCAGCCTAACCAGAGTTAACCATGTACTCCGCTGAAAATCCCTATTTTCATCAGTGCCAGTGCAACACATCCACTGTCTTTGAGCTGCCCTTCATGACTATACAAAATACGTTTGCTCATTTCCATGCTTAAATGCAGGAGACTGGTGAAAAGCCATTCTTCTTGTAACACAAACAGAATAAACTGTTTGTCATGAATACTGAGAGCTGGATCTGATCACAAACACTATCTTTCCATTTCTTAACAGCTTGCCAGATCATTAAAATTCATCCGTAAGGACTTGGAACACTGGAGTTACAAGCAAAGTTTAATCATAGCTTGATCACGTCAGTATTCTTAGAGAATTATTTTGGGTGCAATACAGTATGAACTTTGCGTTGCAACACAAAAAAACCCACATTTGCTTGTAAATATTAAATGATCAGTTTGAAACAAGAATAGAACTTCAATGACATTAATTACAGAACCATTACACAAGTTCATCTGTTTCATTTATGTGACCAGGATATTTTAAACATTTTTTTATCCAGTCTGTAAAGGCAGGCAGCATGATCCAGTAATCACATCCAGAGACAGCGGCAAGAGAGTTGAAAGCTCCACTTTCAACTGTCCATTACAGTTTGCGATGGCTTTCACACCACTGAGCACAGAACCCTTCATGTAGCAAAGCACAGATCAAAACTACAGAGCAGATTTAGCATTCTGACACTATTACTGATGGAAGACCCAGTCAAGCTCTTACATACATGTCCACGATAGGATAATCTTATCCAATCTATCAAGTTATGCAAGCTAAAGAACCTAAATTTGGATATTAATAACCACCTAAGAGAGTCTACAGAAAAAAAATGCTCATGAATAGTATAGTGGAGGCAACATGTAACAGCAGCTCCTCACTCACTCAGAACAAGAAAACATTCTTTTATAGAACTGGCTGACAAAATCAAAAACCCCAAAGCCAACACCTCAAGGAAAACATTCGGCTTCAACAGCTTTCTGTCTACATTTCTCTGCTTTTCTCCTCATCCACTTGTTTCTATAGAAAAAACAGGATTTTAATTTCCATAAAACTTACTTTGCTGCTCACTCCCCTATTAATATCAAGGCACTGTAGTTCTGAAGGGGGATAAACAAAACCAGCTGTAGTAAAGAAACTAACCAAAACAAACCTGAGACACCAGTAAAAAGGCAGCCTTGCTTATTAACAGAGGCTTTTTTCAGGTGTTTCAAAATATTTCTCCAGTATTTTTTTCCACGTTAGAAAGTAGACAGCATGAAATGGTGTTGTCTTTGTATTGATTTTTTAAAGAAGCTAAGTAAGTAATTGGAAGTGTTCCTTAGTGGAGAAAGCAGAAGATACACAATTTCCTCTCCAAGAAAAAACAGGTGGAAGTAATAATTTCCTATTCTTTAGCCTACTGTTCTGCAATAGAGACATTCACTTTTCTGCAGCTTTTACAGGCAGAATATATGGTCATGTGGGGGCTTTGGGGTGAAGTGGACTGGAGGCAGGAGCCTCCCCTTTTGGGAAGCAGAAAAGAAAAGAGACTCAGACTGCTCTCTCTCACTGATTTTAACACAGTGCACAAGTACAAAGTGCCTTGTGAGATATAACCAAAGGCTGGCACAAGCCCTTCTGCCCAGCCTTGCATTCTCGTTAAAGCACATAACTAAATTAGTGTCTCGTGCTCTGCAAACGTGACCGTGGTCTCCAGGTAACCTAGACAGGCAGCTGTGTGTGTGCCTCAGGCTGCTTGTCCTGCCAAAGGGCTGGACCAAAGCCCCACACAGTTCTTGGCTTTGTCATGACACGTTAATGGAGAGCTTTACAGGAATCATTGATTTACTAAGTTCTGCAACAGCCCAAACTAAGTCTCTAAGTAATTCCATCTTGGGTGTTGTAGTTTAATGAAACAAAGGACGAGAGTGATTTTTTCAATTCAGTTATCTCAGTACTTTTCTGCTGGTCTACAACTGTGGCAAGTAACCCTGACTTCAATGCAAAGCTGCTGATACAGAACAAACAGCATAACCTTGTGAAACAATGTATTCAATCACTCTAAACTGAAACAAAAAAAGGTCATTATTTCCATCTTATAGATGGTCTTAGGGAAAAAATCATAGATTTTTGAAATCCCAAAAATATGACACTTGGCTGTCAGTAAGCTGGAAATCACACAGTGCTGACAAATAACTGCTTCTTCCCCTGACGTGCACAACATAACCCTGGTGCTTCCTTCTATAAAACCTAAAAGTTACCTCATGTTACAGAATGTTCTGTTTCCCTGCAAAGTTCAATACTTGTGTTCAGAATCAAAAGAAATTCTTTCCCTAAAAATCTAAACCCAAGGCAACCTATGCCTTGTCTTGTAAAGGTAATGCCATATTCAGAGGCTATTAATCACAAATCTAGGTTTATGTATCTAGTGGTTCCTCATGGCCAAATACAACTAATTTTGTTCATTGTTTGGTTCATCCAAACAAGAAAGAGATAGGGAACCATTTCTGCAGCTTTCACGTCATCCTGTCCAAGAATGATGTCTGGGCCATGTAAAATCTCCTAGAATTAAATTTTTGTAATAATAGTTGCAGGAGAATTCTCTGTATCAGTCTAGAGCCACAGCTTTAGAGATGGGGAAGAGGGCAGAGAGGAAATTGTTGAACAAGTAAAGAACATGTAAAGGGTCTCTCTCCCCTGCATAACAATTTTACCAGGGTGAGGAGATATCAAGGTCTAAAAGAAAACACATTATATAATAAGGTAGAAAAAGAGTAAATCGGCTTGTGACTCTTAATTCCCTTAATTATTTGTTTAATATTAGCATATTAGGACAGTAAAAATATTAAACCACCTCTGTTAATAATTTTTAGCTAAAAATTGCACAGTACTGCATAGATACTTACACAATAACTCTTCAACCTAATGAAGTCAACTGTCATGGGGATTGATTTGTCACTGTTTCTGTTCAGGGCTTTGATGTAGTCTAATAAATCAGCAAAAAATTTATAGCCACCCTTGAGTACACAGAGTGCCACAATGTGGTGTCCTCCCATGCCCTTCATAATTTCTCGTGCCAGTCTCTCCGTCCTAAACAAAACCAAGGAAGAGTGAGCTGTCATAACATTTCATTCGTTCACCATAGCAGCAGCGTTTGATACTCCTAGCAGCAGCAAACACATGCAGCGAACTTGGAAACACATTTTGCTTGGAAATATTTGCCCACCACTTCATTCACTTTCACCGGTCAACAAAGTTTTGCTTTTCAAGGTTAATCCAACAGTAGCACTGCCAAATGCGCTTGTTTTCTTACATCACAGGCAGCCAAAGCAAACCTTAACACCCTGAAACTGTTTCACTGTCAGATATGAGACATGAAGGTGTGTTTTCTCCTTCTAAAGACAGGTTTAACTTCCATGCAAAGAGCACTGTAAGCTAACACAACCCGAAAGGCAGTAGCCCTCACCAGCTGACGAGCAAGAAAACTCTCAAATTGTAAACTGAAGAGTCTATGTTTATTTGCCAAATTAGAATGCCAGAAATTTGTCCTGAAAGCAGAATACAATACCAGCAAGGCAGAGCAAGAGAACACTGCACCGTTTTTCTGCAGTAATTGTTTCTAAATTTATCCTGCCATTTATTTTAGAAAGCACGGTCTGCATTTACTGTGTGGCAGCTGACAGCAGGCTACTTAGAGAAAGCCAACCATTATAAACTTTATGTCAATTCCTTACTGACATGTACTTTGTCCAATTTTTCCCCTCTATACGGACTTTCAGTGTAGTTTTAATATTTAAAAATAAACGTTTTTTATAGGGATGTTCACTGTATCTAGTCAAACAGAACCATGCAAAATCTATATGCATTCCTAGTCACAAGATCCCTGGAAGACCCACCCAGCACCACTCATAAAAGGCTTAAATTCACTGAATTTGTTGTTTATTCTCATAAAGGAAATCAGCAACTTCCAAACACAAAGTAAAACAAAAATGTCTTGTAGGCTTATGAACACATTTCTGATCACATAAGATAAAACCTGCACAGCACATCACAGATTTCAGCAACCATAGAAGCGACAGATTGATACTTGCAGAGCATAACATCTTTCTCAGAAGGCAGGAGAAAGCTGGACGTTATTTATCTAACACATGAACATGAAAAAGTCTAAAATGATGAGATTAATAGCTTACTTTTATTAATAGCTTAAGGAAATTCAAGAGACTATATTTTCAGACTGAACTGACACAACAAAACATCTTCTAGTTAGATTTTAAGAAGGTAAAACATCAAAGAAACACTGGAAAGAAAATCATAAGTTGCTACATACTACAAAATTTTGCTTGAGAATTATGACCAATTTTCAAAGAATAGCCTGACTGCAAATGTACAAACTCCTAGAAGCCAAAAAAAAAAAAGAGACTAATTGTACATTCTAGTCTCTAATTAGATATAATCTATTTAGACAGTCTCCAAGAAGCAAAATTATCACTGGAAGATGTTTATTCCAGTTTCATGCAATCAGTGTACTGTCTGAAGTCAAACAAACCTGTCCATGATGAGCCCATGAGGAATATAGACTTTTTCCAAATCATCTGCATAATGTTTAGGTATGCAGAACAAATCCAGGTCGTAACCTTGTTCATCATCGCCAATCTGAAAAGGAAGTAAGGTGAGATTTCTACAAAGCCATACAGAAAGTCGGTGCTGAGAAACTTCAAGTCCTTTGCTTTATTTAGTAAAAACTACCAAACCCATGAGTAAAACCTATCAAACCTTTGGGGGTCATCAGAACCACCTTACTTTCCCCCTCTCTAAAAACATCATTCACACTGAACACAGCGTAAAGTGTAATCTAAGAGTTCACAAGGGTTACTTGAAATACTGTGAGTTGTTATGCAATGCAATGTGTGAAAGAATGTCCTACAACGTTCTCCTCCAGTGGAGAGCAGGAAAATGAAGTTACTACACCTCAGTGAAACCCTATATTCCATTACAAAAATAATCAAGCTTTTTAACCCCTTTGATTTTCCTAGTGTAATGCAAAACCTGCATCTGCAATTAAGCAAGCAGAGGTTCTGACATGGACACCTTCCAAATCTCCACAACACCCAATCACAACAAAACACATGAGTCACTTTGCAGGACAAGACGAGAGATACGTGATCATGACAAGTTATGCTGCTGTGAAGAAACTCTGCTCTGTCCACCGTTTCCAAAACGGGGAGGTTCAAGATCATTCAGAATCTCAAATTAAAGCTTTCAGCAACCTGGTCCACATGGGCAAAATCCCTCTATGAAACAGCCTGCAACACTGGCAAGTGCATATTAATTAGGACAAGGGATTAGCATACATACATAATGATAGCAAACACTGCTGAGGTTCAAGGCACACTGTCACATCAAGCAGTCTTCCCTGAACCCTAACCCTGCCGCAGCTTGAAAATTACGTGATTTTTTAATTACTTCCCTCTCTGGTTATGTAGCAGAACACTACTATGCAAAAAAGAATTTCAGAGGGAAAACAGAAGGTTACTGCTGATAGTCCACCAGGGCAGGCATTTTAAGTATCCATTTTGGCTATCAGTACCCCTGCAGGACTCAAGTCTTATTTCAGTGCCTGTGGAAACACTTACCTGGCCAGTGATCAGCCAATTGTTTACATGGGGTTCTTGTTGATTAATCTTTAATGAGTATTTCATCTGGGGAATTTCATTATTATTTCACCCTCCCATCCAAAACTGACCCTGTGGGAGCTACACACACACAGTTCAAGCTCCTGGTCCCTGCAGTCCACAGCAGGCTGCTATTTTAAGAAATAAGGCAGGTCCCTCCCAAAATTCATGGAGTTTTCCTTTGGTCAGACCCATCGTTATATCCAGCGTGTCTACTAAACCTTCCTTTCTGCATCTGGCAGAGAATGGGCCCTTCCTATAGGTTTTATCAGCTTTTTAGGGACTGCAGGGATTTACTGTAGCAACCTCGCGAACCGTCACACCTCTCGGCCATCAGACGCCGCACGCACTTCATCAGCACTGGCACTAGCTTTAAAAAGATTAATAAAAATGAGCATTAAGCGCCTTAGCAGATGCGGCAATTACGCAAAAATAATGCAGCACAAGACGCAGCTCACACACGTGGGGTTCTCCGAACCGGAGCCTCCCGCACGCCGCGAACAGCAACAGGAATAGGAAGTTGTGCCGCGCTGGGGGAAGTTCTTCCACCTTCGCTCCAGTGGCGCCAACGCCGGCTTTGCCCGCCGCCCTCGGGCTCCGGATCCCCCCGGATCTCACCCCGAGGGACCCGCGGCCGCTCCGGGAAGGGACGCGCCCGGCCGGGGACAGCGATGGCAGCGACGGACAGCCCCGGGCCCGGCGCCGGGAGGCCGGGGCTGCCCTCAAGGTGACTCCGCGAGGCGGCGGCTCCCGGCGCCCAGGGTCGCGACACGCCACGCCACAGCACACGACACGATACGACACGCCACGCCATGCCATACCCCGCTTTCCGTCACAGATCACTGTATTCCGGGGGGCAGGCGGGGGACAGTGGCCCCGGCGCCCGGCATCCCCCGTCCCGCGGGCGGCAGCCCCCGCACTCACCACGATGCAGGGGCTGGGGGTCGCCATGGAGCGCGGCCCCGCCGGCGGCGGCTGCGGCCGGCTCGGAGCGGCGGGAGCG
>VZRQ01006986.1:311647-321856 GCA_013397975.1 Machaerirhynchus nigripectus
CCCACTCCTGGTCCTGAGGGTTGACCCTCCCCCCTTCCCACCCCCCCTCCAGCAGGATGTGCGTTCCCCGTCCCCTCAGGATGACATAGGAAGGTGACAGTGCTGTGGCCAGTTCTGGGCCCCTCAGTTCGGGAAGGATATTGAGGTGGTGGAACGAGTCCAGAGAAGGGCAACCGAGCTCGGCAAGGGTCTGGAGCACAAGTGTGGTGAGGAGTAGCTGAGGGAACTAGGGGTGTTTAGCCTGGAGAAAAGGAGGCTCAGGGGTGACTATCTGTACACTCTGTACAACTCCCCAACAGGAGGGTGTAGCCAGGTGGCAGTCAGGCTCTTCTCCCAGGGAACCAGCGACAGGACAAGGGGACAAAGTCTTCGGAATTTCTTCACGGAAAGGGTGATTAGACCTTGTAACAGGCTGCCCAGGGAGGGGCTGGAGTCACCATCCCTGGAGGTGTTTAAGGAAAGACTGGATGTGGCACTCAGTGCCATGGTCTGGTTGACAAGGCCATAGGTTGGACTCGATGATCTTGGAGTTTTTTTCCAGCCTAACTGATTCTGTGCTTCTGTGACTCTTATGTCCAGGGGGAACAGGGTGGGTAGCTGCTGTCATTCCAGAACCAGGGACAGGGATGCACATCCATCAGATGTTCACATCCATGGGAGGGCTCCACAGACAGAGGTAAAATAATAAGAAAGCATGGACAATTCCAATAGTCTCAAATGGGGAAAAAGAAAAAAGTGTCAACTTTTCCTGTAGGTGTGGACAATAAGGACAATTAAGGACAATAAAGACTGCAAATGGAAATTCATGATTTCTTATGTAGCAGCTGAAGACTTTCCCCTTCTTTCTCTAAGGGGTGTAAACCAAGTTTTATTTTATGATGCATAAAATCTTGGTGTCAAGAAAAGGATAACGATTCTTAAAAATAACTTTACTCATAAAGAACTGTAGCAATCATCCTCTGCTATGCATCTAGCTTTCTTACTGTTGGCTCAAAAAACATGCTGAAATCAAATTAAGTGTTCCTTTGTACGAAACAACCAATTTTAACTAAGCAAATGGGCACAATCCCTCGTGCGTGCTGTACTGTTACAGTCTGGGTGAGTTAACTGGCGTGGGAGGAAGGAGCCTTTATCGAGTTGTCTGGAGCAGTAGAATGAAACATACCCTGCAGCTAAGGAATGTCAGGAACATGTCATAGCTGGACTGTTTCCAGAAGGCCAGGAAGAACAGCTGCCCTGTCAAGTTCAGGGAGAGCCTGACATTAGTGGGCAGTGGGCAGTATCTGTGGAGAGACTCTGCAACCTCAGAAGAATTGCAGGATCTGATTTTATTTTAGTTACTGAAGACATTTCTCATTAATGACTAATACCAATGTCTGCCATTAAAAGTAGCATCCAACAGCACCTTTCTGATGGCATGCAGGAGTTGTTGACTTGACTTCTGTGCGATTTCTCGCCAGCAAGCAAAACCATTAGTCCTGTTTTGCCCTTCTGGGTGAGCAATTTCTTTGTTCCTCCTGCCAAACAGCACATTCCTGGATCCAAAGTATTTCTGGTCCCACTGGCACCGCATTATGGAGAGAAAAACAGATTTACAAAAGCAAAAGTATTTGCTGATTTTACAGGAAGTTGGTTAGCTGAGAACAGCACCAGATTTAGTAGATGACCAGTTTTGCTCTTGCTGGTATGAGGCCACTGAGGCTTGCAGGGCAGGGTGAGGGAGGGGGTTCAGAGGTACCTGGGAGCTGCACATATTCTGTCTAGATGATGCATAAGGTGAGAAAGCTGAAGTTTTGATTTCTCTTGTATGCACAGCTTTTTACAAGGCAAAAAAAATGTGCAGAGTGTTTTGTCTCTGAGTAGGCTCTTGATTTCATAATTATTTTGTCCTCTGTTTCCAGCCAGGCATATCTCAGAGTTCAGGCCCAGTGAGCCACGGCCTGTGTGAGCACCAGTTGTAAATGATTTTGTTAACAGACTTTTAAAAACCTTTCTTGGTAACCACATGTCTTCAGTGGTGGGGTACCTGGAGGTAGCAACTGAGTATTCATCTTTTGGAAGCGCCTGAAATGGTGTGCACTGGGTCAGACCTTCAGGTCAGTGCCCATTCACCAATACCCCGCTCTTCTCCCCATTTTTCCCTCCCAGTTTTGCCATTGCTGCTGGGGGACTCACAGAGAATTAGCAGAATTTATCTGCTGGTTTTGTTTCACAAAACAAGTCTCCTAAAAAAAACCAAAGAGTACAACCAGTTTTCAGCAGATGAACTAGACCAGTAGGACTCCCTTGTGACTACAAATTTGTGCAGACAGAATGGGGCAAAATGAAGAATTCCTGGGATATTAAACCAGTCCTGAGAGAAGCACCACCATTTTTAATTGAGAGGAAAACCAAAAAGAAATATCTGATTAAATGATACAGAGAGAATTTACTAGAATGTGAATTTGGTGCACAAGCATCCCATCTTCGTCATGGCTGCAGAGAAATCCCTCCACTCTGGTTAGTAGTTTAAATAGCATATAATTATTTTTCTAGCCAAATGTTTCAAATGGGAGAGGAAGCCAGATGTACAAAACATCATTTAAAAAGAGACACACCCTTCCTAAGAAAGAGGGAATAGATGTTGTTCGTTGCAAAATACCTTTTAAAATAATGTTCTTGTTCTCTGTCTTGTTGATTCCTGTGAAAATTTGTCATCACAGTGATTCTCAGTGGTGATGATCTCCATGGGTTTTGGAAAGTGGTGCCTATCTACTTACTGGTTTCAAGACTGGGATTTCCTGGATGGTGAGAGTTGATATATCAAGTTTTCTCTCCCTGCCCAGCTATTAACTGACAATTTACTTACCAAAACTAAGATAAGCAAAACCTCTGAACTGATGTACTTCTCTGGAGTGGTAGATAACTTCCTTTTTTCACTAAAAGGGTTTTCACAGTCCAGGATGGAGGTTGGGGGAATTACAGACATTTTGCTCTTTATTCAGTAGTGCAAGGACTGGTCAGTGACACAAAAATTACACAATTAGTACAAAACACTCAGCAGTGGCTGATCACAAATGTGAACCATCCTGAGAAACGCAGCCTGGATTGCTGCAGACCATGCTGCTCTTTGGGCTGGTATTTATGGCATTTATCAGCTTTCATCTGCAAGCATCCGTTAAGAATCATCCCAGTGGCCCTGGCTCAGCAGGACCAGACACGCAATGGTGTCTGTCACAACAGAGCGGAGAGGCTGGCGCTTGGCACTGCGCTCACCCACCAACACCCGGAGCCCTTGCCCAGCAGGAGGGACCCAGGGCCAGCCTGCTGCTGAGTGCCAGCTTGCCTAAGGGCCCACAGAAACTGAAACAGGGATTATTTAAAATGGCACAAAACAAGTAAAGGCAGATCCCATCACTGAAGCATGGCATGGGCTCAGCGCTGCCAGACCTGAAGCACAACCCTGTGCTGTGGGGCCTTGTGCCCAGGGAGGCACCCGAGACTTTGGAAGCCCAAGCCCCATGGCCATGACCGAACACGTGTGGTGAACCTTCCCCCGGCAGCTCTGGGGTCTAGACTTGCTCCTCTCCCTGCTCTCCAGAGACCTTGTTCCCCAGCACAGGAGAGCTGTGAGAAGTGGCTTGGATGGAGAGGAAGGCACTCCTGAAATCCAGAGACCTGCCCAAAGGACACTGTGTTTGTTTGAACCTGTCCTGACAAAAGGGTTGAAGCCTGAGCAATGAAACTACCAGGAAATTATTTTTCTTTTTTCTAGTTAGAAGTGGCTGTTTTCTGAGCTCAGCTTGACTCACTGGATGGTGTGTCCTGATGGAGTTGCTGAGTAAGAAAATGAGAAGGTTCTTAAACACAACCACAGCTCAGTGCCAGCTGCAGAGCCACTTTCAGAGCTGCAGCACCAACCTTTTGCTGTATGAGCACCATCCCTGCTGCCACACGAGGGGGACACCAGTGTTTATCAGCCACTGTCACGTGGTGCTGCAAACCCTGTGCGAGGACACAGTAAAGTCCAGACTGACCTCCTTCCACTCGTCCCACACCTCCATTGACTGCAGCATGGCCGTTCCCACCCTCAAGGAGTTACCTGAGGTCCCCAGCAATCCCTTGCAACAGCAAAGCAGAACAAAGAGCAGGGCCATGGCAGTTAAAACAATCAGATTCCTTCCTTTGCTGTACAGCAAGGAATAGTGAGAGAGAGGTACATTTTCTCCAAGGGAACCTCTTCTGCTCCTGTCACTCAGCAGCACTTACATCAACAAGGTACCTGGGTGACTCAAAAGATTCTATGTGGCACATTTCAGTAGACTGTAAAATAAACTCTACCAAAACTCTACCAAACTGTACAGTAAACTCTACCAAAATTAATGTGACTGATGGCAACCACGTTACCCTACTGGTTTTCTCAAGATTAAATGATCTCTGGGAGCACAGGAGAGGACAGATGTCCACATCACAACATGGACGAGCAGCAAACTCCCAGGGCTACACAGGAGTAAAACAACTTCTGGGAGATGGGCTTTGCATGGGAAGTGCTTTTGCTAAAGTCTGGCAGCTTATTTTAGCCAAAAACTTAGTTATCACAGCCTCAATATTTTCAGTCACTCCTTGGATGGAGGCATGAAGCAAGAAACCAAGGCAACCCTACAGCAGGACTTCAGCCAGGGATATCTGCACTGGAAGTTCATTTGCACACACCTTCCACTGAAGCCTGAGGGAAGGCTGGACTACTACAATTGCAGGTGGTTGGTGCTGGCAGGTCCTCCCACTAGGGAAGGGTGATTGAAGGAGGAGAGTTGTGGGGTTCTCCCCCTTGCTCAGTTGTTTTCAGAGGAGCAAACAGGTGAATCTGCTTCCACCAGGCACCTGAGTGCAGGAGCTGCCTGCAAACCCCAAGAGCATTTATAAAAAGCTGTAAAACACTTGCTGTGTTGTATGTCTGAGAAGAGGTGTCTGTACAGCCACACACAGGTGAGCCAGGTGCAAGGATTGCTTAAAAAAACCCCAAACTTGGAGCCTGTTGACACCAGCATGGACAAAGGGGCCAAGAGGTGTGAGAACAGAAACTCGAGAGAAGGCAGGAGGTGGTGGCAAGGCTGTTGGGAGTAACAGGGGAGAAGGAAGAGGAAGAGCAGCTCAGAGCACAGCCAGCCTGATCAGGTAACTCGCTGACAAAGACAGAAGGGCTGCACTCACCAGGGCTGGTGGATCCAGCTGGCAGTGCCTCAATGCACACTAAGCATCAGGCATCAGGGCTCACGTGCCAAGGCCCCTGCCTCCCATGCAGATCCTGGCAGCTGTTCAAGTATCTCAGAAATCTTCTCTGGGCAGATTACAAGGGAAGTGGAGATGAGACACAAGCACCAGGCCAAGAGGGAGCTGCACTTAGAACTCCCCTCTCCTTTGCAAGTCTTGAGTTGTATGGTACAAGCTGGCAAGATTGTAATTCAGATCCTCAAATATTAAATGCTGTTCTAGGAGTAAAACCTGATCTGAATCTGGATTTGTGTTAAGGGTGCAAGACTGGATGAGATGCCTGGCAAGGATAGAGTCCAATAGTTCAGCTGAAGAGTGCTTTCAGAACTCAGTTTATATTTATTTAAAAGGGAAAATAAATGAATTTTTAGAGTCCCAAGCTAAATGACCAGGCAGCAGGAGCCAGAATTCCTGTTGTCTGCCACCCACCCAGAACCTGGTTGAGCCAGTGGAAAGCCCCTTCAGAAATCTGTCCTCAAAAAGCCCCATGAAACAGGGGTGGGAAGGGGGAGAACTGCTCTCAAAAGATTGCCAGACCCTATAGCAAGGAGAGAAAACCTTTTTTCTGGTACAGAGGAAACAGGACCTCACCTGAACCCTCCCTCCAGACAGCTAGAAAGCTGAAGGTCCCAGAAAAAGAAATAAGCTTGATGCTTTTTAAAGCTGTCTGGCTGCAGATGCTGACCCAACTTAGTGAACAGTATTTTCACATACTTGCAGAACAGAATACCTGTGGCTGCAGAAAAGTAAGATATCATAAAGTGCTCAACAGTGATGACAATATGAGAATTTTGCTCCAAGTAACACTTTTTTTGCCAAACCTCTGCTTTTATCTCTTAACTGAAATCTATTCCTCAAATTGTAAATCTGTGATATCTGATGGGCTAATACAAGTTTTACACAGTGATACCATCAAAAGTTTTTTAAATTTGCCAAGGCTTATCCAAGTCTCAGGTTGCTTGGTTTCTTCAGAGCCTGGAAAAGTTCTCCAAAACTCAGTTCCCTGCTGGTGTAAATATTGTTTGGCAGCATCAGAAAGGCTTTCCAAGGGGAAGTGAGACAGACTGGAGCTCCTGTCTCTTTGAACCCCCGCCAAATGCATCTTAAATTACAAACTTAGACTAGTGTGGTCCTGCTCTTGATGAGAGTTTAAAGAGAATGTAAAACACAGTGACACTGATCTTGTTTAATTGCCATGCAAACCAGATAATTGGATACAGAGGATTCATATAAAAACTGAGTTTTAGATAATACAAAATTGAGAGGGAAAAAACCAGCTATGCAAAATTACTCTGTTATCAGTGCTTCTTGATAATTTTCATAGCTGAAAATGACCCAGAGATTTAATTAGTCTTGTAAAATATTCTTCTTATAAAACAGTAATAAAGGAAAATATGAATCTTGTTATGTCTGAACAATCAGCAACTATTGAAACGAAGGAAGCTTGATACAGAAACTGGAACATCAGTCTTCATAGTCAAAATGTACAGAAGAACGTGACGTGAGTTATTTTAGGGCAAAATGTTGGCACTAATAAACAGTAAAAACACTGGAAAATATGGCAAACTCAAATAGCTCATAGGCTTCAGTGCCTGAATGAATCACTTCCGTCATTCAATCCAACTCCCCAGAGTCTTATGTTTATTCTTTTTAAAGTAGTCTTATTTAAGGAACCAACTTTCCAATTTCATATCACCACACTGGGATTTCAGGATTAGTTAACAGCAATTTGGAGAATTTTAAAGCCTTCTGCACCTCAGCTACTGCACTTCTCACTCTGCAGGAAAGCACTTTTTGGATGCATCACCTGAGCATTTCAGTTTTAGATTAAAGGCCTCCTCCCTGCTTTGAACTTTGCAGACTGCAGGGATTGACAGCCCCAGTCTCAACCACGGTTTAGGTTAAAAAAACCCCTGACCTAAGATCCTGAATAAGCTACCTGCACAGTGGAAGAAGCTGAAATTGAAACAACACAGCAGGGAATAGCAACATTAAAAGCACTGCTAACTGTGCTTAACTTCAGTGATTTTCTGTTTTGGAGAGGTATTTGGGCTTAAAACTCTTGGGCAGCTCCATGGCTGCCTGCCAGAAAGAAGTTCACAGCAAAGCTGTTTGCACAGCATCAGCCTATTTTTAGTGTATGGTTGAGGAGGAAGTTTCTTCCTCCCCCTGCCCCAAGCCTCTGAAATGCTCTTCACTGGCAGGCAGAGCCTAATGGGAGTCTTTGTACAGGAATATGGAGTTCCTTTTGGCCAGCAGAGTAAAATTGGGTCTTGCATGTGTGCCAAGCAACCTGCACGTCTATCCAAGGTATGAAAAGCTGGGCAGCACCAGCCCTGGTTGCTTTCTTCTCAGCTGGAATGTTGTTTTAGGAAAAATAAAAGCAGAGAACTCAGTTTAAACAAAGTAAGACACCACCTCTGGCAAAAATTCAAATAAAGGTTTAAGATTCCTGCCACAGTAATTGGCTAAGAAAGCAGCCACTCCAAACTCCGTATCATCCCAGTGCACATAGACACACTATTAAGAAGTGGTTTCTGTGCACTAATCCCCCACATTCATATGAAGTACTGCTGTCACTTTGCTTATTCTTGCACAACAAAAATGTATATTTAAGGTGTGGGATACATTCACTCTGAAAGCTGAAGTACCCCCAAAAACTTTGAAATGGAAGCATGGAGAGTGCCTTGCACTGGGTGGTGTTGCAAAGTTTGTACTAACTCTGCAGACACGGGCAACACTGCCAGTGTGCCCACATACGTTATTACCACAAATGCTGTTTTGAAAGAAGGGATGAAAAAGGAAACACATGGCAGTGAGCCCCAAGGCTGTGCTCCAGAGCTTTGCCAGAGCAGTGTTCGCTTCAGAGCAGCTCTGACTCCCTCGCAGGCCTGGGTGCAAGAGGGTCACAGGGCAGCGCACAAACTGCGAGCTCTGCTCTGCCCTTATCCCCTGCACCTCCAACCCTTGTCTGCACCAGCCCTGTACCACCAACTCTTCCTTTAAAATCTCCAATTCCAGAGATTCCACAACCTGCCCAGGAAAGGTACTGCAGAGCTTTGCTATTCTTGCTGTCAAGATTTGGATGTCTCAGCTCAATGTCTCCTGCTGTAATAGAACCTCTTTTCCTTGTCCTACCTGCAGCAGTGGGAGAAAGTGTTTATTTCCTTCCTTGCACCTACCTCTAACTGATTTGAAAACACCTCTCCCATGACCTTGAAACCAGCCCAGTCATCCATCCTGTCACCCTTCTCATTGCTTTTCTCTTGTTATCTCCAGCTATTTTCCAGGAAGTGCAGTGCCCACAGCTAGATACCATGTTCCAAGAAAGGCTTTCTGCTACCACATGAGGAAGAGGGACCACACCATGTATCTTATAGATTACATTCCTGTTCATACATTCTATAACATTTGGGGGTTTTTTTTCAGGAACAGGATGCTGTTGAACCATGTTCAGCTGGTGACTGGCTATAACCCCAGGAGAACTCTTCTGCACAACTGCTACTGTAGCAGCCTGTTCTGTCCCGTCCTGTATTTGTTCAGCTGATCACGGCTTCTGCTGAAGTGTACGAACACGCATTTGTCAAATACATTGCTGGACTTAGTGCATCACATGCTAACTCTTTTGAATTTGTCAAGTTCACTCTGAATTGTATTTCTTCTGCTCAGTCAGTAGTTAGCTCAAGTCTGGTGCTCCCTACAACTTAATCAGCATATGCCATCCGGGTTGTTAATGAAAATACCAAGTAATCTCAAATCAGAGTGGAACTGCAGAGAATCTCCCTCAATATACTCCTGCAGTGTGAATTCTTAATAATTACTCTGAGTAGGGTTTTCCAAACAGTTTTTATAACCTCACTTTTAAATTGGTGTCAGACCACATTTCCCTGCCATCTTACATAAAGTCATTAGAGTCACTTAAAATAAAGCTGCGCTCGCTACTTCTCTTCTGCTCAAGGAGCTTGTTAACTCGGTGCAGATTAACAAAATTTGATCTTTCTTTTAGACACACACTGGTAAGTTTCCCCTTCCCATTAATTTTCCAGTTTAAACTACTGACCCTGAGTTCTGAGCAGGCAGGAGGAAGCAGAGACAAATTGAGCCTTCAGACGTTTAAGGTGATGACATAATAATAAAATCTTCATCAATAGGGCAATAGTGCCATTCCTCCTACGGAGTTTTCCCAGCACATTTCTTGATACTTTAAAATGGCTGAAAGGTATTGCTGTCTTGCTCTAGGCAGTTACATATTTGGACAAATCCAGTGATTTCCTTTGTTAATCTCTTATGCTACATTTCTATGGTTCCAAAGTGCATCCTGGATGCAGCTGCTTGTGTGCAGTGTGATTAATTTGCACTGTCATGGAACCCCAGCCAGCAACTCACCCCTGCGCAGCCACTCACTCACTGCTCTTCCTGGTGGGATGGGGGAGAGAACTGGAAGAGTTAAAGTGAGAAAACACATGGATTGAGGCAAGGACAGTTTAATGGGGCAGAAAAAGATGAAAATAATAATGGTGATGATGATGACAATAATAATGATAAATAAATTAGAATATACAAAACAGGTGATGCACAATCCAACTCTCACCACTTGCTGATGGATGCTTGGCCAGTTCCCAAGCCCCAGCCAGCTCTCCCCCCAGTTTATGACACCATATGGTAGGGAATATCCTTTTGGATCAGCTGTCCTGGCTCTGTGCCCTCCCAACTTCTTGTGTCCTCCAGCCCTGAGAAGCTGAAAAGTCCTTGACTTAGTATAAACACTACTTAGCAACAGCTAAACCATCGGTGTGTTATCACCAACATTCTTACACCAAATCCAAAACACAGCACTGTGCCAACAGCTAGAAGAAAATTAACTCCATCCCAGCTGAAACCAAGATATACTCTGCATTACCTTGGTCTCTTAGTTGAAACTAATTCACTCCTGGGAAAAAAAAAAAAAAAAAAGTTCCT
>VZRQ01006986.1:321873-347570 GCA_013397975.1 Machaerirhynchus nigripectus
AGTTCCTGGAAGATGAGAAAGGGAACCTCCAGCAAGTCAGTCACTTTTCGTTAAGCAGTGGTAAATCCAAAGGCGCTTACCCAGTGCAGAGTTAGGAACACAAACATGCAGAGTTACCACCAAATGCCACACTGTCAGCATGAGGCCTTCTCACCTCTCTCCTTGTAATGTTTTCCTGGGCCTGTGACCTCAACAGGAAATACTGCATTTATGCATTAAAATGACAGTTTCAAAAGTTATACTTTTGTAAAAAGGACAGATATGCAAGCATGAAATTCGTAACTCATTTATTGAATATATATGCAAGGATACCAATAAAAAGAAACTAACACTGCAAACTACAACTTTGGAAGTAAAGCCAATATAACAGGAACAAAATATACATAACATTGTAGATAGGAATGCATTTACCCTCTTCCACACATTCCTCGTCTTTACACCTAATGTAAATGTATGCTAGAGCAAAAGCTGCCAACGTTGGCCTAACCTGAGTGCTTTCAAGCAACAGCTCTCCAGGATTTAAGGGCTGAGATGTAACTGCTGACTAATGGCTGTGCACACATATATATGCATAGGAACTGCTTCACCAAGTACATAAATCAAAGACTGTGTTCTGTTTTTTCACCTCCATCACTAATATAGTGAAATCTGACTCTGGTGACATGGAAGAAGTTACTAATTGCTATCATGTACCTCCAGTTCTCTTCAGATTAATTTCATCTAATGAGGATTAATTTTCTTGTCAATCTGATTCAGCATATTAATATTTTTGGAATGCACTGATTATCACCTGCCAGATAGGTCTGATTATGTCAAACGGATTATCACCTCCTTATTTTTCACTCGTTTTTAGCATCAAGTTCTTTTTCCTATAGGCAGGAGTAAGAGGCAAACTCTCTTCTGTTACACGACATTTTAGAGCCAGATTTGGCAGACTCAAACCACTGTAGATCAGCACAGCTCTTTGTACCTAAAGCTGAGACTTTGTGGAGTGTAGGTGTGAATCCTACTAGAGCCTTATCACAGAACCTCCTGTGGGTCAACATCTGCTGAAGGAGTTGATCTTCTGCTCACCTCATCTAGGGAGCTGCACTGACACTGAACCAGCCTCTTTCCCCTTCCCTGAAATGGAGTGACAGCACAGCCTGCTGCTACAGGGTTTGATCTCCTTGGGACTCAGGCATTGCACCAGCTGTATCCTCAAGATACTCGAACAGTAACCTTGTGATGCCTGTCCTTCCTTGGTACAGTCCTTTCTGGAAATAGCACAACCACAGATCTGTGAGACCACAGAGACAAAGTGAGTTGGGGAGATCTCTTAAAAGAGAAGTGCAGGGAGCTGGGGAGAAACCTCCCTTCTCAGAGGGTTCCAAGCATCTTAAACAGCACACAATCCTCTTGTGAACAAAAGAAATACCCAAAGGCAAAAAGTAACAATAATAATAATTAAAAAAAAATTAAAGTGAAACCAGTTTTTTAAGACAAGTTTTGTTGAATTCAAGATGTTGAATTCTCTGATTGTGAGATGAAAGCAGAAGGTGCCTAGTAAAAAAAATCTCAGTAACGAATTGACTGTATTAATTTAACTAGCTAATTTAAACATATCTAATTCACCTATAGAGCACTTCTAACATTTCTGGGAAGGCAGTAGATGCTCCAGAATAATCTTCAATATACGCTTGCAAAGATTACATTGCTTTACCAAAAAAGAAAAAAAACACATCAAAAAACCAAAAAACCAACAAACTGCAAACCAAAACAAACCCCCAAAAAATCCAGACAGGCTGTCTGAAATTCCAAGCTAAAATACACATAAAAAGACAGTAATGGCAGTAATTTGTCTTTTAAAAAAATGATGTAAATGTTGTATACTATTATACATTGTCATGCTTTTTGAAACTACAATTAAGGATGTAAGAGATGTACAGTAAATACACTGCTGAGGTACATTTCTTCTAAATATTAACACCACGACAGAATTACTCCCCAGCAGGTGATGCTATTTGGGAACATATAAATACAGTTTTTACATTGTAAGGCACTTTTACCCAGCATACATGAGTTGAAGTCAGTTATGACAAATCTGAGGCTTGTAAAAAAAGGTTTTTGCTTTTGACTTTGCTTCCATGAATTCTGAACTGATGAGAGTTTCACCAGGCCATTTCAGCACTCAGGGGTAACAGAGAAACCAGCCATTTGCTTTTCTGCTACCTGAAGGTAAAGTGCTGTTCTAGTTCTTCGAGGCATGGAATGGGGTCATTTATCCATAACAGGTGAGTTATTGGACTGAATATTATACTAAGCCACTGACACACAATGAATTAGAGCTCAGTCTCAAGTACAGTCAGTATGCTGGCAGATCTACCCCATGCAAACTTAGTTAAATACAGTAGCTGCAAACAAAGCGCCTTTTTTCCATGGGAGGGCCATGTCCGAGGCACAAACTGAAGTAATTTAAATATTGAAAGATGCTGTTTTGCATTCTGAAAGTGTTCTGAGTGGCTGAAAAATGTTCATATTCTAGGAGAAACAAAACACCTTTATAGACAATTTCAATAACCGATCTGTCATTGCAATTCAAGTCACGCTTTTAATTTTGAAAGTTACAAATACAAAAAAAAAAAGATCAATGGCATCATGTTTAGAGCAGTAACTGAGTATTTTCTGTACACAGCAATATTTCTTTGAAATGGCATTATCCTCCAGGAAAGCAAATAGAATTGATTGAATTCTAACAGGTAAAATGTTAGAAACTCCAATATACAGTAATTGAGTCCCTCAAGACATTAAGGGAATGCATAAGAAGACAAATGACACACGTTTTATCTTTTAAAAATACACATTAAAAATGCTACAGAAACTCATGTAACAAATTAACTGTTTTTGCAATACCAATCACAGAAGAACTGTAGCAGTTTATAGTCAAATCAGTGTCTTTTGCTTGTTTCAAATCCAGAAGTTTTGTAGGGAGTTCAGAGTGAAACAAGTCAAAACCCCAAACAAACAATAAGTTAATGTGGTAGCAACAGACAAACATGTGGACTGGATTCAGCTTTTTGGTTTTATTTAATTAAGTCTGAGGATGTGCTTTAACAGACCAATTGAAGAAGCCAGTAGCCATTAGAAATGACAAGGTGTTTTGAAAGCAGTCAGAGGACTGTTCCGTTAGGTTTGGTATAGCCTAGATCTGACCATTCCCTAAAGGAACATCAAATTCTAGCAAGTAGAACTCCATGATGTGATTGTTGACTTGACAGAGAAAGGAAAAAAAATCACCGAAACAATAAGGATGATACGCAAAGTTTCTCATATAGTGGTCATATGATTAAAAAATAAATACCAATCTAGCAAAAAAGGTTGTTTCCTCATTATTCTCACAGAATATGGGACCTTTATGCACATTCCTGACAAAACATGAAGTGTTCCACACAACAGAGAACACCTGAGGTATGGACGTCAGATATGGTGGCTAAATTCCATAGTAAGTTAAGAGTTGTAACTCTCTGAAGTAAAAGAGATTGGGCTGCAAAGTCCAAACATTTGTATAGTAAGGTTTTAATCACACTTGGTGAAGTGTTCTTTGTAAATGAGGACACAGAAAGATGTGAGTTGTTGGGGAAAGAATGAACTACAGCCCTTTGGCATGAGTTCTAAAGCTCACAGCTCAGAACCAACAGCTGCTCAAGTAAATCTCCTGCAAACAATGCCGGGCAGAATGAGCAATCACAACAGGAACAACCTGAAATGTTCAAGCGTGCTTCGTGTACACCGAGTCCTTTCCTACTGGATGCTTCCCAAGCAAAAACAGCACGGCTTTCCCATGTACAGCCTCCGGAACTTGTGCAGGAAGAAAATGCAAAATTCACAAAGTACCAGCTCGTTGCCACTACAGACTTGTCCATGTTGTTAAATAAACAAGCTAAGACCTTCCCTCATTACGTGAATCCACTAAACAACTTACACATTCCAAATCTTAAGGTTTTTATTCAATCCAGAAATATAGATTTTACTTCATTTCAATGTCTGCCTTAACTTTTGACACTGTACATATTACATATCATTTATATAGTGTTTCATTTTTTTTCCAGATACTGCAGACTACAAACTACATAATATTGACATGTAAAACTCTGCCACTTACTGAAGGCTCACACACATGAACGTTTCAGGCAGTTCAATGAAATTTCTAACAGAGGTGGGTAGTAAAAAGTTACTAACCCTTTTCTGATTTTTAGAAAACAATTTAAAAGAATTAGTAGTTATGATGTCTTAGCCATTCCCAGTTCTATAATTCTGTCCCTTGAACCTGTTTAAAAAATGATGAAAACAATAGTAAATTTAGAATCATACAGAAAAGCATTTCGCAGCTCTGACATTACATCTACATTTAGCAATAGAAATGAGGGCCTCCCTTCTTACACTGTTACAAAGTCAGCTGGATTTAAAAAACAAAAAATCCTCCCCATTCTTCTACAGTATGCCAATAAAAAGTACTCTGCATACACTAGATTTAAATACTTCACTGCAATAAACTACATTAATTGTATATTGCATTTCAGTCTTGGTAACAGATCTGTCAGGAGTAACTTCCATACCTAGTTTCCATTGAGCTGCTGCTGAGGAATGTCATTATGGTCAGTGCCTGATTTGCCACGGCTTTTGCTTTCTCTTTCTTCATCCTCTTCATCTCTTTCATCATTTCCACTATGGTTTTTACAATAGAGTCTGGCACAATAGAAGAAACAGTGAGGATTTACACTGAAAATATCCATCAAAACCTGCTTTTCCTCTCAATTAGTTTTGAGATGTGCTACAAGTCAGTTGCAAACTCTTAAGTCATTCATGGCTTTCTGTCAACCATCAGTTAAACTGAGAAGGAAAACAAGGTTCAAGAGCAGCCAACAGAACTGTGACCAATCCCAGTTTTCCAGAACTGCCACCACACCGCTCAGTGAATGCCCTCTCGTGGGCACAGTGTGGCAACTCAGCTGCAACCAAGTCACAGCTCTTCAGGAAGGATGGAACGTTATGGGGTCCAAAAAGCAAGCTACCAACACATCAATATGGAGGAATCATGACATCAACTTTCTTGATCTAAATTATAGAATTCTGGAGAAGGAAAATATAATACAAGTCAAATAATTTTCTCATTTCTCATATTTACAACACTACAGAATTTTAAATTAGCAGAGTAACTGAAGTATTTTGTAAAGTCAACGATTACTTTAAAATACCATTTTAAATTAAACAATATCCTCTTTTTTTTAAGAACATACTGACTAGCCAAGTTAGGCAGAAAAACTGTCATGAAATATCTTTACTTGTGTAATAGATTCAACAATTACATAGGTCCTTACTTATAAATTCCTCGTGACATATTCTCAATGTATTTAGCTTTGTCTTCTACTCCACAGTGGTAATGGTATGTTTTTATGCAGGCTTTGATTTCACACCCAATAGTAGCACCAGGCTGGCTGCAGAGTGTGCATTTCTGTGCAGGGTAAAGAAGAAAACAGCAACATTCAGCCTCTCCGTCTCTTGTCTCTTAGTATTCAGTTTAGTGTTCCTCATATTTATGGCTAACATTTTGGAACAGAGTAATTCCTCTGGCAGATCATCCTTCCAGTGAAAAATTACTCTAAGACATGGTAAACCAGAAACTATAAAATACCAACCCATTAAAATATGAACACTAGGATTTACCTGTCTGTTGCACAGAAAATTGCTACATGAATGCAATACGTTACTGCATTTCCAAGGTCATTTCATTGCTGCTGAAGTTAGTATGCTAATATATAAAGAGTCTTATATTGTTTTTCCCAAGGAACAATACTGCTAGTTGTATATTCTCTCCTTGATCCCCCATAAATTTCTTAGCACTTTAAAAACATCCTGAATTATAGTAAAACACGGTGTGACGTTTTACCAGCATCCCCATCTCTGAGATCTTAATACGTTTTCCTACTAAAACACCAAAACAGTTGGGAACACTGGTTTGTTTCCAATGTTAGAGAATATATTCACTGCCAAGAACTGCATATTCTCTAATTTCATGTGCAGCTTCACATAGTGTGTTTTTAGTAACACAGGTCCAAAGCTGTTACTCTCTTATAGTTACAGCATGGCTAATATGGATCATATTATGATAATAATATTTATGTACATTGTCATAAGGAATCTCAAGTACCACATGCCCAAACACCACTAATATTAAGGGGATTCCTATCTGGCTGCCCTTCCCACAAGTAACAATACATTTTAATTCTGTGTTTCGAAACAGATGGAAAAGATTGCTCCATAAAAGGAAGGAGGCAGAGCTATATACACCTTAGCAGAATCACTAACACATTCACCACATTCTGCAGGTACGTACCATTCTTTTTCCTCTCTTGATTTCTTGAAGTACAGTTTTGATATCAAAATCACCAAATTCTGCCCTTGAAGTTGTTGTTAGCTGGACAGTGCCAGAAGAGAACAACTGTAAAACAAGGAAGTCAAAATAATGTCAGGTCACCAACATGACTGGAAAATTTTCTGTGCAGGAATAACTGAGCACTGAACATCCTGTTTCATGATCTCAGACAGCATGTGCTTTACAAACTAGGAAAAACCCTGTGCTGAGCAATTAAAGTATTCCTTCTGATCCCCACCTGACTGCTTTAATTAGAGTTGTTGTTGCCTTGGAGAAATGTATTTTAAAAGACACAGTAGACCAGAAGTAATGATAGGATGAAAACAAAGTAGCAAATGGGCAATATTATCAATTACACTACTCAACTTCTTAGGAACATTCCATTTCCTTCCCTGTGACATATATGTAATTCAGGTTCAACCCTAATGTCAATATAGCTGTGAAGTCCTGAGGGATGACAATGGAGCACAGAAGTACCATCCCTTCCATTATCATCCTGGTATATTCAGCTCTAACTGCCTTAAAACTGAAGTTCATGTACACAAAGTAACAAAGAGCCCTGCTAGAGTAAGACTCGAAGCTGCTGGCACACACCAGCTCTCTGCTAAGTGAGGCTGGGTACAGAAAGTCAATGATTATACTCCACAGACTGCCTGAAGTATTTATTCATTTTGAGGTACAGCATGAACCAGCGAAGTTTGTTACCCAAAGCCCCACCTCATTCATAGAATGAGTGATATGAAAGACAGCAATGTCTGCTCGTGTTCATTGCAACTAGATCCTGTTCAGGCTGACAGTTCTATAAACATTGCAATCTAAAGGCAAGAGCTTTCTAGAACTTCCATATCCCACACTCATACTTAAGTCACACAGCCTGAATCCACAGGTCAGAAAATTATGAAGTTCATGGATTCTTCTCAGATTGTGCCTGAATGCTTGTGAAGCTGTTTTTTCTTGGAAAGGATTCTTTTAGTTAAAAGTGTTTTCTGGTTTCCTATTTAAATACCTCATATGCATTTAGATGCTAAGGGAGCATTTTTAATAAGCTAAAGAGTCTCCCTGAGCTAATTCCATCTCTTAGCATGAAGCCAACTTTTATTCATATTGCCTGCAGTGAAAATAAATTAATTGCTCACTTTGCAACACTTCAGTGCTTAAGGAGATCATCAGCATACAGACAATACTCATGCATAATTACATGTGAGGGTAGGGTATTAAAATCCAAAATAGCAATTCTGACAAAATTCACAGAATAGACTGGTTAACAACAATACTGTTACTCACCATGCACTTATAGTGTGCTGCAGCCTTTTTGGCATTAAATATATGAAGCTTTCCTCTAGCTTCATTTTCTTCTTCACCTGCATGACAGAATCCACATTTAGGTTTTGTATCACTGGGGCTGCTTCTGTGGGGAGACCTGTCTCTCTGAAAGAAAAACATTTTACTAAAATATACTGCTGGGATACAAATAAGGTTGCAATTTTAAAAGCCTGTGGCCACCAGCTGGAGGCTCAGACAACTGCAGATTTTAATAAAACTTATATTTCAGAGAAGAAATATGCAATTCTGTCTTCTAAGAAGTTTAGCATATTTACTGCTTACATAGGAACTGCTTTCTATTTCATCTGTGCCATGTGAAGATGTAGATCTAGTGTCTTCTGATTGCCCTTTGAAATTTGTTTTTCTTGGCTTTCCCTTACGACCCCTCCTTTTTCCTTTGGGAGGTGAAGGCTCCAATTCGTGTTCATTGATACTTTCTTCTAAATCTGCTTTAGAAGTCAGAAAACATCATTAAATGAGATCCTCCACAATTTTACACAAAACAAACTAAAAAAAAAACCCAAACCAAACAAGAAAACCCCAGAACCCACCAAAACCAGACAAGAAAAACCACAACTTGTATTTTCTGAATTTTGGTCAGAAATAAAAACAGCACCTTTTCCCCATTTATTACAAACATGCAACTGCATATCCTGAAAACATTATTTTTTATATGTCACACAGTTTTGCATCTATATGAAGGTTTAGTGTTTCTTACAACTTCTACTTTCAGACCTAAAATGCGTCCTCAGATACACATCTTCACCTTCACTGCAAAGAACATTCATTTAAGCTACACTGAAACTGGGAAGTGTTTTCACCCATGAAATATGCTATTAATTTATTATTTTAAGATGCATAACTCCAGTGTAAATTGTCCTTGATAGTATGTATGCCAGTGTATGCAAATAACACCCCTCTCCTTGCTTTATTAATTCATGCCTGTTGACTTAAGAAAAGAATTCACCCACTGGATTATAAAATTAACATCAAGCTTTAAAACTGAAATGTGTTTTGTCTTCATGAAACAAATCTACAATTTTATGTCATTACAGAGTATTTTTACATCTGCAGCTAAAAGCAGCCCCCAGTTTAGAGGAAATCATCCACACTTAAAACATCCCATATCAAATATTTACAGACCATTAAGAATAGAAGAACACATACTTTTAATGCAGACATACCAAAGAGGCCTTACAAGTTGCTTTCCAATGTCAGCTCAGCTGTGAATGCTACACAGAGCTGAGTCCAGCACTTGGGCACACTGTCCTTTGGACAACTCACAGCTCTACAGAGGATATAGATCAATTCTGCAAGATTAAAATTGCTTCCAATATGATCTAGTTAAATTGTATCTGATAACTACATCTAACAATCAGCTCTATTTAGTCACTAACAACTTTCCTACTCTGCTCCACTGGAGCATCCTCCTTTTTTCTTTTAATATGTAGCACCCACTCCTGCTCAAAACACAAATACATTTCAGCAGACTTGTTTAAAGAAACATTCGCAGAAGCCACTGAAGGACTTTTTTTCTCAAAATCCAAACCACAAACATCAGTATGATCCCCCAAACAGAAGGAAATGGTAATCAGAAGACTTGGAACATTCACTTGATGGATACTGACATATTGTTTTAGTATCCAGACAGGACATCTTAGTTGGACGCTAAATGCTGCTTTGCCAGCACTCATCTTTCTTACCTATTATCACATAAAAATCAGATCACACTTCTATCTCATGATAACAGTGACTCAACTGCACAAAACTTAAAGTCAAAGTGCTGGACATATTCCACTACCACCAAGTGGGAGCAGAAGACAACTGAAGCCCTGGCCCAGCCTGGCACACAAATACATCCTGTTCAGCTTCATCTACTGCCTCCCTCACTAATCTCCAAGAAAGCTACAGCTTCTGCTCAGTTATTAAGGACAGAAAACTCATCCAAATGCATCACAACAGTTTATACTGAAATTTATACATATCTGCAAATTATTTTGGTTTAAACTTACAGATTATTCAGCTATATAAAGATTTGCCCAAGTTGCTACAAAGACACATCAGTCTGTCTACAACATCCCTATACTTTAATATATAAACTACCCTTTTCTAATTACATGTCACAAGCACCATTTATTTTACTCTGAAAAAACTAAATACATGACACAGATTATGTAATGAAACAATACATTTTACATTTTCTTCTCAGAATTTCCTAACCTTATTTTTCATTTGTCATCACTTGCTAAATTCCCCAAGCAAGATTATGCAGTTTAGATATTGACCTCTTAGACTGCATATAGCAAATTTTATTACAATCTGAAAACCTCTTTCAAAAAGAATTCTCTTTTGTCTTGTTCATCATATGAACTCTCCACCAATTATTCAAAAAAATTTGTGAATACTTGTCTCTATTTTTACATTTACAGAAATCATGGATGGTTATTCTAGGAAAACAGTTTTACAAAAATGTGGCTATTGAAGTTGTGACCCTTTAAATGACATCAATAAGAAGTTAAAAATATTCCTTCCAAATAATTCAATGGATTTCCATACTGTATTTGATCAAGCAAAACATAGTCCATTCACAACTATTCTTTATTTTTTCCAAAGCTTCTTGTTAATTCTGTCAGCCAAAATGCTTTCCAACTCTCAGTCCACCCTTTTTTTTTACAATAATATTAAAGCATGTCCTGAACTCTTTACGGCCCCACTTACAAAACTAAAAGTGAGTCATAATTGCTAAAAACCAAGCACGCCTTATGAAAACCAACTTCTTGTAAGAACTGTCAGTGTCCTAATAGAACAAGTTCTTAAGTGCTATTTTTTAGTCTAGAATTATTAGTCTATTTCAGATTCGAGAAGTAAAAATGCTGTATTTTTAAAAGAGAGTTTCAGTGTAAAATAAAAAAAACATGGAGAACGCACAGCTTTCCTCAGAGGAGAACCCCTCTTCCGTGCTTAAAACGACGACTTTCACAGAAGTTCAGACAACATTAAAATCCAGATGCTACATGACCCCTTCACTAAAATACAATTCCTTGAAGATTTACATCTCCTACTTCAAGTGATGTGGACCTACAGAGTAACATCACCAAGACCTAAGGATCTGCTCTACCACATCTGTCTTTCAAGACTGATACCTCAAAACATTAAAGCTCCTCTCATTTTTACAGCACCCTGAACTTGCAGAATAGAACAGGGAGAGACTGTAACCAGCTGACAAACACATCTGCCCTGGATGGTCTTCATGTTTAATTTTGGTGCCCTATCCCTCCCCTCAAGCCCACTGCCAGCTTACCCTGTGTCCCTGGCATCTGATGGTTGGGTGTTTCCAATTTCTCATGTCGGCTTCAACTAAGGAAAACACAAAAAGTTGTTCAACTCCTCCCTGACCAGGTGATGTTTTATCACGGATATCACCCATCCTCTGAATCCCCTGAGATTCCCTACAATACCCTCTTTAACTACGCCCATCCCATATCCCATTACTCCACTGATTTTTAAAATCATGACAATATTCTCAACATAACTTTAGATAAAGTGTTCCAAGGAGAGTTCTGTGAGCTTCCCTCAGAAGTCCCTTGATACTAGATCTGAAAAGAGCTCAACAAACAACATGGCCTGAGAAGGGGGCATAAGGGTAGAAATCAAGAGGAAACAATCTACATTTTAAAAAGCGCCTAGGAATATGATGTTGTCAATTAAGATGAGTAGCAACAAGCCCCTAATTTGCATTTTAGAAATCCATGAGCAGTACAAAGTACCATAGAAGGAAGCCTGGCAAAATGCTGTATTACATCAACTGTTAACAGGGAGATTCAGCTTCAGAGAGAAATCTAAAAATTCTTCTTTGATCATGACTAGAAGGAAAAAGGATCAAGATGTTTTGCTATTTAAAATACGGCTTGGCAGAGAAGAGGTTGAGGTATCACTGATCCCTACTGCATCAGCTTGAAATACACATGGAATCACCCCTTTCCAAAAGCCAGGTTAAAGCAAAGTAATAAAGAATTACATGCTTTAAAGGTTGTGAAACAACAAGTAAAAGGAGGACGTGTACAATAAATACTGCTCTACTGACATCCTACATTACCTTAAACAACAAAGTGAGAGAGCGAGAAACAAAGGAGGGTGAGTTTGTAAGAGGAAGATAAAAACCAAAACTACTGGCAAAATATATTTTCCAGTAGGACTAGACATAAAAAGAAGCCAAAGCATAGAGTATTGAAGTGGCTGAGACATGCTGCTATGTAAATCTGAAATCACACATATGCAGGTAATGTTTTACAGTGCATTTGGGATAAAAGAGAAACTAAAAATTCAAGTAACAAAATCAATCTTACTAGATTTTTAAAAGAGAAATGGAATATAACAGGGAAAGAAAAGAGTACTTCAGCATGCTAGAGTAAAATCTCCTTAAACTATGGCTGAAACCCAATAAACCATATAAGCCAACACCATTATTTTAAATTCGAAAGCGTCAAAAAACCCCAAAACCAGCTTTATTGACCCAGCAGTTACTACTAAAAATGTGGATGCATCTATAAGCAATAATAAGAACCAGAGATTTGCATAAACCCCCTTGCAAGCAAATACAAAATCAGGTAAACTAATAATTGAATACTAGTAGTTTTTATCAGCAGATGATGTGAAATTAACAACAAAAACGTTGAATGTAATTTTTGGGTTGTCTTTTTCAATGGAAAAAGAATAAGCTACATGAAACACATCTAAACTAAAGTAAGAGTGGAGAGGAAAAAATTAAATTACCCCTTCGGTCCTGCCACTAACATATTTTCCAAAAGTCCCAGATACTCGAAGGAACTAATGACTCTCGTCCAAAAGTTATTTGTTATGAGGTACTTGAGATTATTACTTTAATTAAGTATATTTAGCATAGAAAAACAATAAAATAGTCCTTACTAACCACACAATTTAAATATATTTTCAAGCAAAGAAACACTGTCAAATACTGAAGACAGATGATGCACTTGGCTGATACGCACAATCATAAAGCTTATGACCACTGGTCTGATGAATTTGTTGAGTAGCTGACCAAGCCTCTCTGTGTAACACCTTGCCTAGACGGGAAGGAGAATTAGACCACCACAGGACAGCTCCTCAGAAAGGAGAAAACATTCACCACATGACGTTTACATTTTTCCTTTTCCATTAGCCGTGTGGTTTTCCGTAAGAAAACCCTGGTGTGGTGCTTCTGCACAAACCCTCATTAGTCCATAACGGGACATTGCTAATTCACTGCCTGGATGAACTGCTTTTGTGGGAATACCATGTAAACACTTGATGCCACACCCAGAGCATTCTTCAGGAGAGAGACACCAAGCAGGCTGAGTTAGCAAAGCCCAGGAAGACTTTCTCACCACCAAAACCAAAATGACCCCAAAAGGCAGCATTGCAGAGACATTTACACCTGACCGTGTTACTGCAAACAACCTGAGGCAAACCTGTGATGGGACCAGCTCTAAAGAAAATGCAACAGGGAACAAACACTGCTTTAAGAATCCAAAGATGAATCAGAACGTTACCTACCTAGATCGCAAAAAAGTTGCAGATGTTCTTCCTGCCAGTCTCCAGTTTTCACAGCACTTTGGAAAAGTACTCAATGCACTATAGATTGCAATGTCTCTAAACAGGTCTCAGAGAAATATCACCCTGACTCAATTTACTGAGTGTGAGAAGCACAGATTCCATGTCTGATCTTTAGAATAACATGAAAAGGATGCTAGGAGAGGGAATGTCCGTATTTCCACTGTGGAAACATAATTCTCTGAGGCTTTGAGCACAGCTACAACAGAAATTATAGACGTTTTACTTTCTGACCCCACAGTTCTCAAGCATCTGCTTTAAACATTAAGAAGAGAAGTCACACGGCTGTCTTTGTTAGCCTTTGTCTTACCACTATGTAACAGAAGAATGAAATTACATTCTTATCTTAGTTTATATTAAACTATTCCTCATCAGCTGAATTTGTTTTAAATTCAAAACATGAGCCAGGGCAGTCCCACCTGCACAGAAACTGAGAGAGGCCAGTTTTTTCATTTTTCAACAATTGTTTCCAGTACATTGGAATAAATTCCAACAAACAGTTCCAAAACAACAGTTCTACAATACTCCATTCTTCAAAAAGAATAAATGCAATTGTATCAAACTGAACAGTAACTCAACTAATAGTTAGCTATGATCATTTGAAAGCACTGGCACCAATTCCTGTAACCTGTTAGGTAAAACTTAAGACAGCTTGCCTAAAATTATCAGTTAAGCTATTATCTGAAGTTCAGTTATTTTGTTAAATTTGTAACCAGCAAGGCAAAAATCTAGATGTCCTTTTTCCAGTTAATGGGAACACAGCACAAAAAAATCACTCTGAATTACATAAAGGAAATACAGGAGAAATACAATTTTCCTATTCTATGTCACCTTCAGGCCAGGCCATACAGATAAATTAGACAGACCCAACAATCTGTTGAAACAGATAATGAATTTAGAGCACAGTACTCTGCTGCCATGTTTCACATTTTTATATTCAAAGAAAGCAGAAGGTAGTTCAGCAACTCAAGCTGCTGAACTTGAGTTGCTTCACTGTCAAGTGAAGAAAAATTAATTCCTATCGCTCATTAATTTTGTCTTGATGAGCAGACACCAAGTCTGATGAATTCTCACACCACTTGAATTTCATAACAGCAATAAAAACCATCTATGAGGTCATTTTTATTAAGTCTTAGCAGGTAACTTAATTCCAACATAGGTCTTTCAACAACATTTCCATGCAGGATTCAAGAGATTTTCTTTAACTGTTATTAAATGTTTAACAGTCTTTTTAAACTAGAACTTCTAACAAAAGTACATGAGCCAGATCTCAGACTTGGGCAAGTATGCCCCCAGAAGCATCCATTTTCTAGAGAAGGGAAGGAAAAAATCTCACTGTTATGCAGCGGTGCTGCCTACAAAAAATAAACTGTTCTGGACAAACTAAACACTCCTAAAAACTCTTTGAACATCCACTAACACAAGTGACAGAATAAAAATACTTGGACTAGAACAATTTAATACAAAGAACCAAGCATAAGAACCCACGGACGTTCTAAACTGACCAAGAAAAAAACCCCCAATAAAATAATATTGAAAAAAATCCCTAACCAGAAAGTAACCCAGAGCAGGAGCAGTTAAGTTTCCATTAAAAAGGGACTGATGGTTCCAGCACCTCTGTGCACCCACACTGGGTGACAGTACCACAGATAAGCTTTAACTGTTCTGTTAGCAAAACACTGCTAGGAGCAAAGATTAATGAAAATGAAACTAAAACAAGACTAAAAAATAGAAAAAAAAAGCCACTATGTTAACATCTAGTTTCCCTGCCTAGTCTAGTCACTTTTCTCTGCCAAGTCCTTTATCTGTTTTCATACACCAACATTTTTCACATTTAAATGCCTCCTTGACGTTCACATTTTCATCAGGAAAAACAAAATACATACATAAAGTTTAATCTCACCATCCAACACCTTCCAGTTGTCACTTCACTGAGCAAACTTCAGCATTTAAGTATTAAGGAAAAAAACCTCCCAAGTCCCTTCTGAAACTCTGAAAATCACCCTGTAATTTCTGTCTGCTAAAGTTAATTAGTGTTCAATGTAACAAAATACCATTACTATGGAACTAACTTACAGCATTGTATCAGGCATATGCAATATGTATTTCTACTTTGATTTAAAGGAGGTCTATCACAAAAGAGCCCCAGCTTCTGGTGTTATCAAATCCACAACCGTAAATACTAACTATTTTATGGGCACAGTTTCTGAAACTGTATGGACTAAAACGAAAACATATGATTTGGGAAAGAGCACTGGGTGGAATTTCAGTGAAATATTAAATAAAAACCAGAAAACAGAAATGTGCAGTATAGCTACACATAGTTCTAAAAGTGCAAAGCTATTTCTAGAAGTTTAAACCATGACAGAAGTAAGTATTTTACACAAAAGATGTGAGCAAAATTAAACACTAAATAATATACTATGGGGTTCTTTGGCCTCAGCTTTTCTGAGTGACATGGTTTATTTCTTCTCCCCTACTCTCAATCTATGAGTCTCTTTATATGAGTCTAGATAAATGCTTTAATGAATTACCATCATCAACATTTAATGTAAAAAACCACTAATTTTTCCCAATATATCTATATAAAATTTAAAAGCCTTTGCTGATAGAAAATGACACTGCAAAACTGGAGATAATGGTTTCTGAAAAACTCTTAAATAAAAGCACAAGTTCAGATCCTGCAAGGAATCCCAAGCAGAAAAAGTAATCCATTGGCTTTGTGCTCCATGCAGAATTGGAGGCATTTTTAAATACATGTCAAATACTGAGACATTTGTGTGTATCAGTTAAAGAGATTAATCTCCCTGGACTCAAAATGTCTTTCATATTCTGTGTCTGCTAACACACAAAGCAACCCCGAAAACAAAGAAACAAAGTACCAAACTACAATATAACGTGGCCCCTTCTCTTTGAAGAACTATAACATATATATTAGTTTTCTTGTTTAAACCCAGTAACAGTAAAATTAGAGTTTTATATATAGGTACACAACAATAATTATGTAAATACACTAAAAAGAAGAAATCCATTTTCTTTGGTATTTTCTGCTGCCTTCACAATCTTTCTGAACATTGAAATGACATCCAAACCTTACCATTAATAAATCTACTACCTGTAGCATAAAAAGCAGTATATTACCTTAAAAATACATTTGGCATAGAGACTGAAGTAATTTATGCAATTTCATCTTCACGAAACAGTTGCATACTCCTCATTAGTTAAATCTGGTATTTCAGTTGAAAGCAGTGCAAAAAGTAAACTAACAACTGTTTGCTTACCCAAATTCAGACACAGTAGAAAAAAAAGAAAAAGACCTTAGTAAATACACAACAACACTACTAGTTTGGAATTTTAACAGACCACACAACGTTTTTCTACATTTGTGGCATTTCACTATTTTGCACAGATACAGAGCTTTCATGAATGGATTCATAAAACGTTTTTTTAAAATCAATATGATTCAGAAACTTATCTGTAAGTGAACTCATCACAACCCTTTTCATTTAATATTGGGTGTTTCTTTTTTTCAAGAGTCAAACGCTATTAACTAGTCAAAAAAAAAATTAATATTTAGGAACATTAGCAGTAGCAACAATCAGCTGTTACCTGACAAAATATTTCAGATGTTAATATTGTGAATACTTAACTACAAATATAAGCCAGATTCTTCCAAGAAGAGAATGTATAACTTCTACCCAAACTTTGGTTTTATGGAGCATCATATCTTTTGAACATCCTAAAATTTATGGTTTGGGTTTTTCTCCACCTCAATCAGTAATTTTTAGAGAAAATACAGAAATCTGATGGGCTTCCAAACTCACTGTTTCTCAAAAAAATGTAGTTCTAATTTTTATTGAAAACATTTATATTCTCCAGAAAACTTAAATTTAACCAAGTATCTTTCTACAATGGGAAAAATTTATATTGAATAATTTTACCTTCAGAGTTATGCGTAGTTTTCTTGTGTTTTCGACATAAAATCCTATAAACAAAGTAGTTGAAAACTGTCAAGTCAGTCATGATTCACAGATTATTTACTCATCTTTTAAATTTAAATGCCAGTACATTTTTCTCCCACTTGTAAGACTCACAGATACACAAATCTTGCAGTGAAAATATGGTTTTCCAGCACAACACTATTTTGAATGCCACAATCAGAATTTTTTGCAACAGTTTTGTTTAGATTCCAAAGTGGGGCTTTGCTTTGTTGTTTTTTAAACAAAGAATGTAAAATAGAATTTTAAAAATAAACAAATAAATAATAATTACATGTAAATGCCTTGAGAAGGTTTCTCTCTTATCTGAGCTTTATCATGCAAAGCACAGTAGTAGTGATATGTCTTGTGACACGTTTTCACATCGCAGCCAATGGTTGCTCCGGGACAGTGGCATAAAGAGCACATCTGCAAAGGAAAAGAAAGCACAACTCATGTTACTTTTTGTTTAGTATTTCTGAGTTCAAAAATAATACATTTACTACTCCTGGAGACAAACCAAATGGATTTATGCACTTGGTATTACTCTTCCTGCTCTCAGGTGTTTTTCGTAATTCATTTTAAAATTAAGAAATTTGTTACAAGTGTGCAACAGTGCAATAACCATCAGATGCATTATCAACTCAACCACCATTATCAACTCAGTGAAGAATGTAAGTAATTCATTGTTGTGGAACGTATCTGATGAAAGTGACACAGCTATTCACCTAAATATCCCCCTCACAATGACAGTCTGTTCGTACCAACCATTTCAGAAAAGTTAAAATCGTAATTGTACCTGTTTAATTCTGAATTACACTATGAAGGCAGGAGGGAAAAAAAATGATAACCATTTGGGAATGAGTCCTGCAGTCAGAAATACTGTTGATCTGCAAATTTACCTCAGCATCAGCAGCTAACTTTACCTTTTCTTTCTACACTTACGTCCTTAGGTCCTTTCCAAAACACAGAATTTAGTGAAATATTTGGTAAACACAATGAATTTACTTGAACTAAACTAAATTTTTCTCTTTATACTTATATTGCAGAAAAGATTAAAAGTGAGGCTGTTGCTTTACTCTTCTTTCCCATTAATTAGTCCTTCTTGTATCATACACATAGATAACAACAGCTATCTGCCTTCGAAATTGCTCGTGGTTCTTCTTGTACCGTGGTAGGAAAGGAAGTAATTGACAGTACCACAAGATTTTTCTCTGTATTGCTGTCTACTGACTTAATATTCCCCAAAATCTCAGGATTTCCCATTAAACTCACCTCCCAAGACAACTGGAGCTTTCTCTTTGTATCCTGCACGTTGCCCATGCCCCCAAAAGTTTACAATCGTATGCAATGCAGGATATTCCGTATATATATATATACATCTGTGGACACATTTTCTGCCCACTGCACTCATTTAGTCAAATTCTCTTTGCTACTCTCAAATATGCCAAAAAACACACCACCAAAGTTACCAAATATACCACCAGCCTGTTTTTCAATTTTAACAAAGTCAACTGAACAGTAAAAAAGTCAAAGCCTTGGATCATCTCCATTTACTCCTCTGCAAGCTCTGAAATGGTACAGTTATATACTGTTCTCTAGTTGTTATATAATTTGTATGGGCATTTTATCTCATAAATCTGTTATACATTATGGTTTCATATATAATAATTGCTGTTTAAAGTCCTTTAGAAAAGCCTAGGCCTATATATCCAGCCAATCAAGTTTAGTCAGAACCTCAGTTTTTTTGAAAGACAGAAATAACTAAAAGAAAACTTTCTTTTTATGAACAACATGATGTGTCGGTAAAACAGAGTACACAATAAGTAATAAAATACTTATTCCACTGGTACATGTCTGCTGTCCAAACAGTCACTAACTCCGGAGTTATACTGGGTATATATGAACCTTGATAAGCTTCAAATTGGGTATGTTCTTTTAAAAAAAAACCTTCCCATGCACAGACACTAGAAATAATATAGATAATTAAGATAATTAAGAGATCAGTTACTTGTACTTCCAAGTATTTAGACTTCATAAGCTTTTGTGACTGGCCTACCAAGGTTTGAACCTACAACTTTTTCTGAGACACATCTATTACCATCAGAAAGTCTCTACACACCAGTCACTGTCACTCTGGTAATGAGGTCCCCACTGTCAGTGCCCACCTGGCCAGAACCACCTCCTTAAGAAGGACAAACTGAGCCCAAGCCATCGATACATTCACTTAACCCAGTGCACTGAGGTTTTTTGCTGTGTGTTCCCCCATAACAGACCAGGCTAGACCAGCAAGCAGACCCGAGAGAAGGGATTTGGGCTAATGACAAACATTTACCTTTAAACTTCCTACATGCCAATGGAGAAAGACAAGTTCCTCCAGAGAGTGACTCAGAGCTGCAGCTTTCTGACAGCTACAGAGAAAAGGCACCTAAATTAAGATCTAAAATTATCTTGTACATTTTCTCCAAAGAGGAAACAACTCAGGACTATGAATGCATTAGATTGACCAGATCCAGGTTTCCAACAAAAACTGTGAACAAAGTGCCTAGTACACACAGCTGGTGATCTACAAGAACAGAGCCACTGCAATAGAAGGAACATAAAGAGATTCAGAAGTAGAAAGAGAGAAACCACCAAAGATGTAAAAAGAAAAAACCTTTAACCCTTTAAGAGACATAAGAATCTAAAAGTTTCTTTATGATCAGTAGTTCCATTTACTACCATGTTGTTTTGAAAGTCCTAATCACAACATGAATGACTTGCGAACAGTTATTTCTTTATGCTTCACCTGATTAGAGCAAATGAAGTTCCCTGCATTGGAAAAGATTCAAATGAAATAGTGGATGAAATATTAGACTATTATTATAAAACTGTAGTTCTATAATAATACTTGGGACTTCTCTTTGGGGTCAAAGAACTGGTAAATACATAGAGTGCTTTAAGTAACTAACCAGAAAGGTTTTAATGTGAGGAATGAACTGATTATCTGTTAAAGTTCTTTTAAAAAGAGCCTCACTCATCTCCCCAAATGGAAAACAACTAGTTCTAAATAAATAGTAATAAAAAAAATTCCTCATGAATTAGCTTCTCAGGAATTAAAAAAAGGCATTGCTGCTCAATCTCCATAATTTGGTGGAGCTGTAATGACTAGTGTACTCACATACCTCATAAGCTATCTATATTCACAGCATTATTTTTAAAATCGGTATAAAAGGAGTAAAAAGTGTATTTGGTAGTTAAAACCAGATTTTGGCAGCAAACCCAAATACTGGCAAAGGCACAACAACACCCTTCCCAGGACCCTAGAATGTGGGTTTCTTTCAGAAATCTAACTGAAAATACTAGATAAATACACTGAACAACTTCCTCACAAACTTTATGGATGGTATGAAAATACTGTCTTCCATTTTCCAGAGCCAAAATAGGGACTTACCAGTTTAGTGCCTCTCTTTATTTCCTTCTGAATATCTTCAATAGAGAATCCACCAAGACTCTCATTATCAGTGTGTGAAGAAACCAGTGCAGAAGAGAACAGCTAAAATTGCAAAGACAAAATTTGCATTTTAATTTTTAAGGGTGTGAGCGATAGAGAAACTTACAGATATGAAACCCACCAAGTTGCAGTGGTTAATTATGTGCGCCAATTCCAATCTGGTTGGCTTTCCCACGTGTTTGCAGCGTTTTCCCGGCTCCATCCCATTCCCAGTCACTCACCATACACTTGTGATGTGCCGCCACCTTCTGGTTCTCCGACATCAGCAACTGCCCACATTCGTTATCTTTATTCGACCGACAAAACCCACATTTCCTTTGTCTGGAGGAGACTTTCTTCTGTCCGACTGAGCTTGTCATGATTTTAAATGACCTTAGAATGCCACTGCAATCCTCTCAATGCTACAGAGGAAAAAACTGCAATCAGCATGTTAACATCAACAAAAGGCAAATTAACTTAGTTCTATAAATACAGTACTGGATGCTTGGAAGTGATTTGTCCCTTTTCTTTATGCTACCATTTCCACATATCCAAATAAACAAGCGACTGTCAGAGGCAGTATTTTGCCAAATTTTAATGAAATGTTATCACCAAGAAAAAGCAGGTTTTTTATGCAAAAAAGTTTGAGAATTAAAATAAAACTCTGGATGCCAATAAAAAAGCAGAAAAGGGAAAAGAAATAAGTGGAAAATACAACAAGAAAATAATTGGGGAAAAAAATAACTGCAACTCATTTTTATAGTTATTCATTACAGGAAAAGAATTTGTAGAAAAAAATATGTATCTGTATGTCCAGTGAAATTCATGCTACTGAACTTCTTCAAAAACAGAAGCAAAGAAAAACCCAGAGTTCAGCACAGCCTCCAGCACAGGTTTTGGCTATAAAGGCTCACAAAGTCTTAGATCAGATGAGTATGAGCAAAGGTGAGATGATGTTACCGTTTTTGGTATCAGAGGTATCTTTTGGCTACTCAAACAGCATTAGGAACAAAATTTCAGACACCTCTCTTCCTACGGTGCTGCAATGGAAACCCCTCTGTGACCTACACTTAGTTTGGCAGTACCACACTAGGTTTCAGTAAGCGCAAGAGAGCTGCTGTTTTCAGCTCAGAAAAGTAACTTAAAATTAAAACTCGGTATGAATCACAAACTTTTCATGTGCTACCAGCAACACATTTAAAAATGTAACACTGAGGTCACAGTGCCCAACTCAGGCAGACATGGGTTGTGCAAAAGTAAAACACCCAACAAGTGTATGAACTTCTTGGCCCAGTATTGAGAAGTTTGTGTTCATTTGCTTCTACATCTACCAAGAAATTTTAAAAAATCATCTTTTTCAAACAGACTTTCTTAGAGCATTTTACTTTGAAGATTCGAGCCTTACTATCAGAATTTACCACAACTGCAATAAAATCCTCCTTGGCCTTTCTCTTCATTTGACTCAGCTAAGTAAGAAAAACCATCATGGAGTTTGATATTTGTGTTGGAAAAAAAGTGTAAAATCCAGCCCCAAATAAGAAGAGCAGAGTTGCAAAACATCTGGAGTGGTCTACAATGGCACAGATCTGCATAAAAATGCACAACTGGTCTCTGGAATTTGCATAGGCAGACCCGATGCTCCCCAGTGGTGTCAGAAGCTCATAATGCTGGTATCACTCACTCCTTCTCTAACCAAAAGCAAAGGAATGTCCTCAAGTTTCCAACAGCATGTCCTCCTGCTAAAAGACTCTCCCACTGCCTTCTTCTGCTTCAACAGATTTTCACAGAGTTGTAACTGTTGGCCTTGCACTGTTTACTGAAGAACTCCTGCCTCAAAAGGTGCCTGTCCCACTCGCCTTTGCTCTCCCAACAGCTTTGCTTGCTTTCTGTTCTGAGAGCAGTTTACACCCCTGATGCACACTCAAAACAAGAATGCAAAGATTTCAGATCTTGCTGATTTGCACAAAAAATGTGCCAATCTGGATAAACGAGTCACATCCTTCTGCAGTGGCAAAAGAGTCCTTAAGTGTTAAACACAAAAGAATTATTATACTATATTCTTCTAAAGAAAAAATAAGACTACTCTGTAATCCCTTCTGAAGAGAAAGGATGGTTCCTGAAGATATATAGATATATGTATATTAAAAAATAAAAATCTGGGTAATTTTTTTAACTTAAATAATATTTGGGAGCAGAAAAAGACCTACAAAAGACAAGTAGGAAATAATATCACAAAGATTTCTTGTTGACATCTCACATTCAATACTTCAACATAAATCACACGGGGATGTTTGGAAATACTAACAAAATAATGTAAAATGCAAGAAGTTCTGTTTTGGTATAAACAGTGTGGTATATACACACACAGTCACCTGGGTCTACCTGTTTCATTTTATATTCTGATTATTTTATTAAAATATTGACAGCAATGGTACCAGTTACTAAAAGGAAGATCAGGAATTTCTTTGTACATGTGCACAGATCCTACTGACTTTCAGGAATAAGAATTACTATTAAAACAGAGCTACCCTTCAATTTAAGCAGCAAGTCTGTATTTTAGAAAATGAAAATAATTTATAGCACACAAAGATTTTTTAAGTGGCTCTCATCATATTTAATTTATAGGAAAAACAAGTTTCCAAGACACAAGATTATAAAGAACCTTCTCACAGCTCGCTGCTTTCCACCTCCCAGTGCACTACAAGCACGTCACTGGAGAAGCACCAGAACCTGACACAGCCTCGCTTCTTCAAGTATTTCTGCATAATTAGATTTTTTAAGGCTCACAGTGAAGTTAAAAATAATGCCAATCTTTACTCAATACGTGGATGCTGATGTCTTTAAAAAAAAAGCAAATATATGTTTTGAAATACTTTACAATAACAAATAATTTAACACTTGAAAAATAATTCAAAACTCGAACAGGCCAAAAATGAAATTCACATTCTTTTCACCATCAGATTAAATTACTCTGAAAGCATTTTACAAGGGTACCTAAAAGTTTTCTTTCCAACCCCGCATTCTTTGCATTTGTTTTTTTCTCTATCACTGGGCATTTAAACTATTTTTACATTTTCAAAGACTGTAGGAAAAAAACTGAGCATGAAAAACATCAATAGACTTCTCCACAAATTATATTTGCTTTCTCATAAATGTGAGAAAACACTATTCTCCGATCACTTTTCTTTGTGCCAAAATGCATTTATCCTGTTCATTAAAAAAAGAAACAAAATACATTTTCTGAGAAAGACGGACCAAATTATGCAGCTACAGCCCCACAATTCTGAATGCAAGCACTCAAAATTCCGTTTTCATCCCTCAAGTTAAATCACCCAGAGCTACTAATCCAGTTTGCCAAGTATCAAGCGACATTTCATTGGAATGAGAAAAAAATGCAACTTAGAAACAGTTCAATATTTTGGTTTTCCATGTTTAAAAGACGAACAAATGAGTAAGAATTCAAAAAAATAGTGATTAAATCTACTCTTGAAAGAATCTTGTTTGTCAGCTTTGTCAAAGTCTCACAGACTGGATCACAACAAGTGACGTACTATGGAATCACTGGCTGGGAGATTTCACTGTATCCACCAAAATGGAACACACATACTACAAACACAAAGATTACTCCATACAGATCAGTTTTCCATGGGCTTGATCTAAGAAATGAGAAGCTACATATACCCCAGAATCACAAAACAAGAAATTCACTCAGCCATTCTTCACTGAAAAATTTGGGTTTATTTGCATTCACATTTCTTGCGTGCACTAAAGTATTAAATGTAGTTCTTTCCCTCACAGCATCTTTATCTTTAAAGCAGCAGGTTTTACACCCTCCTGTAGCTTCTGTGCTGCTTTACTGAGCTCTAGACAACAGATTTCCCAATATAAAAGTGCAAGTTCAATGACTCTCAGGCACAAGATGCCCTCAGTGCACAAGACACTGTTGAGCACCAAAGACTGGAAAGTAACCTGGACACTAATTTCTATTTATTGCCCAAACATGTTCCAGGAGCCTGATTATAGGAGTTAAAAATCTCACTTGTATTTCCTACAAAGGACAGTGACCTACACATTGCACTTGTAAAGTTTGTTTTGCTGTGTGATCTGTAGGATTCCCAAATTATATTTCAAAAAATTAGAATTTGTATTTGTGAAGGAAATTTTGGACACCTAAGGAAAACCTGCGAGAAGTAAACAAGCTTCAGAAAATGCCACTGAAGATGCTGAAGTGGTTTGGTCTCTCAGGAAAAGCTACAGAAAATATTTGTGCTGATTTTTCCAAAATGCTAACTGGAGATACCAGAGTCACAAAGTCACAAGTGCTTCGCAGTTTCCCGTATCAACCACCCATTGTTGGGAGGTTTATTTTGAAGAAGGGGGGGTGAAGAAGGGGAGCGGGAAAGTATCCTGTAGGGCTCTGTGGCTGAGAACCCAAATCACCGGTCCCATAGAAAATTTTATCCAAGAGTTACAGTCACACAGCATGCTACAGCCAGTATAAAAAGTAGGATGGGAATTTATCCATGCAATTTCCTTTAAAAAACCCAAAAAGACGCCGAAGAGAGAGCAGTCGCGAGGGGAGGAGGGCAAAGCCTCGAAAGCCTAAACAATAAGAGCAGAGCAGGTGACTAAAAATGACACAGAGAGAGCCCGCGGTCAGGGAGATCTGGCAGACAGCGCTGAGAGATCTCCAGGAAAGTTTACATCCTTCCACGGGGAGCGGGAGATGGGCCGATAGCGGCACCTCTGCCGTCGCCTCCCCGGGGATCGAGGGGGTGGGACGGCATCTCTCGGGGAGGAACCGCCCGACCTCCCCGCACGGCCTGGCCGGCACCGCAGGAGCCCGACCCCTCCCAGGCCGAGGGGCGACCGGGGGCAGCGGGGGGGGACGCGGGAAGGGCGA